>JALXJV020000003.1:16249746-16602246 GCA_024633595.2 Lepomis macrochirus
TTAAGATTGGAAACCAAGTTTTTAAAAATAAACGAATGCTGAATTTCTCTGTACAATGACATATACCATATAATATACTACAACAAAACAATAATTGAAAATAAGATCTAATTTTGCATATTGTCCCTTTTAAAATAAAGCTATTAGGCACAGAGTGGTGCGGAGCCATGCATGCACATTAAACTGCTTTAGGAGTAGTTGAATAAAAACTTCAATCATTATTGAATTTGTAGCTAGGCTGAGTCTGACTCGCGTTAAAAAATATTTATTACACCTTAATCAATCAATAGATTTTTTTATATGCAATAAAATATTTTCTGTTGCTGTTTAAAAAAGTGTGAAAAAATGTGATAACCACTTCATAAATGGAGAAAACAGTAGCTTATTAATCTAAAATTGCAGATAAACATTGCTCCTTGACTCACTGACTGCTGCCCAAAGATCTATTATTGTTTTTGTTATTGTTATATTCTTATTCAATGGTAAGGGCCACTTGAATTAAAGCAAATGTGCCTGGAAAGAGGCAGGCATGATTTTGCTGGGGAATTTTGACAGGGTTATCGCACAAAGGATCCGACACCATAGGAGAAACATAGGAGCAAACGTTTCAAGAGCGCACCTAAGCAGCATAAGTGCGAGTAGAAGGACTGAAGCTGGAACACAGGGAATCACACAGTTTAAAGCAGAAGCAGAGCAAATCTAACCCCAAGTAGGGGTTATTTGAGTGTGAGGGGTTATTTGAGGGAAAGAAGATTCCCTTTGGCTAATGAAAAAAGTCATGTAGGCCTGTGGAAATATTTAACTTAATTTAATTTAAACAAAAAAGTTTTGTTTGATACAATCATGTTGTTGCATTGATTTTGTGTTCATGGCAACCTGCTTCTTTTACAGTCCCGTTAAATCAGTTGCAGTGACCAATCAATAAGCAGTGTTTCAGGGAAAGGTTCCAGTACAAGACTTGCACATGGGGTACACTTGTGTTTCTCAAATCAACAAATTTTTGCTACTACATTTATTTGACAGCTATGGTTAATAGTAACAAACAAACAATATATGTGATGAGCTTCTAAAGCATAATGCATTGCTACATGTTAAACTACCAAATAACATATAAAGCACTTAAATTTATGTAAATAAATGTTTGAATGCAAGACTTCTAATAGGTAATTGTATTTAGTTAAGCAAAGGCTTAACTAAAGGAAGGAGAAGCTGTTAACAGGTCTTGGGAAGGATGACTGTATGTACTACTGACTACTGTATGTGAAAAAAAGTTCAATTGAACTCTTTTGAGGTGTCCATCATGAGTCCAAAAATGTTACAGAAGTGCAATAATGAATTGGTAGAGTACTCTTTTATGTTTTTATGATCCTCTTATCCCTCTGTGTGTCTCACAGGATCTACAAGTTCATCAATGTCAGACCATTGGCTAATCCGGTTGACAAGTGACAGTAAAAGAGGCAGTCTGGTCTCTCGATCCTCCACCGCGTGCCCATCTTCCATACCTGACTCGCCCGAGTCTCCAGTCTTCCTTGAGAACGGTTCTAAAGAGGAAAGAGGTAAGTGGCCACACCCAGGAATTGCTCTAATCAGATTAGTAGCTTATTAAATGTTTGCATTTAAATGTAAAAACTAAAAGCTTTTCTTCACTGCATAATTTTTAGGAGGGTTTGAGAACAGGCCATTTATCAGGGGTCTTCAGGGACGCAGTGTGAGCATGAGAGCCCCCAGCAAGACCAAGGACACCCTGAGCAAAGTGCTTCCCATGCGCTGGTCCTTGGGTTCAAAGGACAGACGGAAACCTGATCCAGTGCCTCAGTCTGCCCAAGATCCTGCCCCTGTGGAGCTCGTACAGTACTTGGAATCTGGCAGACGGCCCCGGTGCACAAAGGATCCTATAGTAACATTAATGAGTGAACCACGCAGTACAAAGGAAGCTGCTGGGGGCCGGGCTGCAGCCAATGTCCGATCTTCCAGTGTTGGGAGCATCAGTTGCATGGGTAAGACAGGAAATGAGCTGCCATACGAGGCTGCACAGGTCCCAGAGGGCCAGAGGAGGTCGTCAGATAAGACAGGCAGTTTGAGACGCAACAAGGGGAGCCAGACAAAAGATGACAGGACCATGAATATCAGCAGTAGTTCGAATAATAACACCCTCACAAGGAGGAAGGATGCCAGGAAGCAGAGCTCCTCCAAAACATCCCTGGATACTGAGACAAAAAGGGGTTCCAGTGCTGGAGTTCAGCCCAGCTACAGCACTCCCAGCCTTCATGACGGGACTCTGAGAAGACAAAAAGCGGACAGGGCGGACACAGAACACCATGGTACATATGAAGGAAACTCTAAGACCAAAAAAGGAGAAATGCCCAAGAGCCATGACGGACTACTCTCCTTTTTTAAAGGTAATTTCCTGAAGAAAGAAAAGGACTCAAGGAAGTCCAAGGAGGGTGAGTCAGGGAAAGAAGGTGGTGAGGAAGGAGGCAGAAGGACCCTCTCTAGGCTGTCACTGTCCAATGGAGCAGCCGTAGGAGGAACTGGGGTGGAAGGACGCAAGTCTAATGGCCATCTGATTGATGCACTGGCAAACGGGAAGGTTGGGCGAACCACGTCTGACATCAAACGCTCCCAGAGTTCATCCAACATCCCCACCAAAGCGGAGCAGAGCATGCGTAGGACAGCATCTTTGCATCGTAACGGGATGCCTACAGCCCCAGCACTCTCCCGCAGCCTGACATCAGATAAACCGTCTTATGGCACCCTGCAGAGGACTCGTTACAGCACAACCTCGCTGGGACGCAAAAGGACAGTCCCCGAGTCCAGCTTCTGACACAGAGATATTTAACACACACGAGTCCACTCTCAAGAGATCAAAGCAATAGTGCTCAATTCACAGTGATATAACTTTTTGTTGCCAGAAAATGAACTGATTTGCAACATGGAACTGAGAGACACTCAGCAAATGAAGGGTCCTTTAATACTAGGATATAAAGAGCGGAATGAAATGATGTGACTTGTCCTTCAAACGTCAGAGGGAATCCATTTTTATTCTGTTTTTTAAGACTTAAAATAAGTGCCTGAGCAACGAATATGCAGTTTGGACCAGTGAGTTTGTCTGTTTAGCACTGGAAGCACGAAACCTTACACACACATAATATCCACATTTGTGTCTTATTTTGGTAGTGTATGTTGGAATTCATCACACTATTTTAAAATGTTATGGTTGTTTGCTTACAGTCAAGACATACTGATTGTGTTAATTTTTAAGAATGTAATGTGTCCAGTTTATTAACGTTGATGCTTTGAGGTTGCAGGTTCTGATTAACATTAATTATTCATCTTTAATGATGGCTTTGAACACAAGGTACTGTTTTTATAAAGCATTGATGTATCCCCACCCACTGTCTGGGTCCTGATTGCAGTTGATGTAAAGTTAAACTGACAGTGGAAATACCATGACCTCTAACTGTAAAAACTTGCTGGGTATGAATGGTTTTCTGTAGAATCACTGGCATGTGTCTCTTAATCCTTATTTGGTTAAAACAATGAATCCCTACTAGGATCAGTAGCACTTTATAGCTGAGCCTGACTTACCTCCCCGTGGCGGAAGGGAATTTACAAAATACATTTGTCTGCTGTGAAATTTAACATTAATGACCACCCTTAGAAAATGTTTTACACCTTTTATATAACATTAATTATCCCTGCTGAATGCAGTCCAATGTTGTGTTTTTTCTACTGTTGTGGTATAATTACCATATTTTTCTTAATTTATGTTTTCCTGTGTTTTGCAGAACTTTATCAACTGTCAAACTTGCATTTAGCTGTGGGTAATATGAAGGTGGTGTTCTAGTGAAGTTCTTTTTGAAAATGTCATCCCGCTCTCTCGAAAATTACTCCTTGCTCTTTGATTGTGAAGAATATTGACCAGAACCTGACATTCAGTGATGCCGATTTTTGCAATCAAGCATATCTGGAAATATTGTATCCTAGCATTGACAAAATGTGCCCAGTTATCAGAAGGAGAAATACTCCACAAAACACCAAAATTAGGGCTGCACGATATGACAAAAACAAAAACAAAAACCTCACTGATATTATGAGTTGCAATATTATTCATAATTAGTGAGAATGATCATTTTTCCATCACAGTTTTCATTTAACTAAAACAACTATTAAAATCATGAAGATGTGACTTTTGTTGTTTGTGTGTTGTTTGTAGGCTGGGGCATCTCAGCAGCACTACAGTATTTAACTATAATGCAGTTTTTATCACATTTTACCTTCATCAAAAAATTGCAGTTTCTGCTGTTTGGTTCGGCCATATTGCAATTTCAAAAATAATTAGATAAATTGTGCAGCCCTAACCAAAATGGATACAAAAAATGCAAGTTGCAGAGTTTGTCCATGTTTTAGGGCAAGGTTTAAGTATTCCTAATCTGAATAATTTAATCTATGGAAGATTCTTTTAAAAATGTTATTCTCTGTTGATGTATGCATTTACTGTAGGTTTACTGTAAACTAAGCTGCTCTTCACCTCCCCATGAAAACTAATGATTTGCTTTTAATATTTGCAGGTATATGCTGGCTTCTGCTAGACAACACTAAAATACAATGCACCTCTTCACTTTGTTTTCGTTGTTTGATTTGTTTGATCGTCTGTTTTATATAGTTAAGCAAGACAAAAAGCAATTTTAATTGTTTTTCTTTGATTATGGCACAGTAAATACATACATTAAGGGGGAATACATCTGTATACAATGTGTATTGTTTGATTTGTTTTAAGTTTGAGGCATTTTAACTCTGCCATAATAAGCAAGAACTCAAATTTAGAGGTTTTGTTTGTGTATCTGAAATAATGAAGGTTTTGCTGTGCAGCATATAACTATTATGATGAATTATGATGTTGTTAATGTCTTTTGTGCTTAACTGACACTATATATGATCTTGCTTCACATTTAAATGGCTAGTTGTTCCCTTGTATGAAATACACAGTACAATTACACTTTTTTTTACACTTCACTATACTTTTGGCCACTGTGCAGCTTCAGCCAAAGCCACAGGGAGTAAAGAGCTTCCCTCAAAGTTACTTTTATAACTGGTGAAGGAAAGAAGAGGATAGGTGACTTCCTAATGACTGATTTAAATTCTGGTTGTACTGCAACAGCATAACAGGCCATCTTGTTTGCTGCTGCAGTGACGTTTATGTTGGACATGCACAGATATTTCCCATGGTGCCTTCTCAGGCTCTACACATGTATGGCCCTACATTGATATTTGCACAGTGATGAGATTTGCACTTTACACATACATGAATGCTCTACTACGAATGTTTAATACAAGTTTGTAAATGAATGACATTGCAGTTAGAAAAAGTTAATCATCCTACTTATAATGACCCTGAAACTTACTAGGTTGATATTTAAAAACGATGTGGTGATATAGGTTAATTAAGATATGTTAAAGCATATAGTAAAAGCACAATATCAGCCTCAGAAATAACTGTGTATAACTGAACCGTCAGCATATTGTGATGGAGTATTCACCCTTTTCTTTCTGTTTGAAGAATCACTCTGAATATACAGCTTCTGTTCATCATCTGCCGAGTTTGGTGGCCTTCAGCTGCATAAACCGAGAACAACACTCAATACTGTCTAAGCACTCAAATACAATACCAAGAACCTTTTACTCCCTGAAAACTAACGCTATTAATCCTGTAGCTCTTTCATTTGTAATATACTTCCAAAGGACTATCAATACTGGATTTACAGAAGATACACGTTATTGTTAGGTTGTCTAGTATTGACTAGAATGTCGAGGCAGTGTGACAGTTACACTCACTAGGCATGTCTTACTTGGGACCATTTTTTAAAGCAGCATTATATAGTAATTTTATCTTAAAATAACAGCTTCAAAATCATTTTCATAGTACAGTAATATAGTGAATGGTGTGTCTGTCAATACCCTTCCAGGCTCTCAGTGCCAGCTGCTGTTATATGAAATATTGGCAGGACATTTTTCACAACAAGTGTGTAATGGTTTACGGCACCAACATGACTCTTCAGCTAGCCAGCTATAACAAAAAGTTTAAAAAAAAGTATATATCTTACAATGTAAGTTGTTTGGAAGAAACTAGCTTGGTATTCTCAGTATGAAGGCTGTGACCTTGTCAGAGGAAGTGAGGAAGAGAAAAAGAGTGACCAAGCATGACACCAGAAAAGAGTAAATATCAGACTGGTTTTTAGTTAAAGCATGTATGACAGATGCCGGGCTGGCCTTCCTGTGGTTGGTCTAGTCAATAATAATTAGCTGGCTTGCTATGTCTTGTGTTAATAATAATAATAATAATAGTTTTATTCATAATAATGAACTTCATATTTAAGCAAATCCCAAAGTGCTAAAAATTATTTGAGAGGTTTGGTATCAGATAGTGTAGCCATCATTTTCTGAGTGTGTAAGGAGATCTCTTGGATAGATTCTACTTTTCTTAATTAACAACTGCTTTAGTTTTCCATGTCTAGTTGTGCTCTTTGTTTAAAATAATTATGTCCACCATATAATGACAGTCCATAAAAGAAAAATAGTGTGCCACACTTTTTATTCTCTTACTAAATTTTTAAATTCCCTTTGCCTACAGCTTCATTGGCAGCACCAACGTACAAAACCTTCAACAGCACCCATCATCTTAAAATTTCCCCAAAACTTGTCTCTACATAGATGTGTTGTAGGTTTCTAATCTAACACTTATGGCATCAATTAATTTTGTAGGCATTAGACATAGATACATACATTATTTATTTTCTTGACTACTGCAACGATGCATTGAGTGATGTGTCTAGGTCACTTACAAGAACCCACACCAAGTTTATTTCTACTAACACTGAACGTAAGCTGTAATTTTTTGCCAGTTTCACGTGACTAAGCGATAATAGTTGATAAATGTCTTATTCATTAATGCTGGTCGTTTACACAAGTTCCTGCTCTTCTCCTCTGAGTGGCTACCTGAAACGTTGAAGATTGAAGAAGACAAAGCACAGCGGCTTTAGGTCTCAACACTCAATACACTATTAAACCACCAAGTCAGATATTTAGTTTTCTTCTTAAAATGTCAAGAGGGATTGGGATGGCTTTGTTTTGACTGCAGCTGCTGTTTTTGTCTTTCTTCAACTAAAGGTTTACCTAAATGGATTCACAAACACTGGCATTGTTAATTGAATACAGAAGTAGAAAATTCTTCAAAAAGACCAAATACCATAATCACACAGTTGATAATATCACACACGGTAGCTGGAGCTTTATGCTCTCAACAGCCAAGCTCCCCTCAAATAACAGAGAAATCTAGAGTGTGCTCCATGCATGCATGAAAAGTGTGTGCTCTTGAAAAAAATCCAGAGCTTTATGTGACAGAGAATGAAAACTCACCTTGAACCTGTAACATTCTGAACGAGAACATTCATGCTTAGCTTATTCATGCAGACCTTTTTCTTTTTTCTTTTTTCAAAAAGTGTTCCACTATCTCATATAATACATCATGGCCGGTATTTATCAAGCTTCTCAAAGTGCCATTTTAGTCATAAGTGCTGAGAATTCATGGAATTTCTCCTACTTTTAAACTTAAGAATAAAAACAAGTTATTAAATTTCTTACAGCTAAAAAAATCACTCTTACTCTCCCAGTTATTTAAGACTGCTTGAGAGGTCTCATGCGTATATCTTTCAGGAGAGGAAGAGTGCTTCCGAATTATTTGACGATGCGCACTTTGTTAGACCGGGTCGGACAGTGCAGGCATAATCTTTGTCAGCGAGTTGCTAAAGAATGTCATCTCACCACTGACTTTACGCAGTAATCCTTTTTCAGCTAAACTGATGGTGGTGATGTCACTTTGTTTCTTTGCCACAGGACAAACAAAGCAATGCTGATGATTTGGGGCCATCCTAACCATCAATAAGCCAAGCTTCACTCATTGTCACATGTTCATCAACTTCCCAACAACACCCCGCGTAATCCAACTGACACAAACACAAGTAGCAGCTCCAAGAATGACACTTAAGATTTAGTCTTACACTTCACTTAAATTAGGACTGAGATGCTTGATAACTAACATTTAAGCGCAGATTTGAGCCAAGAATTTTTTACTCTTAAGTCAGTTCTTAGCAGTGTTTTCATCAGTAATTCTGAGAAGCTTGATAAATATGGGCCCAGGTCTCTACCCTAAAAAACTACTGATGCAGAATTAAATATACTCACTTTATGTATTTTATTTTTCTTTGAAGACAAAGCAATAGATCATTTATTTGAGAAAGCTGTGCTGGTTTATAATAGGGCATAGAGTTGGAACGTGGACGTAAAGTTTGTTTTGCATTATAAATGTATAAGTTTGTTTCTTTTTTCTTTGCATGGCTCAATCCACATGGCCACATACATACAATGTTTACTCTGCCAAACTGAGCACTTATCTACTAATACAGTTTTTGTGAAGTTTTGGTTAAAGATGTTGTTTATGCAATTTTTCTACATTTTATAAAAAAAATATCTGTGAAAGGATACACAGCGAACTCTGTGTGTGTGTGAGAGAGAGAGAGAGAAAGAGAGTGAGACTTAATAAATAAGCTTATTGTCGTTGATATTCAGCCTGTGGGGTGTAGTGATTTGGGAATGTATTCTATGTTGTGCATACAGGTGTAACAAGTAGATTTCACTGTTAAACAACAGTTTCTGCCTAAATTGTCTTCTGTACATCATGGTATATTGTTTTATTTTTCAATACAACAAATAAAATGGTATTATTTATGACTACAGCCTTCAGTCAAAACCTTTTAGAAACATCTTTATGAATTTCACTTAAAAATAATGTACAAATAAAAATCTTATTGTTATTGTTACTTATTATTTTACTTTTCATCAAACAACAAACAAGCAAATAGGGGGAACGCTATCAGGTAGTTTTGGTGTGACTATACAGTCCTGTACAGAAATATACTGTGTATATATAAGTTTTGAACGTCAAAGTATGTGCAGCAGAAAGGCCTCTATCACTGTCACCTCATCTTATGTTTTGGATATGATTTTAATCTGCAAAGTGACTATAGCTTTAAGATAAATGTAGTTGAGTAACTACAATATCTGCCTGAAATGTAGCAAAGCAGAATATAAAGGGATTTAAAGAACAAGAAAATTACTCAAGTGCAGCTCCTGAGGCATAATATCTGAGTCTTACCTGCTAAATGCTCCATTAAGTTCACCAGCTAGTTGCTAACTGCCTCTGGTGTTTGGTGCAGAGCAGGTAGTGTACAATGGGTTTATAGAGCTTCGCTACAAGAACGAAGAGAGTGAACCAGAATATTAACGATTAGGACCAGAAAGCAAAACATTGAGCTAAAACTCGCTATAAAGCTCTGTATAGTCCAAGGGGAGCGACAGATTCAGGTGATACTTCCTGTAGGTACGTCAGTAAAAGCGACCCCTTTCACATGGTCACTTTCTTTTCATAACCTGATTGATTATAATCACTTTAATCAATATTTAGTTGTTGCCCAAACTTACTTACTTTCCACCAATATACAGTATAAAGAGGATGCCTTGTAAGAATAAGGAAACATAAAAATGGAACCCAGTACATTTGAAAGATACAGCATCACTATCAGCAGGGGAGATCAGTTTGTTTTTGTTACTGATGTTTCTCTCTGTTCAGATCAGTTGAGGTGATTATTGGTGCTGAGGTTGTCCAGCATGAAGTAAGAGCTTAATTTCTGGGGTTGAAGTGAGGCTGAGTCAGCTCTAAAATTGATGTAGCGCAGAGGAGAGAGTAGCACTATAAAGAACACTACCCAGCTGTTTCTGATGTTCTACAGAGTGTGGGTGTCAGGAATGACGGAGGTGATGGGGCTGGAGATGTGGTCTTGGTGGGGATACCAGCAGTGTCTTTTGAGTCCTCCTCAGAATGTCCTGCTGTTTTTCTTTATGCTGCTGCTCTTGCGCCATAGTTGAAAGCTTACTGTGCAAGAAACAAAGCTGCTTCTCTGTCAAATCTGTTAAACTACTGTAACTCCAAAGACTCAAAATACTTCAGAGTGGATGGAGTCAGAGTATTACATTACTGTGATAATACTGAAACATAATATCCCAGATAAAAGGACTTTTAAGGTATCTCTGGAGAACTTTACTGACCCAACCGTCCTTTATATAACCATCTGTTATATTACATGACACTTTGTGTTAACACCTCTTCCAGATTGATTACTTTAGACCTTTCAGGGCAACATTGTGGGTAGAAAACCGTTCATGAAAGTACAGCACCAGCCTCCACATTGCCAGATGCACAGATGTGAGACTTTTTGTTGTGTTTCCAGTCTTGCAAAAGTGGTTAAATAAAACATGCACAACAAAGGTACAGTATTAATGCATGCACACAAGAAATCTCATCCTGCAACGATGTGCGCTGCTATTGAATTTGGCAGAGCATGGACATCAGAGATTGAGCGCAAAACACTCTTCAAGTAGCCCCAACACCCATGGGTCACTAGATATGCCCATAACTATTACTTTAGCTGCACTTCATGCTAATGTGCAACTTCCTATGTATGGGTCAGGGGAACAAATGCTTTTGTGTCTTCTGCTTCCACAGTTGTTTGTTGAGAATGTTTATGACTATGTGTCTCAAATATGAGATACTGTCATGCTAGCGGCATGGCTCTAGGTATGAGAATGTCTTTAGATTGGTAGGTCGGTCCTCCACTCAGGTCCAGTATGAAACATCTCAACTAGCTGATATATTTCCACAGAATAATATACAGACATTCATGATTCCAAAGAGAATGAATCCTATTGACTTTGGTGATGCATTCACTTTACCTCTAGCGCCATCAGCAGGTCAATGCTTTCACTTATTTTGTGAAATATGTCAACATCTACTGGATTTGTTGGCAAGAAAAAGCCTGACAGAGCTCTTCAGGGCACTGGAGACATTTCACTTCATGGAGACAGATATGTGGCAATTCAAATTCACACCCTTCAATCCACTGGTAGAATTGAAGAAAACGTTTTTAATGCTTTAAACACCACACAAATTACTTCGAGGGACAGATATCTCAAAACCTCAACAGATGACACCACCTATCACATGACCAGACACCATTCTGGGTAAGTAAGAAAATGTTTACTTTTGTGATTTGGGTGAACTGTCCCTTTATTCTGACCTTGTTTTTATGCCACCGGCCTGTTTTCCGAGTCTCATGAACATGATATTTCAGGAATGCTTTAACTGCCATAACTCAAGAACTACTGACCACATTTCACTGTTGGTTGACACCTTTGACTTAAAGATCAAGGTCACAATGAACTGATGACTTTACCCAAAAAGTGAAAGCTCAACTTCACTTCACATCATAATGTGTTGAAAAAATGGCACTTTCAACACCGTAACTCCAAATGGGGAGACTGTGACCACATTCCACAGTTTCCAATAGGTGACACTTTTGACTCAAAGGTCAGAGGTCACTGTGAGCTCAAATTGTTTTTTTTATCCATAATTTAATAGAAGAATAAGAATGAATTGGGCGATTCCAGATTTCACACACATTTTCACGGGGAAGACACAATGAGTAAACAATAACTAGCACAGTAAAGGCTTTCCTACACCTTGTCCATTCTGTCTTTCACTTCCTGTCTCATTCTGAATTTCAAACCGTCATTGGAATCATGTGACTGCAAACGTAGTGGCGTAAGTTAATGAGTTTCGCCTACAGCTCATAGTGTTAAGGAAAGAAGTAAAATAAAAAGAGTCACAATTTTTTTTTGACAAATGTACAGAAATGTGTGATAGTGAGGTCCAGGCTAGCAATTTCCATGAACGGGCAGACCGGTGTTACGAATATAAGCAGGTTCAAGGTTCAAGGTTACTTTATTATCCCCGAGGGGCAATTTGGATTACAGCCAACAGTAACAGATACATGTTTCAAACATAACAAATAAACAAACACAACCACAGTACAACATTTAAATTGAATTTAAAGACTGACATGAATGTAAACTGAAACTTGGACTGGTTGGCAGAGGCAAACAACTGCAGGGCTGTAAGTTTATTGTTGTATATTCACACAAATGAACAAAGACTGTATGAGTATTAGATTTCTTGTAACATAAAATATTTTCCCGGTATTCAGCGTAATGAGTAATTCCATCATTTTGCAACTTAATAAAATTAGTTCGCCAATGAGTGTATGTGATTATGTGAAATTTATCAGAAAATGGAGATGGGGGTTGTTGAACTAAACGCATAATAACAGTGGTTGTAAGAGGAATCTTCCAGTACCCCAATAGTACAGTCTTTTGTTGATTTTGAGTGTAACTGAGAGTGTTCTGGTACTTACCAGCTTGTCCACTGTATTGCTGTATAAGACAACTTTGAGAGGAGAATTGGGTGTCCTTCTCTCTGCATGGATCAGCTCATCCCTTGCTAATGTACCTTGACTACTTCCTCTGTATGAAATGGCTAATATTGTGGAGCGTTGGTGCACGTCAAAACAGAGAAATAGAAAAGTAGTGATGCTCCACAGGAAAAAATGAGCGCAGTTCTTATGACTGGCACCATATACTCTAATGTGTGTTGTCCTTTATGCAACCCATGACACACTACTTCTAACACCCCTGCTTTACCCTTGGTGACCTTGATGACTTTAAGGAAGTACCATTATACAATTTCGAATAGTCCAGTCTAAACATAAATTATATCGGATAGAGTAGATCTTTCATAGGTGTCATTTACACTGGGGACACTGGGGACATGTCCCCACCACATTTTGAAATGGCTTATTTTGTCCCCATCACTTTTTTAAAAGAATTTTAAAAAATCTAGAAAAATAACGCCAAGAAATGTTGAATAACAAATGGAAATGATTTAAGAAAGGTTTATTTGCACAATAACAAAACATGCAATAAAATATTATAATATAATTTAAATATAGAAGAAACTGTCCAAAGTAACTTAAGTTAAAAAGAACTAAATAAGCTGCTGATTACTGTATTAGTTTCTGTTATAATTTTATATTTATGAATTGTCACCTGCAAGCATAATTTCCCTTTATATAAATAAAGACATTTCCACTGTGAATTCGAGCAGAAAATGTCTCCAGAATTGTTTCCATGTGATGCAAATTCTTAAATACTTACTTTTGAAATGTGTTTATGTTTAATGCAGTATTTCATTTTGCAGGCGTATTGAGAGGCATTTTGCATTTTGTGTGTGCAGTTTTGGGAATTGCATGTAGAGCTTTGATTGAAGGAGACATAGCTTTGGAAACGTGTGAAGCATTTATAAAACTGTCACAGAAAAGCAATTTGAAATTTTCTCTACAATTATGACAATATCAGATTATTTATATCAGTCAGTTGACTGAAACTAAAATGACTAAATTACCCGCTAAAATTATTTTGTGTTGTTTTCTAGCATGGTGTCTGTATGACTGGATGGACTGAGCATTTAATCCTTGCTGGAGAATGATGCTGAAATTTTGCTCACAAACCACACAAATCTTAATAACCCCACTTTCACACCAAGTGGCAAATGGTTGAAGCTGCAGTAGATTTCCAACTCAACCTAAGCTGTCAAGCTTAATGCACTCTCATCCACTCTGCAACATATTCATGACGTGCCTGTTGATGGCTTATTTTCTTAAAAACCCCAATTTAAATACAAAAATCACACACCAAACTCCACAAATCTTTTGCAAAAGCAAACACTGCATCCAAAACAACATTATGTCTTTTATATTTATTGTTCTGAAAATGAAATGTTCAAAATACACACACACACACACACACACACACACACACACCTTTAAATGAATAAACATTTCTAAGAACCAATTGAACACTCAATCCTCAATGGAAAACACTACAATGACCGGAAAATGCTAAAATCATAATCTCTATCAATAGGCCTTTTTCAGTGTCACACTGCATACTGGTTGTACAGCAGCCTGTTGTTAACTGTTATGTTTTCATAATCAAATTTAAAACACAAATACAAGTGTAGCCTGGTGGTCTCCAGCAGCCGTTGTGGGCAGATCAGGATAATCAGACAGATGAGAAATCCTTAGAACAGCTACTTTAAGTCGATAGTCCGTTGGTGCCAGTGTTGCCAACTTAGCAACTTTGTCGCTATTTTTAGCGACTTTTCAGACCCCTTTAGCGACATTTTTTCAAAAAAGCGACTAGCGACAAATCTAGCGACTTTTTGGACAACCTTAGCAACTTTCAAAATTCCAAATATCGCCAGTACTGCTAGTGTGAGGTCTTACTTCCCGCTAGCGCCTGTTCAGTCAGTGAGCGGCTGAGAGGAGCAGCACATTCCGCTGACTGCATGCCAGCTGAACATAGACAAGAATGAGCTGCGCATGTGCACGCTGTGTTAGAAGGAACCAATCAGTGATCACATAGCAGCTGTCTTCTCTCTTCTCTAACTCTTTACTGGACATTCGGCTATATACTTATATAAAAACAGTATGAGCACGGTTTAGGGGAGATAACCGTTATTATAAACTAAAGTAGGCTACAGTACCGACAAATTAGGCAGAATGCAAATACAACGCGATGACGTCATTAATATGCTAATGACGCATGACGTCATCTGGCGACATTTAGCTACTTTTCGAGCAGGCTTTAGCTACTTTCCATTGAAAATAGTTGGCAACACTGGTTGGTGCCTCCTAGTGGCCCTGTAGGGAGTGTCCTTGAGACCACCTCTTGCCGTTTTCCTGTTTATTCTCCGGTGGAGACCTTTTCATATACAGTCTATGGTAGAGACACATGCGACGCAAGCACGTTAGTGGCCTTAGCACACAGCTTCGTGTAGGAAGTTCACCAAAGCTAACTACGGGGCTATAATTTAAAGTTAGTGAAGATAACGAAACAGAGATTCTTGGAGTGGAAAGAGGGGTTACACAACGGCCACGGAGCTGCCGAACCGGTCCAAGCCGGTGTGTTAACGGAGTATTCCGGTGAGTTAACGTTAGCTGCTAGCTGAGCAACAAATTAGCACCTTGGCTATTGTTGACCTTGAAAACTGCTATTAACTCGATAGTGTTGTTGCTATGTAAACCAGCTGGGAATATGCTAAAGATACATAAATCATTGGTGGTATGTATTTTATTACTGTGGAATGCATGAGTTGTAGGAAGAGTGTTCAATTGGTAATAATTTAATGTCAGCTATGAGCAAATAGCAGTCTACATAAATATAGTCTTCTAAGTTGGGGTAAAATAGTTCATTAAGTTGACCCAAAGTTAAAGCTGTGTGTATAAAATGCATGGTCGATGAGTTATGGGATATGTAATATGTAATTGTGTGTGTATTTAATAGTTCCTGTGAATAAATTATAAGTGAACTGTTCAAGGACAACTGAGTGATTCTCTGCACATTTTGTGCAGGCTGTTTTTTTTGTGAGACTGTGCAATAGACTTGAACTGAGCGGACTGAGCCTCCATCATTCCATTGCTTCTGGGAATCCACCGTGACTATCATCTGCTCATCTGGATTTTTGCCATCTTCACCTCCATTGCATCCTCCTTTCGTCGCCCCTCTCTTGGGAACCTGGATGGACTGGACTTCTTCACTAAGGCCCCGTGTCCACCAAAGCGTTTTTTGCCAGCTGAAAACGCCACCTGCTGTTCTGAAAACGCCTAGCTGCGAGCGCTGGGGTGCGTTTTGGAGGCGCAGTGTTTTTTTTCGAGAAGCTGTGGTTGCTATGATACATAATTTCCGTGGAGGCGATGTGCTACAAGTAGAGTAGCCTACTTAATTTACTGAATGTAAAAATGTCACCACAAAGTACGTAGGCCTACTTGCTCTGGCCCTCGCTCTGCATGAAAAGAAGGCTGAAACATGAGAGTACAGACTTTTCCGTACGTGTGTTCATGAGATTTTGCGGCTGAGGCAACACCTCGGCGAGTAGGCACATCGTTTCGTTCAAGATCGGATGTGCTCGGTGCGGTGTTTGTCCGCCTCTCCTGCACCGTGATTGGACGGCTTGGTAAAAGTGACAGTGACGGAATGCGCGTTTTCCCCAAAGTTGAAAATTTTTCAACTCTCGGCGACGTGAAAAAACCAAGCGGCAAACTTCCGGTCTCCCGCCTGACGCCAATACGGAAGTGTCTGAAACTGCAATTCATCGAGTGGCCACATGAGGCTGGCTGCAGAAGGGAGTCAATCTCCATTGACCCCCATGTTAAAAAGCCCAACTTTACAGCAGAATAAAACATGTTTACAGCCTGGTTCAAAAAAATGGTTTTAGTGCATATCGCTAATTTTGTCCTTCGTGACAACTGTGAGGGGGGTGAATTTTTTTATAACTCACCTGCTTAAATTATATTAAGCCTTATGCTGCGTTCCCGGCAACTCGGAACTGGGATATTTTCGACCTCCAACTAGGAAAAGTACCCCAGAACGCCACTTGAAGTCGGATTTCCTACTTGTGAACTTCGGAGAAAGAATTTGTACCCGACTTCACGAGTAGCCGCTGAATGACGTCAGAAAACAATGTCAGCGCCCATGGAAGCGCACTTTGTAAATGGTAAACCATAAACTAAACGGCAACAAAACGTATATTTGCATGTATTTGAATTAAAATAATAAATACGATCATGCAGTAAAACTTGTTCTGTTTGTATATTGATGTAGAAATATGTTTTACACATACGGTAGCTGGCTACAGTAAAGAATCTCATAAAGTCATCTTTTCTGCATAAAAGTTATTGTTAAAAATGCCAAAACATTAGGAAGTGTAACGGACAACATTGACTTACTTCAGGGCTATCAACTTGGGGTACACATAACTAGTAACGTCTGGGCTATTTATTTCAGTTGTTGCAGTTAAACTGCCATCCTTTTAATTAACACCTAAAGCACTGCTGAGGGTGCAACTGTGTGTTCACTTTGTCATGGTCACCCATGATTTTCGTTCACTTTCGGCGTCACGCACCACCATGCACCTGGAACGCTTTGATGTCGGAAGTCGGAAGTTTCAACTGGGAAATATCCCAGTTACGACCAGTCTCGAACGCGCCATTAAAGTTCTGTATTATTAGGGGCGTGGCCGCTTTGATTGACAGGCACCATTACCCTCTGCAACTCCTAGCAATGTGTCCGCCGTCTGTTAGCCTCACTCAGCTACACGGAGCTCTGAGGCTCAGCCTGTCGGAGGCTTTCGGACATTTCTACATGCAGATACCGGATGATTAATGGCAGGCTGTGCCGTTCATTGGGGAGAGAACCTCCAGGAAATCCGTGTTCTACTTGGTGAGTGAAATTCCTGTATTTTATTCATGTGTTAACATTTAACAGGTATCTGCATACAGCCGGTTAGTTTAACGTTAGCTCGTTACGCTAATTAGCCATATACGAAGTAAGTAAGTTAGTGTGTTTTAACCACAGCTTTTAATGAGTCAAAGACAAGTCAGCAAGAAGAGAAAGCCAAAATGTAGCGTTATTAGATTAACCTTAGTGTTAGACATTAGGGTGATAATGCTTTGGGAAAAAAGGCATCTGTGTGAAGTTGTAAAGTAGCGTTAAAAGGCTCAGCTCTCAGTTAGCTGATATTATGCGTCCTAACGGTATCACTGTCGATACTAGTCGGTACTATTAGAAGTTCTGCTCTGACCCGATGGACGAAGGTTTAAAGCAGAGCCGAGCAGCTGCCTGAAACTATCAGCGAGGGCACCGATGCCACTATGTGAGCTAGCTGTCTCTCGAGGGGAGCCGTGCACCTCCGAAGTAGCGTTACTGTTTAATAACTATGACGTTATACTATTCTTGATTGATTCAGAGTACATATTAAAGGCAGTGTAATGTCATCAATAAGTTATTACACTCAGATGTAGCATTCATTGAGATTCAGCAAACAATCTGAGGTGAAAACTGCATTTGATCAGCGACGTTTCTGATAAGGAGCTTAAGAGGTGGATGCATAATTCGGCAGAACAGCTGTTGTAGGCTAACTGTTACCTGCAGAGATTTTCATCCACCTTTTTGTCAGCATATAACGTTAATGCGCGTTCTGACTGCAGACAGGTAACGTTAGCTGGGCTGTAGGGCGATGGTTTAGTTAAGTCGAGAAATTAGGTGTGTGAGAGCTGCCTCTGAGTTTGTTTGGTGGATTGAAATTTGCTTAACTGTCTACCCATTGTTGTCTTTACAGGTACCAGAGGAGCTGAGTGCAGAACCCTCCAGATGTGATTAGCTGTGTCCAGCTCTTCAGGAGAGAACAGCTCCAGCTTCCAGCTCTTCAGCTCCTGCTTTTCTTTTTACTCACAACACCTGAACACTACTGACGTGAATTTATGACACTGGGTTCTTATCAACAGACTCTATCATTATAATAACTCTCAACACATTTTAAGTCATATAAAACTACTTTTACATTTGTAACCTTTTAATATTGTTGTTTTCATAAATGCAAGACAAGAGTTTATTTATTTGTCAAACTATTGCTTTTGTATTTGGCATACTTTGTTATGTGTATAAAACTAATTATACATAAAAAAATCATTCATTATCAGTTTCATATTTTAATTTTAAACAGTGTGATCTAAACTTAATATATTATAGTTAATGGCTGTAAATGGAAATATTAAGATGTTATTTATAGGCTAACATTTACATGTTAGTAGAAAGTAAAAAAATGAAGTGCAGATCATTCTTTGTTTCAGCGCTTACCCACAGGATGGTCTGGATGCGCCCACATTATTCTGTTTTGAACTAGACTTATATCAGAGCAGCAAACAAGACGCTCTTCAGAAACTTCAGGCTCTGTTATACTTTATATGGGTACTGGGTGTATGGCTCCTTATTTATCTTAAAGTATAAGGTAGAAAGTAAAAATACTCCTGCACACACAGAAGTACACTGCATAATTACTTTTCAAAATTTCATGTGAAAGCGTTCAGGAGTATTTTCACTTTTAACTTATACTAGACTGATGTTCTTTAGCAAGAGTTCAGTTTTAATGTTTCATGTTTTTTCTGTGGTTTACCATTAGCTTTTCAGTAAGTAGTAAAGACAGGGAGTGCTAATATATATAGGATTTATTACAATGTGAAGCATAAACCATATCTTTTTAAATGGACCTATAACACAAATATGGACAATATTTACAACTCAAAGTAACAGAAAGAGAACGCCTTTCCACATCAGTCCATGCCAACAGATACAGACTTCCACGACAATAACAAGGCTTCCAGGTCTGTGCAGCTCTCTGGCACCAGGTGGGACATCTGATCCACAGAGTGACTCTAGGAGGCAAATGCTTCAGGTGATGAAAAATATAAATATAAAATAATACAGATGAGTCTTTAATAAATAGAATATTGTTGTGAAGTAAATTTTCTAAGGCAATTCTATTCAAAAAGTGAATCTGATCTATTCTAGATTCATTACACAAAGTGAAGCATTTCAAACCCTTTTGTTTTTCATCTTGATTACAGTTTAAATGTATAAACATTTTAGAATAAAAAAATACATTTCTGTATTATAAATTTTACAGAAATGTCAACTGGAGATGAGCTCTCTAAACAGCTAATTAACTCAAAACACCTGCAAAGGTTTCTGAAGCCTGTAATCTCTGTCTGGTTCTGGTGCTCACAATGAACTTTTGCACAGTATTCTAATTTTTTTGAGATGCTCTTCTAAAAGATGCCTCAGTGTTTTAATGTTGACAGCACTATTATGTCACATAAGTGGGAGAGATGGAACAAGGGAGACAGTCTTTAAATGTTTTTATGTTGTCTGCTTAAGACAGACAATTTTATCAGCTGTCAAATGTCCAGCAGCCAAGTTGTTCTACTAACGTTAACGTTACTTACAGTTAAAGCAGGCTGGAGGCATCAGATCCTCAACAAGAACCTTATGACAAATATAAAAAGTTTCTCTCAAGTGTCCTTTTCCAGACAATAATCCCACACAGCCCTGCCGACAGCAGCAGCGTTACTCAATATAACGTTAGTGTGGGGAATTAATTAACGTGACAACAGCCATGGCTAACGTTTACAGGTTCCATCATGTAACTAAGGACTCTACCGCTAGCTTATTATGTTTATTACAAGTAACATACCGAGGTGGCGTCCAGATAAGCGACTCGTAACTACCGTTATGTAAAGGAGTTAATTGATTAAGCTTCAGATTGTTTGTATGAGATGTAGCGTTAAGTGAAAATTAATGTAATTAATAACTGATTCATAGTTAACTGTTAACGTTGGTGTTGCAAAATAACGTTAAGTTACCTTATTTATATATTAAAAAGCATTTAAACCCTGGTAAAGTATAATGTCAATAACAGAATTGTGAGTTATTTTAATATTTTCCGATGTCTTACCTTGATGAGCTGGCGACGATAAACTGGTACCAAAACGGCCACAGGTTCCAACCTCCACCGTACAGCACCGGGGGTTTAGAAGCTACCTCTGCTAACGCAGAATAGCATATAGCATTAGCTCCTTAGCATGAGCCAGAGCCCTTTAAAAGACAGAGTCGCGTCATCTCCGTTCACTCCAATGGACCAGTTTTTCACAGCAATGGCGGATCATGGAGCGTCTGAATAGTTCCCGGAAGTTAGCATGAAATGCTAGCAGCGCAGCAGAGCAGCAATAGAAAATGCTATCTGGGATGCACGTTTGAAAGGTAAGAAGTGTAAAAAATGAGATAATATATTTTTAAGCAAAACTGAATTAAGTTAACATGTGCAGTGAAACATGTTAGTGGATTTCCCCCACTAAACTACAAGATTCAGGGACATTTACGGTTAACAAATTAACATACTGGCAATGGATAAAGTTAGCAGCAGACAATAAACAGGGGCAGCCTATTAATTTATTTTAAAATACGTATTTTTGGGGGGTGGTATTTGATTTAATTTAATTATATTAGTG
Source organism: Lepomis macrochirus (assembly GCA_024633595.2). NCBI lineage: Eukaryota > Metazoa > Chordata > Actinopteri > Centrarchiformes > Centrarchidae > Lepomis > Lepomis macrochirus. The sequence goes on from JALXJV020000003.1 coordinate 16,270,656, forward strand.
GTGCATGTATGAATAAAAGATTTCAAAATATTATTTATTTATTTTGGGGGGGATTTACCCCTAATACTAAAAGTAGAATGTTAGCAAATTATAAAACAATCTTCATATTAAACATTAATTGTATTAGAGCAGTAACTCTGTGAGGTGGAGGAGCAGTGATGCTAAAGAGTACTGAGTGGACCATGGTGAGACAGAAAACAACACATGAATATACCATTTATAAGAAATATATATACTTCTTATACTTTCTTTCCCTTCTCTCAGTCTCTGCATCCCGTCTTAGCTTATGAGCTTATTTTCCACACAACAATTCAGGTTAATTTACCCACATTAATATTGGTGAACTAATTCTAATTATATAATTACTTTGTACAAATTCATATCACATCATCATCAAAGTTCCTGTGTGTGAGAAATGTTTTAAAAACAAAACATTCACTAACAGCTTATACAGTAACTGATGCCAACATCAGCTGCAAAAGCTGTTAATGAAGTTCCAAAATTTAATAATCCATAACTTTCTCAATCAAACCTGTAGCTGTTTACAAGAAAGGTTGAATTGAGAGCAACCACCTTCTTCTGAAATGTCCAGATTCAACTTTTCTTGGATAAACATGACCTGGATGAATCTTTACAGATGTGTAGGTTTGTCTAACCCTTTCTCTTGTTCTCCCTCTCTCAGCACAAGAATCACAGGGGTTCAATAGAGCCTGAAGATGATCTGCATTGATGTTTTAATAAAACAAATATAAAGCCAGTGACGTGTTATTTCTTTGTGGAAAAAGTACCTCACATATTTTATTGTTAGCCTCTTTAGTGATTGTAAGGTCGCTCCTGTTGACCTGATTCAACCATTTTTTCCTCCTCTCCACGTCAGCTGGGAAACCAAACATTCATACTCATTTTTCTGACAGACAGTTCAAAGACACAAACCACTTAACATGCTGTTTTCTAACTTTATTGGAGATTTATTAAATTAATACATGACAATCATTGATAATCACCTGTCTGTTCTATCTGAAGTCCTAAAGATACATTAGTCAGTAAGCTCAATTAACCCTGGTACCATGGAATTACTAAAAGGTATGCTAGAAAGGTAAATCTCATCTGAATTTTGTGTCTGAAACACTTTCCAATGTAAGGTTTGCCAGAAATGTCTATAAGGTAGGTGATTGTAGCTGTTATTGTCAAAAATATATGTCCTCCTTTTAAAAAAAATAGTAATCTAACTAAATGTATGTGTCAGTGTGCTGTACACATATTGTAAATCAACGCATTTGTTCTTTAAATGACCAGAAATCGCTTAAAATCGCCGTTTTGTCGTTTCTCTCGCTCATTTTGAATTGCCCGCCTAGGACTTCCGGGAACTATCTGCGGTCTCCATGAACCACGTGACGATGTAGCGTTTTGGACCCCCGCTGACGCAACTCTCTCTTTTAAAGGGCTCTGGCATGAGCTAACTCGGTCATGTCGAGCTAGGCGGGAGTGGTTTCAGCAACACGTCACCTCAGCTCCACCCACGACCTGCCTCTTTGCCCATTTATGGTTATCCGGGAGTGACGCGCGGTGACGCGGCGCCAAGATGGCGACGGCCGGCTCCGCCCAATTCGGGCTTCAAAACTGCTCTTCAGAAACCAACGGGTGACGTCACGGATACTACGTCCATTTTTATATACAGTCTATGGAAAAAACCGCTCAGCGCTTGGCGCCCGGCGCGAAAAAGACGCTCAGCGCCTCGTCACGCTCCTGGCGTTTTTAGCAGCCCGGAAATACGCGGGCTTTGGTGGACACGGGGCCTAAGGGTGGTAGGACTTAAGTGCATCTAAAATTTCTGGAACACTGCTGGACAAAGGTGTAGAGACTCATATATTTTACATGTATTTTCTGGGGTTCTGTGAAGAAATTTTGACTGTTATTTCTGTGATCTCATATATCTTTTGTTCTCCTGTTGTGGTTGGACCTTTAACAGTTGAAAATATGTGGTAGTAATTCCTGGTCTCTAAACTGACTGTTCTAATACCATTTCGAACTACTAGTCATCTCCAATGGAGTTTTGGGGATTTTAAAGAGCCATACACAGTAGGCATTTAGTATTGTTTTATAGTTAGTGAGTGTTTCCTACTGTGGTTTTGGTCATTGATGCCCTAAAAGTGTACAATCCAAATGTTACTGTGACACTTGTGAGGTACCTAGGCGGGTTGCGTTATTCTGTAGAACATTGGGTAGGAGAACACAAGCCACAATATAATCCTTTTGACAGAAGTTAACTGAGTTGGTCGTGTGGTCCATTAAGCGGGGGAGTTAAATGGTATCATTGGGTGCTTTACTGCTTGCTTGTGTATTTAGCCTCCTCATAGAACCTAGATATCTTCTGATGTACCTGCAAGCTTAGGGGATATTAGCACCCCGCGGGTTACACAAGCAAAGAATGTTTTTTTATTCTGAGATACTGTATTGTGTATTTATCTCAGCAAACACAAATGGATTTGGTTTTCATACAGAACAAACAATAGAAAAAAGAAAGAAAGCCTGAATCCTGTCTTCTGTTCGGTCTGGCCACAGCACCTCAACAACTTCGCAGGCAATGTTCTCCCTGGCCAGAAACAGGGGAAGTGTCACCTAGCATGGCGAATCCAGCCCTGAAAAGCTTCTACAGCAGTATCTGCACATAAATCTTGCACAGTTTGCACAAGATATACCTTTTATCTTCATACTGTACTATACTTTACAGTTTATACATTTATACAGTTCTCAATCTCATACAGACATAAAATATACTTTGTTTACACTACTATAGTCCACTTGTAATACTGCAATACAGAAATCATTGAAAATTGTATTTATATGAAGTACTATAATACTGCAATAAGAGAAGATTTGTTACATATTCTCATTTGTAAAGTCTGGACGATGGATGCAACTGTGAACCTGCTCCAGTTTGGCTGTATACTCTGGTGGCCTGCATCTCTCCTTGGTCTTCCTCCTATTCCTTTTTTTTATTTGCCACTATGTCCTATGTTGACATCTTTTGCTCCAAAACAAAAGGGTTTTATTAAAAATAACAGAAATAATACAAAGACCCATAGTATTACTGTTAAAATATTACGTGACGGTCCCATGTACTGTGCCAAGGTGTTTGTGTGTGTGTCTGTGTTTTGTTTCAGGGTGCACTTCCTGGTGGAGTGGAGCTGAGGCCCTCATGGAAATCAGAGGCAGCTGGCCACTGTCTCTAGATTGCATCAAACCCGCCCCTTCCTGATTGTAGCAGGCGTGACTGCTTGCTTCTACATGTTTCTTTGTTTGAGTTAACCTGGCACTGTGTTTTGCCAGCCACATTTGTTAAGCTTTAAAATAATGTTATATTTATTAAATTAAATTACTTTTGTTAATAAAACTCCTTTTCCAGTAATCCCTTAAGTGTGGTTTTCTGTTTTTGCTGTGGCCTCTGAGCTGGGCCATAACACTAATAAAATAGTATCACAGAAATGAAGATGGAGAAAAAATTACAGATCACTACAAACTTACTATTGCAGACTATACAATTCTTATTGTATACTATATTAATACTAATTTTCATGAGCTTAGAGCCTTGCCATTCATTTGGCCTGAGGGAGGCCCAGCTTTAAGCTACATAATAATGTTAGTTTTCATGCTAAGATGCTGACAGTGGTTGCTGTAACATGCATGGTGCATGATAGTAAGTATTAACATTTTGTTTAGCATGTAACACAATTAACATGAGTAGCGTATGTCAACTTTGGCATGTTAGCTTGTAAGCAAGTTAGCATGTTTATACAGTTTACATCAGTGAGTATAATATAGGCATACCGTACTACTATATATACATAGCAAACTATGCTGTTGTACTTCTGGTAATTGTGGGCAAAGCTTATTATGTCCTCTCCCAGATCAATCTGTAGGCTACATGAGGGAAGAAAACAAAATCTCTTCGGTTATAAAGTCTGAAAAGGAGATTACAAAACATGTTAACATTTTAACATTACATTGTACATTCTTAATGTTATCTACAGCTTTTTTGTTGAATAAATGGGGCTTTAGTTCATGGAATACCTGTAGTCTTGATAAAGAAGCAACATGCCCTTTCATATGCAGTCTGTAATTGGAGGTATACTGCAATGCCTTGAGTGCTGCACAATTACACTTCAAACCATGTGGATACATCAATTAATTCTTTAGACATCTTTTTCACATCAGACCACACTATTCTATACACCAAGATCAAACACCACAAATTGTTTTGAGTTCTGTAAGATATTTAATTACCTCATGCAAATTCATGTGGCCTTGCTGTGGCGCCATCACCCTATCTCTCATCTCTCTCAGCTCCTCACTTTTCAATAAATGATCAAATGCCTCATACTTACATATCAAGTTCCTATGTAGACTTTATTCTTGTTTGTAAAGAAACCAAATGTTTAAAGACACATTGGTGTTTACTGAAGAGTTCAAATAATGGATAAAATCACATCATGGGAGGCATCTGCAGAATGAGTCTTAAGCTCCAGCAAAGGATCTCATTACATTTTTGAGCTGAGAACACCACCCTTTCTAGCTGATTAAAATACTGTTTCTATTTTTTTGTTAGACTACATTAAATTCACATCACTGACCTTGACACTATCTGAGGACTGAAAATGCTAAACATCAGTTCAAATGTTCCTTGACTGAAATCTTAAGGCAGACAAAAACAACCACAGTACAAAATGTGCTCATTTTAACAGTTTCAGATAAACACGTATTTCTGTTACAGTCTACATATTGATTTATTAAGCTGCTTACAACAGTACAGATAGAGTGACACACAACTAAGCAAACGTTGCACATGTTTTGACATGAGGCTTTTTTTCCCACGTCATGACAGACAGGAACAACAATTACACCAGAGTTTCTCATCCTTGGTGCCAGGACCCTAAAGGATTTGATAAGCTGGTAGAGTCATGGGGGATTTCTAAGACTGACAAACATCACCTTTGATATATTCCTAATTAACCTAAATTTTAGGTTGCTCTTTTAATAACTGGCCAGGGACAACAGATGAAAATTAGCCTGTTGAGCAAACTCTGGCTCATTTATATTTATTTTACTGTTCATTAATGAGCGCTGTCCCTGTCAAATCTGCCTGGTATTGCCATTCCATGATATCACATTGGTCAAATAAACATGAAATGAAATGAACTATATCATAATGTCTGTGTAAGATTCATTCAGACCTTTCTCTGCCCTCTTAAAAATACAAGACAAAAGAAGGTCATTCTGACCACAACTGGACAACTCTGGCATCAAGATGATTATGAGACTCTGAAGACTGGGTCACAGGTCAGGAAAGGTTGAGAAACCCTGAGTTTCCTATTCAATGATTACAATATTTTATATTTACATTAATAACCCTTTCAAAACATATAATTTCATGATCGTATTTATACATACTACAATATAACATAATAACAGTACAATAACATTGACAAAACCTCACTGGCAATATAAAGACTCTTATGGATTTGACATATCAGGTTATCCAGAACAAAGTCCTTCATTTATATGTGTATTTGAATTTCAGATACTGAAAATGCAGCAACCTTCATGGCTTGACAAATAGCCATTTTACTTATTGAAGATGTTCCTCGGGGAAAAACATTATAACAATAGTTGTAAGCAATAGTTGGATGTATTGTGATCACACCATTGCAAATTCCTTGGAGTGACTGCTTTGTAATTGGCCAAATGATGCTAAGAGGCCTACCAGAAACTAATATTACTAAATTTACTATCTGATTTAGCTCCATAAACGAGTGTTTGAGAGATCCTAATAGACAAAGAAGAAAAACAAACAAGTATAGCCAAAAACATGTAAATATCCAAATGCTAAATTAACTAAAAATACAAAGAGTAATTCTCCAGTGGTTACCACTATATTGAGGTGTCATACAGTCATCTGGTTGAAAGTCTTCACATTTACTTACATTATTGCCCCTTTTCCTAAAGAAAGAATAGTCTTGTAGAACGTCGTAACGTAATTCCTCAAAATGGTGCTGCTAATATGTTGGACATCTGAGACTCCATTTCATTCTTGCTAGGTAAGGTATGAACAGATGCATCCTAGTATTTGACAGCTGATTATTCAAGACATCAGAGGTTAGACTTTCACAGAAATCACAGAATCACAGGACACAAGAATAAAAAAGAATGTTCATCAAAACCTTACTAACATCAGTGCAAGTATTTATGCACAAACTCTAAATGCTCCTTAAAGCTCACAACTCCTTTCTTCCTTTTACCTTCTTTCAAAGAAGCAGGATAACAGCCATGGTGGCCCAGCTTGGACTTAATTTCGCTACTAAAGATCCGGTCTGGACAAAATGGGGCTCTTGTTGACCAAGCAACAGAATTCAGAGACTGTTGTGCCCACATCGTTACAGAGACCTGATCCATTCACCTTCCTGGATCAAGCACTCGGCAGGTGGTCCATGTTCTACGCCATCAGTGCAAGACTCCGCCAAGATGAGAGGAAGTGGACTCTGTGTTTTACACTGATGATGCTTGGTGCTCACACGCAGTCAAGATGTACTCTGTTTCCCAAATGTCAGACTGTTTATTGTGAAGATGAAACTTTCATATTATCATCTGGTTAAGGTTGTTCACCACATTCACCCCAGATGCAAATCCAAAAAATGCACTATGGAATGTTTGGGGTGTATATGTGTATGTGTATATAAATAACTGAATATGTTGTTCTATTTCATATGTTTTCATATTTTATTATAGGCCTACACTTGAAGGTACTACAAATTTTGTTTTGCTATACTGCCTTGTGCTGTATTATGACTAATAAACAACCTTGTGCCTTGTAACCTCTTTCCATTATTCATTCAGTAGGACTGTTCTATGTTTCTACATTGCAAACCTGAAATCTCAGCAATAGCTGCAAGAAATTGCTTAGTGTGTGTGTAGTGATATGTTTTACTGAAGGTGTTGTACTTTTCCCCCTGCACCATCTCCACATATTAAACATGTATTTATGTACTGTTCACTATGATTTTACATTTTTAAATGTTGCCCCTAAACAGCAATTACGTCTGACATTTCCTACACTTGTCACAAATAAGATCATGTCAGCCAGGTCCTACTCATATTTAGGTGTAGTTACAATTTCTATTTTTATTCTTTTTACCTGACAATGATGTACAGTCTGGTTAAATCAGGGGTTCTTAACCTTTCTGGTAGTCCGACCCCTTTGCGAGGCTGAAAATATTTCTGCATTCAACCAAAAAAGGCATTGCTATGCACCTCGTGTTTTCAAACCTGCAAAGCGCTTTCTGTCTGATTGGGGTCACCCAAAGTGATTTCATTCACAATTACAGTCAGTCTAGTTTTAAGTTTTTTTTTTATTTTTGTGTCTGTGGTAGGGTAGCATTTTCGCGACCCCCAAAGGACCAGGTCGCAACCCTGCAGGGGGCTCCCAAACCCCAGGTTAAGAACCACTGGGTTAAACAATTCAGTTTTTCAATCCAGACCTATAATTTACAGTCATGTATATTACGGCCTCACCAGTGATATTAAGGTGTTTTCAGAATGAAGCAGATTAACTGGTCTTAACCCCATACCAGTAGTGCAAATATCCGTCATTATCAAAGGGAAGACCAAAGGTTTGTAAGACGAGTGAATAAGTTCAACTGAAACAAACTATAAGATTTCATTGATTGTTTTTTCCAGGCTACGTACTTAATGTAGGCCTATAAACTCAAGTCAAATGAAATGATGGTTTGTGATGATTTGAACAAGCCCAGTAAGCGGCTGCAGCAGGTTGGTTAGTTAAAAATATAAAATAAAGCTGTGGTAATCAGTGACTCATAAATGATGGGTCAGTTTCAGGTCTTGGCTGAAAAAAGACAACATAACGTGTAAAGAAAATAGTCGAATTGAGTTGACATTGCTGTTCAGAAACAATATGTAACCTATATGTGTTTTTGTGTTAATGTCCCATTCAAAGTGGTTATCAGTTGCACAGATACACAGTAATAAAGTTATCATGATTGTTGTTTCCTATTTATTGTGGGGTCTCATTGGACGGTATCATCTCAGAGGCTTGTGCCTGCTGAGCCCCTTCAGGTATCATTCTCACACTCAGACTGCCACCATCGGTGGTGCTCGGGTTTACACGGAACTTTCGATTAACTGGGCGCACAGCCCTGAGAAGCTGTCTCTTGAAGGTCTCGCTGAGGATAATGAAGAGGAATGGGTTGATGCAACTATTAGCATAGCCCATGCTAATGGCTATGTTGTAGGCATAGGAGAAAGCTAGGCTTGGCTTTTGCACCCCAAGGTGGACCAGCTGAAGGATGTAGTATGGGGCCCAGCAGATGAAGAAAGCCAAGCAGATAGCCACTGCCATTCGGGTCACCTTCTTAGTGCGCACTCTCAAACTACGTGGAGGCAGTGGTGCCACGCTGGTGGACATGTGCTGGAGGATCTTGAAGAATACCAGGCAGATGATGGCCAAAGGTATAGCAAATGCCAAGAAGAACTGGTAAAGTGTAAACCAATATGTGTCAGTGACTGGGTCAGGCAAAAGGAGAGCACAGGCCACCAGGCCATCTGGGAGAGGCATCAGGCCTGCGTACATCCACACTGGAATGATGGTGAGTAAGGACAGACCCCACACCAGGCCAATGACCAGTGCTGCCACACAAGGTGTGCGGACATAGTTGAAGCGGATAGGATGGACTGTAGCCAAGTAACGGTCGAGGGTCATTGCGGTGAGGATGTAAGTACTTACGATCTGGCTATTAGAGTCAAGCGCAGTGATGACCGTACACATTGCGGCTCCAAAGTGCCAGGTGCCATTGCCCAGCAACTGGTGGATGAGGAATGGCATCCCGAGGAGAAACAGGAGATCAACAATTGACAAGTTTAAGATAAAGATGTCTGGAACAGTTTGCTTGGCACGGCACTTGGTCTTCTTCATGATGGTGTAGATAACAATAAAGTTCCCCATGATGCCCAGAAAGCAGATGATGCCAAAGATGACAGGGAGGATGGCACTGCAATAAAGGGCCTGATCTGCATCTGGAGACAAGAAGAGTGGGGAGCAGCAGTTGAATATAAAGTAAAAATATTGAGCAGTTAACATAATGTATTTTACATTGTACTTGCACATCATGCCATACGAAACCTTATATTGGATCAGCATGCGCAGTATAAAATACAATGATCATGTCACAGTGTGTTAGCAAGCGCAGCAAAGTAATATCAATAATACAGGTTTGTCAGGGGATCATTTCATGAGCAGGTCTATTATTGCCACTGCAGTGAGAATTTATGAATTTTCTCCATCTTGCTCATTTCCACGTTAGATCATTTCAAAGTGGAAATGATTGATTTTTGTGAATGCCTGCGTGTGTGTGGGCTCACATCTTTCAATGCTGTAACGTAACATATGATGTTAGAAGAATAGACCTTTCAGTAAAATTTGATACGGATACTGTGTAGCCCACATTTTAAACATAGAAAAGTCACATGTCTCTAAATATCTTACCAAACCCAGAGGCTTGGTCCTTTATTAACACTAAAAAATGTGCTTGAATCTCTAGAAATCATAATATAGCTTTAATCAGTGGCAAAGTTTAAATTGATCAAGGCAATAAAGATAGGCTTGTTTCAAATTTCTCATCAAACATATCAGGTTGTGAAATGAATTCACTACAGCCATTAAGCAATTGACTATGCTTGTATGAAAAAAAGGATAGCCTACAAAATAACTTTGGGAGATAGTACAAAAAGAAACTACTCAACTACATCTAGCTTATTTGTGTTTATATTTTGTGTTGTTTTTCTGTTTTAAGAACATGCAGCTGTGCTTATAAGTAAGGCATGAACGAATGTTGTTCTAACTGGATTTTATTACCGGTGCGCTGTTTGCTCAACCTACCTGTTTTTGTTGAATTGCTGTCCCCGAGGGAGAAATTCGACCCGTTAAAGAAATCCATCGGTAAGATTGCAAGTATGCAAGTTAATAGGCTAAGTATTAAGCGCCTGCTTCCCAAGTCAAGTGCAGCTGAAGCAGCCTGCAACAGAAATTCCTTCTTATTCTGAATGATTCCAAATATCCTGTTTTATAAAGTTAAATCCTTTATAGCTTTTGGTCTCACTCTACGAACAGACCAGTGCGCTCCGCGCCTTCAAAGATAAAGCCGCTCCTCGGTGGTGAGCATCTTCACTCGGGGTCCGTGCGATTCCGCTGCAGGTGTCAGTCAAGATGGTGAAAAATCGGAACAGATAACCACTAGCTTGTAGCTGATAATCTGTCCTCTACAAGCGCTTGGAGACGTTTGATCTGAACATATTAGTTAATTGTGTTATCTCGACTCAAGGTTGGTGGGAAATTATACAGCTTCCCTGATCAAACACCAAAGAAAAAAAAAGCATGGCACTCGAACAATATGGTTTTGAACTCGCAAAAAACCCCAACTATTTACATAGTGTTCAAGTGTAAAGAGCGGAAATCAAATGATGAAGATGCATGTTTCCACTGTCTAAATTGAAGTGTTTGTCTATTTTTGCCATTATGATCCTTTGAGTGTCCTATCTCGACAGACAGTAGCCATCGCGAGTTTTTGAGCACAAAGAACAACAAGTGTTTTTGCTTATCTTCAGATCAATTCATGAGTCCCCCTCAAACCTTGGCAGATTTGAACCGCAGTCCCAAACAGGTCGTGTCCACTTTGAACCACTAGATGGCCTCGCTGCGCTTCATTTGAAGTCCTCACACGTCTCGTTGTGAAAATTAGATGTGACTGTCACATGGTTTGTAGGTCATAAATAGGGTTCTTCTGTAGGTAGCAGCCCAAAGCATTTATACACTCATGTACTCATGATTCATTTAGGAACTCGGGGCAATTCATAAGGTGACATGGTCTATTCTGAGTTAGACCAAAATGTGGGATTAGTTGGCTGGAGGTGGACGGAACAAGATTATACAATGTGTGTGTGTGTGTGTGTGTGTGTGTACATATAAATACTGGTGTTATGGAGACAAATCTGTTCATAGAGTCACATGCTTGGTAAAAGTTATGAAATACCAGAACAATTGTAGTATGTTTTGTTTATTATCAGTGATTTTGTCTCTATATGATGTGTCCTTTCTCCCATCAAAACCGTGTTGCCACCACATGCCTCCCCTACTCTTGCTTTTCTTCTTCTTCACTTGTCCTGACAGGGTAGATGCAGCCATGGCATATTGCTGTCCTTAGTTTGGGGGCTGTCATTTCTGCTTTAACCATTTTTTCTCATATTTCAAGCCACTTATTGAGCAGCATCTTGTTCCTCCAGTCAGCCTTCCATGTTCTGAAAGTTTCTCATACAACTACAGAAGATGTGTCACATTCTCAAGCTCTCTCCCCGCACTCTCACTTTTTCTATCAGCCCAGGTGTTTATCAATCAGAGCCAGTCCTTGTCTGAGCCCAAAATAACCAAATCTCCTCCTTATAATCTCTGCCAAATCTTCATGGTTTAAAAACCCCATTAGCATGAGTGGATCAAATAGTATGCTCTGCCATTTCTCTCATTCTGTGATGCCTTGCCACACATGCATAGCTTTATGAGGCTGTAGCATTCTGGGGGAGTGAAATCCTAATCGTTTCACTTGAAAATGCCTTTTTGGTTCTTTCATCTGCTTTCTTGTTCCCTCCTACCCTACATACAGCCTACTTTGCAGTAACTTTATAATTCTGTATGTTGTCAATAACTCTTGATGTAATTTTTGGTTTTCATTTAATTTATTTTTCATTTAAGTCATTTAATGTTTTAGAGGCTGCTACTGCTGCTCGCTGCATATCCCACCTTCACTTGGCTTATTGCCCTCTGAGTGCCCACACAATTGCAGTAAGCTGAGCCATATGTGCTAACATGTGGTCTGGAAGTCTCATTCCATTGCCAATTCCCCCTTAAACAGATGTCTCATCAGGATAAACCATTAGGTGCCTTCCTCACACCCATTAAAGTGGCCCTTGCCTTCATTGAATGAGTCGTCCAACACCTAAATAACAACATTTATGTTTAGAATTACACCTCCAGTCTTTTAAGGAATACTGAAAAGGTTGTGACTACATCAACAGACTTGTTTGCATACCATAAATATTTCCTGCATCTACACAATTTGATAGACCAACAACCAATCAGAGCAACACATGCAAGTTGGGGTGGGTGTGCAAGCAGGTAAAAAAAATGGTAGCCTGGTCACAAATTACAGCTAAAACAGTAAACTAAAATGTGTTTCTGAAAACATCTGAGGCGCAAAAAAGGCAATGCAGTAACACAATGTTGATTCAGATTTTTCTTGTTTCTACACTATGTAACAACAAGTTGGTTTCAATGAAACATTCTGGTACTAGTAGCGACTCCTACTGGCACTTTCCCATGTTGTTTACACTTTAAAGTTATAATCCTCAAGATTTCAGTTCTGACAGTGAACAATAAGGTAAAAACATAAAGAAGCATAGGATCACATGCGTCGTTTCCTGTGAATGCCTTGTGTGGGGTTAGGCTATTTGAATCCAGCGCAGGAATGGCAGATTCTGCCCCTAACAATGGAAACTGCCATGCAGAGTTAATTACAGAATCAAACAGTCAAACAGTGAGTGGCTGACAAAATGTTCACTACAAATACTTTTAATGATTACAACTTTTATTGACACAACTGACACTGTTACATCCAGTCTTTGCAACCAATAAATATTAAATATGAATATCGACACACATCTTTTATCTACTCCACAAATGCACTTGTTGGAGGATTATCTGTAGGTACACTTTTTATTATAGCTATTTTGTGATTGCTGCAAAAAAAAGTTTGATTTTTTCTTCATTTCGTCCTTCTTTCGAGTCCACCACTGCATCACTGTGCACTTTCATTGGCTATGTAATGTTACTCTTTCACTGGTGATATTTTGTTTCTTCCTGGCATGAGGGACAATGTCACTAAACAAAGGGCTTTGTCTGTATTTTTATGAATCCAGTTTCCTTGTTACTGCTAATTCATTTTCGCAATACCTTTGGCCTAACTGTTGTTTGTGGCAGTACGATGGATAGGCATTGAAAGCAGTGGCGCAGCAGTGACAAAAGAAAAGAATAGTCATATTCTAGATTGGACTCTTTTCAACTAAGATATTAGGTGAGGACGTCCTGTGGTCGAATACATGTCATCTGGTAGAACTGGGAAATATACCCATGTTTAAGACTGGCAAGTGCTCACTATACGTGGTTTCCAGATATATTATCTACTTCAATTCCCAGTTGGGAATAAACAGAAGCTATTATATGTGCCTGTATGTTTTCAAAACATTGCTTCTAGCATGCTTGTTACTACAGGACTGCCATCCATAAGAAGCACACATGGGAGGAAAACAACATCTGTCATCCTGCTGCCATTCTCCAGTGTCATCACTTCCTGGGATCTAGTATAAGCCATGTGGAAACCTGCATTCACTTGAATCAGCCATTAGAAATGCCCTAGCAAGTGAAGAGGCCATTGCAGCTGTTGTGATTATAGTGGATAAATCAGATTAACTAGCAATTAAAGTTGTGGAATGTGTGCAGATGAGGTGCAGTTGGATGTAAACATGGAGCATTGGTAAGAGGTTGACGTGAGCAGTCAGACACGGTTAGTAGGCTTTTGTGACAAATATCAGCATCATGCCAATTTGTAATCCTACTGGTGTGTTTGCTTTCCATCTAAAATCGAATACATGTTTTTCTTCTTATCTTTTTTAAGTGATTTTTCAAATGAGCTGAGCTACTCCTGACTGATAATCACTGTATGCAATGTACATGATCTTTGAACATACACATGAAAATAAGTCCAGGGGAGACACTTACCTCGTACCTCTCTGCTGTGCATCATGCTGTGGACATGCTCCAAAATCAGTCAGCTCACAAGAAGATCCACTGTTATAGCACACTCACTGATGGTATGGCCATAATGACTGTATAATTGATTCATAGGACTTCAAAGACACCTGCTGAGCTTCTTGCATGACCGAGTTAGGACACTGAATATGAAAACATGTCATCCAGGATGTGTGACAGGGCAGTAAAAAACTCTCTAAAGTGGGCCACGTATAGCTTTTTTATGAGGATTTTATTTTAGTTCTATTAAACCTAGCTTGCTCCGTATTTTGATTGATCCCTCATTTTTTTCTGTGAGAATGTGGGAACGTTTTGAGGAACGGCTCTTAAAAAAAGTCATAAAAAAAGACAATTTCATTGCATCATTACTTTACATGTAAGGCATGAATGTCAGAGCTGGTAAGAATGGTCGGTCTTTCATGATCCATGCTTCTGTTCGCACAGTGCCTATAATGCTAAACGATTTCTGTGAAGCAGCTCCTTGTAACATAACATTTTTATTCGTGTGACTTACATTTTTGTTGTTAGGGCATCACTAGTCCATCCACATATTAAATGACACTGCTGAGATTATCAAATGACACTACTATTTTGAAGACTGACAAAACATACACACATATCCTGTTAGGCACTGAACACGTCTTTCCCCTCTCATGCCATTGGCTAATTAATGAGTGGGCCTCTGCAATTGGCTAAATATAAAAATATGATGTGCTTTAGCCTGTTCTACTACTTTGCCTAAAACTTTACATTCATCTTAGAGTATTAATAATACATAATTATTAATACACATAATTTATCCTTGAGTAGAATATTTGGTTCACAAATCAAGTGTTCTTTGTGCTATGCTGTTGATATTTAAAACAAAGGTCATTCTTTAAAATTGTGCCTTGGTACAAAGTCAGACAATACAACTGCCTGTAGGGTGATAAGTCAGTAATTCTGTTTTTCCTTCTAGTTTTCTTTCTTCGTATGGCCATGGTTAAAAGTTTTCACCTCTAAATGACTGATCTGTTTACAATTTGACATTTCAATTAGCCTACAGGCCCTTGAAAAAAAGTTTTAATTAAGAATTTGTTCTAGTTAAACACAAGAATATTAACATCAAGATAATGTTGGGATATTCATAATTCATTCTGGCCATATTGCCCAACCCTAATTACACCCCAATTTGAATATAGACAATACTGCATCTGGATTTTTAATCAGTTTCAGCATCTTATTGCTCCACTCTGTCCTGAGTTGTGTCTCTCTGTTTCTTGTAGACACAACTCTGTGAGCCACCATACGTGCCACATTTCTGGGATGGAGGAAGAGATGAAATAGAATGTAAAAGTTAATGATAAAAATAACAAAAAACAGAAAAACAACAAAAAATAAAAGACAGAAATGATTGGATCTGCATCAGGGATGTTTCTTATTTTGGTCCAAACTGAATAACAGACCACAAAGGACAAGGCTGGTTGTCCTTTCTTGGATTCATTGTGTGATTCCTCTCAACCACACAACTCAGAACTGCCTGGTTTGGTTTTGTCAACAAGGCTTTTTACTGTAAATGTTTCCCATATAAATGAGTACAGATCATATTATACCATGTGATTCAATTATAGTCAGACTACAGACAAAATGTGCTTGTGATACTAATGCCTTTCTCATTTCATGAATTAGTAAGAGTTGTCCTACATATGAAAGATAATAAATGCCTGATGGGTGTAAAAGCGCTCCTTTTTAAACTGAGGAGTGTGCGATTGTGCTCTCTCTCTCTCACACACACAACACACACACAGATGAAAGCTCTTAGGACTCTTAGGTCCCCAAATGTAGAAAAGTAAATGTAGCAGGTAAATTAGTGACGTCTATTAGAACAAACATATGAAACTTACAGGTGAGATGAGGTAGCAGTCAAAGGTATGGCAACATAAAACCAGACACAAATATGAAAGTCCAAAATCCAAAGAACCAGTGTTATTCCACAAGACAAAAGGAGGTGAAGCAGTGCAGAATCCAAGCACAGTTAATCCCGCAACAAAAGTGAAGAACCAAAATGAGAAAGGAGAGGCAGAGGAAACACTGGTGAAGCATCCATGAACAATAGTAAAACAATGTTGAACATTCAACACATAACCACAATGAACACAAAACCACTTATATGCACAGGTGGGGTGAAGACAACAAGGCACAAGTTATACACACCAGACAATCAGTGAACATTGAGACAGGAAGAACTCTGTGCTTCAAAATAGAAGGAAAACAAAAATACTGTAAGAAACAACTGTGTTATTGGGAAAATAAAGGGGAGTAAGACAAATGGACAGCACAGATTAAAAAAAATCTGAACCACACATAAAAGAAGTGACTGTAATGAAAAAGGTGAGTTTTAAGAGTCAGTTTGAAACAAGCTTTGTTAACTGGATTGTACTTGTATTGTACCTTTCTAGTGTTATGGGAAATACATTGCATGTAATCTTGGATTGATGCTTCGTTCCAGTTGCGGTTCTCCCAACTTCCCAAGTCAGAAATCCGACTTAAGGGGATGTTGAAATTTTGAACTTTGAACTCAGAAATTCCGACTTCCCACGTCAAATGGAACGCTTCATGAGACTTGAGAGACTCATGTGTGATGTGGCGCTGAATCTGTGTAAACGTAACAGTGAAAGCATCTCTGTTCTCCGTGCTATCCAAAAGCCAACATGTCAGGACAACATGTCTCTGTGAGATGATATGTTTGACCCTGAAGCTGGATAAATAAAAGGCTCACACAGCTCCCCTCACTCATTCAAGCATAGAAAACGCATGTGTGTTGCTATGAGTCCTTCTGCAGAAGACTTGAACAAAAGTCACAGAAAGACACGTTTGCCCGAGCTGTTTATTTGAAAACAAGAACTGCCATCATACTAATCTTCCGATATCACAAAGCACTTTACACTATATGTCACATTCACTCAATTCACAGAGGCTACTATGCAAGGTGCCAGGAACACCTAACCCTGTCTTGGGCTTCTGCTCCTCATGCAGGCTTATGGAAAACCAGGGATCAAAGCGCTGATTTTCTGAATAGTGGGAGACCCACTCTACGTCCTGAGCCACAGCAATCGAATGCTTGTGGCTGGGCAAAATATCCTTGTTTGACCTTACAGCTTTTATGCGTTTGAAGCAACCAAAGCAATTTTAAGTAAAGTCTTGATTAGAAGCCAGTGTGTGGAAATTACATTTTGTAAATGGATGCTCCCCCCAAACAGCAGAATGGAAAACTGATTAACTGAGATTTCTGATTGTGTGTGCAAGTGTAATGAGTAAGGGTCTAACTGTACACAAAATTGTCGTGTACCTCAGTTTTGGGGTCATGGTTGATTACAATTTTAGTACAAAGTGTAGAAAATAATAATAACCTTTTGTTTTTGAAAAATGTGCAATGAATGAAACATTCAACCATAATGGCCATAATTCTTACTGTAATCATTAAGGCACTCTGCCTTAAATACTGGCAATTATTGTCAGCAAGAACAAACAAAAGTCACAACAAAAACACAGATGTCGGTAGTGCTCTGACCTGTATGAATTGCATCCGGTGCTCTTTTATGTACACACAGGAGTAACTTCCTTAATTGAATGACCTGCTATTCTGACTAAAAGCTCATTTTTAATTGCATGATTAATTTGCATGGGACCTTTACCTGCTTAGGTTTGTATGAATAAGCAGATTGTGATCTTGTATAAGGGAGACCAGGCTATTATGGCACAGGTACATTCAGTTACAGTTGTTAATATAGGTGCTCTAGACTCAATGAGCAACCAATTTAAAAGCTGAGACAGTTCACACATGACTGTCTAGATCTTAGACTATACAGAGGTTCATTATTAGTATGATGTTAACTCGTGCTGCTGCAGATTTAATCAGACCTTGCACCTAGTGTGGATTTTCAGCGCTCCGACAGGAAATTGGTTTTATATTGGGTGGAGAAAATACACCCAAGACAGCTCAAAGAAGGGAAACTAGCCCGTTTCCCCAACTGCAAGACTCCTGACATCATGGCCATCAACTAGTACATGCTGAGATCCAGGCTGATGGATGTCCATTTGCATATCAATGACGGGGACAAAGCCAGATGTCAAGATAATTGTGAAGAGAATGGATGTGAAAGGGTGAAACACTTTGAATCTTATGAGTCATCTTTGTGACCACCACCCACTTCTTTATAGCTTAATGCATGATGTGGGGATTTTGGAATGGGGTAAAATGTCATGGTTTGTCTGTCTAACTTGCTAACAGCTTGTAAACTGAAGTTTTCAGTGACACATACTCTTGTAAAAACACATTGTTCTGCTGCTGTATGTGTCGTGTGTCTGCAGACTCTTCGCCCACTGCACATGATAATGCATTACACAGTTTAGGCACCCAACCAACATATTTTGTTCATTTAAAATCAAGCAGTTGTTGAATTGGTGTTCCAACAGGAGAAAATGCTATAGACTGTCCACCACATTTTTGTCTTTATGTCAATTGTTGGGCTTACTGCAGTTACTCTTTTTTAAGTCTTTTTAAGACTTATTTGTATTTATGTCAGTTGTACATGGGGTATATATATATATATATATATATATATATATATAGTCAGCAAATCATGTTCATCGGTGTAGCCCTCAATTCAGTGTTAGTAATGGCCCTCTCTCTCCCCAGAAGGTAGACAACATTCTTAGCTTTGTCTCTCCTTTGCAAAGAGGTACGTGCCTAACATACAGCCTGTTCCTCTGGTTGCTGGGCAAAAAGGAGGAACAGCCCATCAGGAGCAGGTCAGGAGCGGCGCTAGGCATCCCTCTAGGGCAACTTTCATTTTGCCCCTTGCAGATTTGGATCAACACTTTGGGCCCTGCCCCAAGAGGCCCCAGAGCAGGATGGTGATGTTCTCACGCTGATGCCTTTGCTCTCTAGAACCTTGGAGAAACAAGGCTTACCTGTGTCTGTGTGTTCCCTTGAGCAGTGGTCCTTACCAGGTTGGGGAGCTGTGTGGAAGACAGTCAGGGGCATCTGGAGTCCACAGTAATGGCTCCAGCATATCAACTCCATGCAGTACACTGCAGCCCTCAGACATTTTCTTCCTTTCTTGGATGTAAACGCTCCGTATTTGTTAATTAAAACCAATAATTATATATTAAAATTATTGGTTTTAAAATTAAAATTTTTGGTTTTAGTTTGTGAGCAAAAAAGAAAAATCTAAACCTAGCAATCAGTGATTAGATAAAAAGGTGCAGAGGGTTGTTTGGCTAAACTGTCAAATTTAAACACAGAATATGTGAGGCCTTTATTATTGTTATTATTATAAACTGTCAAATGGACAAAGAAAATGCAGCATGCTACCTGCAGCTCAGTGCTGTTTTTGATACATTTCTAGCAGAAATACTCGAGATGACAGAAATTAGACGGAGATAATAATCCTGCACAGACGGAGATAATAATCCTGCACAGCTCTCCACACCAGGTTGAGGTAGTAAGAGTTGTCCTTTTGTGTGACCAGTGCTTTAGAAAGGACATTACCACACGAGACCACATCAACTGACTCATCTAAGTGCCTGTTATTCAAATCGAACCGGCAAAACTACCAAAGCCTCACAAAACGACACAACACTGTCATTCTTTCTGTTTTATCAAGGTCTCTGCATAGATCTCGACACACTTATTAGCCTTCCATATCAGGAGTTTTTTTTGTTTAAGAAACAGTGTTTGGGGTGGAAAGACAATTGTCAGTTTCCTTTCTGTGGTCTTCAAACTTTAAGGTCATTATTTTTTCTATCTCAATAATGATTTCTATAGAGGTCTTTACAGACAATGATAATGAGTGGCTTCTACTATGCAGTTTCTACAACAGAGAAAATTTGCAGGAACAAAACCTTTCTCTGTGGGAATGAGGATCATCATCATGCCAATCTGTCCTATCAGAAAACCTATCCTCACCAGACCTCAAATAATGTGTGCATGTGCACAAATGATATACGGCCCACACATATTGTGATTCATCCTCTTGGGCACAGCCATCACTAAATTTAACTGTTTATTTGTGTATGTGTGTGTGTGTGCGCGCAGGTGTGTGTGTGCTTGGTGGCAATCAAATCTTAAGATAAGATATTAAATTACTCACAACGTTGGTGTGTTCAGTTAAGTATCTTATGTAGAATATCTACTATATTTGCTTTTGTTTTAGCATAAAGGTTTTGGATAGACACAACCCCATGTGAAGGCACTGCTGAGCAGTGGGGATCACAGACATCACAGAAAGACACAGGCGGACCATTAAACTGATTTTGCAGTTCAATGACTGTTGTCTTCACACGTGAGATGTGCTGCTTTATATTTACTGGTTCAATTTTTCAACATAATTTTCAAAGGGAACAATAGCAGAGCCGTCTCCAGATCAAACTAATTATATGTTTTTTCTTTTCATTTTCTTTTTTTCTCTTTGTTCTTATAAACAACATATAACAACAATAAACAATATGCCCTGTTTAATGCAGACTAACCTTTGTCAATGTGTTTTAAATATATTTTAGTAATGTGCATATTGGCAGTTTAGATTCAGGCAAGAATAGATGATAATACAGATGCATCTCAGAAAATCTGAATATCTTGGAAAAGTATATTTTCTTCCATAATTTAATTTAATTTAAAAAGTGAAATATATATAATTTATTCTAGATTCATTACATGTAAAGTACAATATTTCAGGCCTTTTTTGCTTTAGTCTTGGTCTGGAGGACGAATGGAGAGGCAGAAAATCCAAGCTGCATGAAGTCCAGTTTGAAGTTTCCACAGTCAGTGATGATTTGGGGTGCCATGTGATCTGCTAGTGTTTGTCCAATGTTTTTCATTCAACCCAAGTGTCAATGCAGCCATTACTGTGCTTGATTGGCCAGCCAGCCCGCCTGACCTGAACAAACACATATATTCCTCTTCAAATAGCAGTGGTTACAACCACTACAACAGGGAGGATGAAACACCTTCCTTCTTTTGTATGGTATTTGAAAACATAATGTGCAATGAGCAGATTGAGTACTGCCTGGATGTTACCAATCCGCATAAAATAATGTTTTTCAGCCACTGCTGTAAACAAGGTGGTAACAACTCAGGGATGTACTGGGACTGAAATGCAGCCCGGACCTTTGAGACATGGCAGAAAGACGAAGAGGGAGAAGAAATATGTTGCAAGACAATGGATGACAGTGAGTTAATCAGACGCTATAGATTAGATCATGCAGGGATCATGTTTGTGATTGATCTTATTAGAGACGCGCTAACATCTCCGACACAGCGCAGGAATGCCATAGCGCCAGAAACGAAAGTAATCGCTACATTATGATATTTGGCAACTTGAAAATGCAACAATGCAGCAGTGATGATTTGGGTCTTTCACAACCTTCTGTAAGCAGAGTGATCACGCAAACAATTACAGCACTTTCTGAGCCTCTTATTGTGTTCATTTCGTTTCCACTGGACATTCCCGCCTTGCAGGCTCAAAACCTGCATTCATGAATATAGCAGGCTTTCCTGGTGCGCACAAGCAGGGGGGATGAATCGTTAATAGTTTGTGCTATACGCTCCCACGTCTGCTTCACGCCCCATGCTGTGACTGAATTGTGCTGAATTTTCCTTTCAGAATGGCCTTGTGTTCATCCACTAACTGGGCTAACAGTAAACACTTTTCGTCTGTCCAGTTGGGCGTTCTCGTCCTTCTCGGGTTTAATTCCATGTTTGATGCATTTAAACCAACATTCAAACCACCACTTAAATAGACACGCCAGCAATCAGTGTAACGGAAAGAGTGGAACAATTTTTATCATTCCAAGCCAATCAAACAACTTATAGGAAATTAACAGCACCGTAAATAAAAAACAGGATTTATGTACACATATGTAATGTGTGTGTATGTGTGTGTGTGTGTGTGTGTGATGTGAGTGAGTGAGTGAGTGAGTGAGTGTGTGAGTGTGAGTGAGTGAGTGAGAGAGAGAGAGAGAGAGAGAGAGAGAGAGAGAGAGAACGGTCAAATAGGAAATATTACGCATGTAATTTCCAAAGTGAAGGCTTAGAATAGAACCTATAGGCTACTTAAAATCACTTTTTTTCCTTCTTGGACAATCAACCAATCACAGTCTTCAAAAGATTGTGTCATACATAGCAACCTGGTCAACCCCGCCTCCTCACTAAGATAAAAGTTTTTGTCTTTTCCTTGCTCAGAGTCGCTTTCAGATCAGTCCCTGATCGCTCTTAAGCTAAAACTCCTACGTAAAAGTTTTTTTAGCTAAATTAAGAGTTTTCTGAGAGGATTCTTACAATCTTTATGAATACAGGCCCTGGTCTACAATAACACCTCAGCAGTGCCACAGGCTGAGTGCCTCCATGCCACGGCGCATTGTAGTTTGTGCAAAAGGAACCCTGACCATGTACTGAGTGCATAAACTAAACTTTTTGGGGAACTTTTCAACTTTTTAGAAGGTCAACATTTTTGTATTATATATTCTTTATTCTAATGTTATAATATTTTGAGATATGGAATTTTTATTTCCACTAGGTGTAAGCCGTAATCATCAAGAAGTTGAATTTTTACCAGATGAGGGCTGGCAATTGGGAAGTTGGAAAAGACTGTCAAACAGCTGGCCTGTTCCAGGCCAAACTGGCCTGTGGTCAAAGAGTTTTATATTATCTTATCTTTCTAATTTCTTACTTTATGATCCACGGCTGGATGGCTGGAGGTGGGATAGAGAGGCCCCTCCCAACTTGGACTGATCCCTGTTTTTGCTGAAGTCTGATTGGCTCAGTGGTGCTGATCAAAAGAGTTTACTTACCATCAGGTTTGTGTGACAAGTACAACAGAGATGGTAAATATGGCGAAAAGAAAGAAAGAAGAAAAAGAAATGGGTGGTGCTGAAAAATAATTAAGAAAAAAATGTTTTTCTTTTTGCACAAGAGGCAAAATGCACCAAATTAACCAACCTTTTTTGTGGTGTAAAGTTGCTGTGGCAGGCACAGAAAAAAACACAAAAACACAACATCCTCCTATAAGCGATGAATCTTTAATGATCCAGCACAGGGGAAGCTGAGCCAGAGGGTGAGTACTTTGATTTGTATGCAAAACACACACACTGTTATGGCCTGGCTCAAAATGACACAACAAAAGGGAGACACACCATGGTAAAAGTTTAACAAAATATATTTATTTAAACCAAAGTTAATCAAATTAAGAGGTATTTCAAACTAACATTAAAGTATGAGGTATGTAATCTGTGGTTTCAGTAGTGTCTGTGCAAGATGATGGTTGCATGAATGTATATGTGAAGGTGTTGTAATATGCAAAAACAAGATAAATACCACAAAGCAATAGTCCAACCAAAGAAAACCAAACAAAGGGAAAACCAGAGGGCTGTTTCACAAAACCAGGATAGCGGATTAAGCCGGGATTTTCCAGATATCCTTGCTGAATTAAGCCTTGACTCGGTTTCACGAAAGCAGTAGCACATAAGTTACCATGGTGATTTATTCTGTGCAGCAAGCCTGCTCCAGACCAGGCTAACAGCCAGGCTTAGATAATCCTGGTGCCTTATCTGTTCAGTCAGCGGTCACGCTGATCAGAAACCAAAGTGTTTCTTTCAGTCATTCCATGTTCTTATGTAGGCCTGTGTTTTCTGCATATTTTTCAGTAGCCTGTATTAAAATCAGTAGGTTGGGGTTATTAGGTTTCATAACTAGAGAAGATGCGTGCACCATACTTTGCACACAATGAGCATCACCGAGTAGGTTTATGTGGAATAAAAGCACTTGTAAAAAATAAAAATAATAAAAAAGGATAAATAAAAGAAAAAGTAACAACGGTACAGCAATAAACCAGCGAAAGAAAGTGTGGCAGCCAATTGTGGACCGACTGAATGTGTGAGAAGCTAAAAATATCACAGCTCCTAACTGAAACTGTCATAATTATAATGTTAAATTGTGCCTTAAAAGTGAGCACCGGACATTATATGTCACTCAAGAAACTCACACACACTATGTAGGATTCCTATGTCATTTTATAATACTCTCAAATTATAGTCCTACTTAAATAAGGAGGATATATTGTGCACTGTTTATTCATGAAACAACTGCATGTTTGGGAGAGAAAACAATGATTACCGCAATACATTGTGCTACAGTTTGGCTCACAGTGTACTAGTACACTAAATCACTTCTCTTTGGAGTTGCTGGATTTCCAATGTCCTCAGTGCTTCTTTTTATCTCCATATCTACGTCCAAGTCCTGTTTTTTATTATGTTAATTTTTTCAAGTGTGTGCAGTTCAGACATCTGACAGTAAAACACATAACAGTCAGTACAGCAGGCAGTGTTCACCTGTGGATGTGCTTATACTTAGTACATTGGCAGACTGGCTGTCAGACTGTAGGACTACAGCCTCAGGGTCAAGTTACAGATATCATACAGTATTTTCTATGAGCACCACAACACTGACTTTTTATCTATTATCCATATTGACTAAACAAGTTCACCATTTTCACGCAAAATTGACAGACAGACCTCCAGCCTCTCTGCCAAGCCTACTATATATATTTTTTTTTTATACGTACGTACCAACCACACACACACAGGTATGTGCATTGTCCAAAAAAGAAACTTAAGCTAAATGAACAAGCTGCTGATACTGCATTATATTTTTATATTTTGAATTGAATATTTTGTTTCCTTTTTATATAAATAAAATTTATATAAAATAATTTCCACCATAAATTGGTGTAGTATATTTCTTCAGACGTCAGAAAATTAAGTGTGGTTTTAATTACTACATTTGCTGAGTGACATATTAAGGTCCACTGTTCACTTTTAAGGTCTGACATAACGTTACTATTCATGGTCACGTTATAATTAACAGTTTCAGTTAGGAGCAGTGATTCTTTTAGCAACTTACTTATTAAGACGGCCCTCTATTGTCTGCCATGCTTTTTCTTGCTGTTTTAATACTTCGGCCGTCTTTCTTTCTTTTTTTATATTATGTCTATTTTTTCATCAGAAAGCTTTTTCACACTGTGAGTAACAGCAAATAGAGCATGCTGCACACATCTTTTCCATTTCAGCATCAATGAATAAGTGATCGACAGCGTGGTCTCTTGAAGAAAGTTGTTGACACTCATTTATCAGAATTACTTACACCTGGCTTGACTTAGTTGCACCTTCTGAGCCTGGTTTGGCCTTTGTGAAACTGATAAAGCCGGGATGCACTGATCGGACTATGTCAAGTCTAGCTTTATCTCTTATCCTGGATTTCTAAATACTGCTTTTGTGAAACAGCCCTCGGGGAGCCAGCCACAGGGAGGTCTGACTTGGTCTTGACAGCAGCCTCTTTGCAGAATGAGAAGACAGTCCCAAATACTCTACAGGGCAATTAGCCCAGGTGCCCAGAGTTACTGCAATCAGCTCTTCCTCTACAAGAGGCGACAGAGAGAGAGAGACAGGCCACACCCACTCATGACCACACAGGGCGTCACACACAGTGTGTATGTATGAGTGAGTATTTGTAACTATTTTAGCAAACTAAGTGACTTTACACATGACATGCAGTATTCTGTGATGTAAATGTTCCAGCTCTGGCTTGCCTGACCTGCTCTTGTTCAGTGCTGCGCTGACTTGCATATGCAAACTGAGGAGGCAGGTGTCATCCTAAAGTTTCTTCAAGGTCTTCAGCATAATCTGATTCTTTTTACCTCAAAACACTATTAGTATGAAAATAACTCTGAAAAATATTTCTGTTTGCGCTCAGAGGGCTCTCACATAAGAAGCCTCTCAGTCTGAAAGGTCGGGCTGCATTTCAGTCCCAGTACATCCTTTGTTGTTACCATCTTGGTAACAGCAGTGGCTAAGAAACATTATTTTATGTCTATTGGTAAGATCTAGCAATATGCAATCTGCTTGATGCATCCCTACTTTACAGGTGCCCAGTGCCTATGAAGAGGCAAACAGGAAAGGTTATGTTTGCAATAGTAAAAGTTTTCTGTTTTGGAGAAATAAAGGATGCTGAAGAATCCCACATGCCAACCATTTTGCTCATCTTCTCTCTTTGTTTAGATAAAAGAGATTTTAAGGGGAAGGAATGAATTTGTGTCATATATGTCAGTGGAACATCTTGGTTCTTATGTGTGCATATGAAGTGTAAAATCACATTAACTTAGGACCCTTTGACAGGCATTATGTTTTCAAAGACCACACAAAAGAATGAATGTGGGTTTCATCCTCCCTTTTTTATTGGAAGATGTATGTATCTGTTGGAAGATTTTGGGGCAGACAAAATGGCCAGGCAGTACCAATCCTGTTATTAAAATGAGTTTTTATTTTTCCTGATTTTTCTGCCTTATTTTCTCCCAATTTCGGAACCATTTCCCCACGCACTGTGGTATTTTCTTACTGTTAACTCAACTGTTGGCCTTGGAGGGTGTTTACAGCTAGGAGCTTCTGATTACAGTTTCACTTATTGATTGTGGGGCTTATTGAGTCCTGGATCAAATACTTGACTTATTATTAGTGTCAAAAAGAAAACTACCAAAAAATGTGTAAAGTAAAAAACAAACTTTATATTCAGCATCTTTAGGCTGCCATCAATGACCTTTTTGCCATGCTAGTGGTGTTGCTCTAGGTATGACAATGTCTGTCTGTCAGTCCACCAACTGACAGTAATCTGATAGCACCACCAGCAAGTTTTTATTCATCCTGTGAAATATCTCAGTATCTACAAGTGCATTTTTTAGAGACATTCAGCATTCCCAGGCGATATATCCTTACTACTTCTCCTCTAGAGCCATCTTGAGGTTGACATTTATGTTTTTGAGTAAACTGTCTTGTCATCTATTGAATGGATTGCCATAAAGTTAAACACAACCACGTTAACATTTCATTGTGAACATGTTAGCATTCTTATGCGCAACCTCACAAGATCATAAGGATGGCTGTACACTCGGACATAGTAGCATTAGCTCACTTTGTGGCATCTAAGCAAGTTAGACAGATGTCCCTCAGCACAAGGCATCAAAGTGTTGGTATTTGGTGTGCAAGATACTGTACCCTCAGCGTCTGTATGAGACACCTTGGGCTTTCAACTATCTCCAATGTAACCCATCTATGATAGGTAACATGGAAGCAAAAGTTGACTCATTTAAGGTTCTAAGTTACAGAACATTACATACATGACTTATGTCACATAATGTGTTTATTTCAACCCAAACTATGATCTTTTCCTAAATGTAACCAAGTAGTTTTGTTGCCAAAACCACAATATCTTCCATAACATAACCAAGTAGTTTTGGTGTCTAAACCAAACCAAACTGCGAACATTTCATACGTTAACCACAAATCTATAAAGGCATTTCATAGGGACACTGACGGGTGCTTTGTCAAAGCGTCTGTGTTTGAAGCCCTGGGTTGAGAATGTGTTGTCAGATCCCTGCACCACCAAGCTGATAACATACCAACAATGGATCAAGCTGAAGAGAAGGAGCACAAACACCTCAAGGATGCATTTAAAGCTTGTGGAAATCTAAACCTTTAGACCTCTAGACCTTTGTGAAAACAGCCACACAACCCAGGAAGAACACCAACATTATGGATGAGAAAAAAAGAGTAAAGACAGCAACATACTGTAGTGATTCCATTGGTAATTGGAGTATCAGAGAAAGTCAGAAACAAACATCACATCCCTGTGATTTTTAAAGTCAAGAACATGCAAAGACAGACACTAGTCCACCCGCAAGACCGCACACCGAAACGCAAGAAAAGCAATCTATTGTATGCTGTCCAATGCAGTGAGGAACACACAGACCTGCATTGGTTGGGGAAACTGAACAACCACTACACAAATGCATGGCTCAACACAGAGGGGCCAGATGCTTAGGTCAACCCAGCAGTTTACTTGCATTTGAAGGATAAGGGACACCCTTTCAAGTACAACAATGTACATATTCTGGATAGCGAGGAAAGATGGTCGAGGAGGAATGAAAGAAGCCATCTACACCCGACACCATCCTACACTTATAATGTTGACCTTTCATCCCTTCTCAGGAGATTGAGAATACACTCACATTTGGCCTCATTTGGCAGTCATTCAGACTTGATCTCACAATTCCAGTGACCATAATGAATGTCATTACAACAGCCAGGCCAACAGTAACAAACAAAGGTATTCATCAACTTGACACACACACAAATACACACCACACAATCACTCATACACAGTGAAAAATGTATTAACTTGTGTCTACATCATTCCAAAAACTCTAGGGATATGACCCATTCATAGATATTTATTAATTTTCTCTTAGATCCAGTTTATGGAACCAATGCCACACATTCTTGCAGGGTCCGTGTCATGAATTATATTTGTCTATCTGTGGGTAGTTAGATGGCAATCATTTTTGGCAGGAGACAGTGTCTAAGACACATATATGCAGAAGCACATATAAAGCCACATGCAACAACAGACAGGGCTGGGACAAAAAATCAGCCCTTGCATTTTTAGCCGAGGCGGCCCACCAAAATGGGTTGGACATGCCTCACTACAACACCATCCTTCCATTTGAGGGCTCAGATTAGAGGTGTGGTGAAATACTGAGACGTAACATTTGCACAAGATTGGTGTGCATGACAATAATATATTGTAATAGACCTACTATTTTAAAAATATATTTATAAATGAAATATTTGATTGGTGGGTCTGGTGGTTGTCCTCCAGAAGATTTTTAGCATTAAACACTTAATTTCCTGCATTCTGGGGACATTTTATGCACCAATTTGTTGGGAAAGTCTTTAATTTTATAAAGGGAAACACTAAATTTAGATGGCAGGTGACTTTTCACAGTATAAAAATATAATAAAACATAAACAGCAATCAGTAGCTTATTCTTATTTTTTGCTTAAGTTACGTTTTTTTGGACAATGCAGATGCTTCTTTTATATTTACATTGCATTGTAGGTTTTCTTATTGTGCAAATAAACCTTTCTAGCAACCTTTATAGCATTTTTGTTTGTTAATCAATATTTCTTGGTGCAAGCCATTTTTCCATTTAACCAGGCATTTGCCCGGTACGCTAGATTGCCAGTCCAGCCCTGACAACAGATGTAAACATTCCTTCCTCTTAAATAGAGAAAAACAACAACAGTTTCACTCCTCCTACACACATGCATCACCATATTTCTTAAGTTGTATATTCTTCCGTGGTGGTCGAGCTTTTTGAAAAAGTAAACTTGTTTTGCACAGGGTTGTTGTTAGCAATAACCAGAAACTAGGGCAGACGTTGCATACCATTTATGCAGACGGATTTTTTTACAGGATCGGAGATCATAAGCTTGAGTACAAGCCTCAGGCTTTTCTGGGTTTTGGAACAAATAGGAAAACCAATCTGTGGAGGTGTGTGTTATCATTGTCGATTATACGCATGTGTGCCTAATCCATATGAACACTTGTCTATAATGGAACTAATCATACTTCTTTAGTGAAGTGCAATCTACATCACCTGAATGTTTAAGCTATCTAGACATTTATTTCAGTAATCTAAATATACAGGAAACTTATACTTATTACACTTATTGAGAGTCACACAAAAAACTCAGTAGTACCAAAAGTTATGCTATTTTACATTTCTCAAATGAGGCTTTTTGTGGCGCTTGTGTCTCTTTCAGGGGGAGTCGAGCTCCCATATCTCTCTCACAGGCCTATTTCAAACCCTGATAAGGACAGTCGGATACAGAAAGTGGATTTTGTAAACTATAGGCTATATGAATAATTCATAATGCATCACATTTCTGCCACATATGCACAGTTCGACCTTTCCAGGTTGCTATAACAAATTAATTCTTTACTCCTCTGCATCATCATCAAGGCTGATGGCAGATCACTCACCCTGTGTAAGAGACACTCTGCCAAGTGTGAATGCATTGAAAATAAGTAATTTGGATCATAATGTCTAGTGAATAGCATGTCAGGGAGACAAGAAAGCTGGGGGGCCATACTATGAAGCAAGTTTTGTAAGTGGTCACATGACTTTCCCAAATCCAGCCATGAGTGGGTTCACATTAAAGGAGTGACATATACAGCATATGACCAATCACAAGTCTACTGGCAGCAGAGTTAACCACATAATCCAGGTTAAAAGGAACACAGCTGCGAAATGGAAGAAAGACAACTGGCAAAAAATCATCATTAGGGCATGTGAATAGATCTGACTATAATTAATAATGATTATAATTTGTGTATTCCATTCAATGAATGTATTCTTATTGCGTGTACAATTTTAGCCTAATTCATTGTACTGCAGCAGCTGTGTGTTGGTGTTATATGCTAACTTGGATATGAAAATATATGCTTACAATATTTAAACGAACACAAAAGGAAAAAAATTAATGCATGTGTGAAACAGACTTGAGCAAATGACAAATTAATCTAAAAACAAGTTTCAAGTACAAGGCTTGAGTGCTTCAATCTGTGTCTGTTGTAGTATGATGATAAAGCAATCTCTGCATCACCCACAGCAAACAAAGTATAAAATGTCATTGATCATTGGTCATTGGTAGGCAGTGCATTTATTGCATCTTACCTCAAACATAACCTGCTCTGGAGCCGGTTAACTGTTCAGCATAAGTTACCACCGAGATGTACCTGGATAAGACGTGAACCATCGTCATAAGACTAAAAACCGAGGGTTAATCCTGAACTTTCTTCGCTAATGTCAAATCCTGTTTTATGGTAAAGCCCCGAGATATCTAGTGTTCTCATATTTACATTAACTCATTTCGCAGACGCAACATGAAAACATCAATGAAGCATCAATACAGTATAAGATCTACAAGTGACAATAGATACTGGTAAGAGCGGCAATAAATACTAGTAAGAACTATTTGCAGGTATGGCATCAATGGGGTGAATACCTAGGAAAGGAGTAAGAGTTAACAAAATAGTGCAATCAAATCAATCAAAAAAAGACAATTGTAATGAGATAGAAGAAAAAGAGCACAGTAAGTGCGTGAAGGTTAAGGGTTAGAGGGGTTACAAGAGGAAGTCTTATATGATAGACATTTGATTTAAACAAATAAAGCCTCTCTTAAACAGTGATGTTCTGCCATTTCTGTCTGATTATATTGTGTAAAGTGGACAGTGAGGATATTTTGTACTAGTCATTCTACAGTACAGAAGATGACATAGCCCTACCATCAATTCCAAAACATTAGGTTCTCCTTATGCTTGTTTCTTTGGGATAAAGTCTAGGGCTACCCTAAGCCTATAAAGCTCTGTCTACATGTCTGTATTCATTTTAAGTGAGAAAGCAGTCTTTTATTTCATTCATACCTGCGGTAGAAAATCTTCAGTGTCTTAGTTTGAGCATGATCATAGTGGCAGACACTCAGATAAACAGGCATTATCTGGCTTGGAGTTTGGAGACTTCAAATGAAGCTGTTCAGGTTGTCTAACTTTTTGATGCTCACACAGAGCCCAGGCTGTCTACTTCACTTTGCCGTCTTGCACCAGAACAACATCTCAAGTTATAGCATTGATTCAAACTCCAGCAGGGGACCTAGACTGGAATTGCTGTCTGTAATTCTCCAAAAAATTTGCCCAGGCTGTCCATTTTGCAACAGCTCAGCAATTTTAAAGTTCTGTCAGTGTTTGATCAAATCACAGGCCTTCTCATGATGAAAATAAGCCACCCGTTAGCCCTGTCAACTCTGCCTCTCCACTGTTTTAATTTTCTCCTAATTAAACGTATCTTCTTTCCCTTTGAGTGAAATTTATGAAAACTATACAAAGCAGAGCTGAATGGTAGAAATAGCTTGATTCCCAAGAACTATGTCACAGTTAAATCACAGTGCTAAGTCGTGAGTGAAGGCTTTGATGTACTGGTTCAGAACCATGGATATAAAAATCCAACAAGGGATGCATCCTTGAAAGTGTCCTCTTTTGTTTGTTTCACTGCATGTGCTTTATTGGACATAAAAGTTGATACTCTATATCTGCCTCGCTCTCTCTGCTTCAAATTTTCTAGGGAAATATTCTGGACATGTTGTATCCTATTATAGGGATAACACTATGCTGTAATACAATTCAGGCGCTGCACATTTCAAAGTCTACATTTCAAGGCTAAATGTGCTATTAATAGTCGAAGTGACTGTCCGATCCTAAAATCCTGAAAATCCTAAAATCCTGAAAATTCCTCCAGGTAAAATTCAGATTTTACCTGAATTTACCTAATTCAGGTAAAATCCTCTTTCCTTACCTGAATTAGGTGAACACAACCACTGTACACCGGTGAGGGTTTTAGGATTTCATAAAGCAATTTTCAGTTGGTAATCTTACAAGACCACGCCAGCTAACAGCCTCACACATCATGCCTTTAATGCCATCCCAACCTCAATAATATTTCCGCCAGAACCATAAAGAGAGTGCAGCAGCTGTGTTCTTTGTCACAAATCTATCTGCAAAACATGTCATAAGAAAAAGCATACATAAAACAAATCAAGTACAAGTACATCACATACATTTTTTTAGGGCTGGATTTTGTCTGCCACCTGGGGACATCCTCCTGGTACATTTGGATTTTTTTTTTTTATTAATAAGGGCAAAAGCACCTTTGTTTTGGTCTCGACAGTTTCATTAGTACAAAAGTAGCAGATTCCAGCTGGCCTTCAAGAGACACCTTCCTAGGCTGTGTTCTTTGAAGAATTCATCCCCTGAATCGCAATGCAACTAGATCAACAAACAGTGCTTGTAAGTGATTCTGACTATACAAAGCTACAGGAAGCTCTGAATCCATAAATGAAAAATATAAGAAAACTGACAATAGGAAACAATTAGATGATTCACTCATTGTCAATCTGTGTGATGTATTTTTGCCATCAATCCAATCCTTTCTTTCTTCCTCAGAGCTAAGGAGTTGGAAGCTAAAACATAAAGAACTTTATGAAAGGCAACCTTACTTTCCACATTCATGAGTGACAGGGCTTAGTTCCAAGTCAGTCATTTCAGTGCTTTTGACACCATTCAGCTTCTCCAGCTGTCAGAGAAGCTCTCCATGATGCACATGGATCAGGACCATGTGGCCTGGATCACAGACTAACTCACCAATAGGCAGTAGTATGTCAGGCTGCATGGCTACCTGTCAGAAATTGTGACAAACAACACTGGCACAGCATAAGAAACTGTACTGTCATTGTTTCTGTTCACTCTCTGCACCTCTGACTCTTGCTTCTCAGTTCACAAATGACTCCTCCATCGTCAGCTGTATTACAGATGACAGGGAAGAGGAGTGCAGAGGCCTAATCTAGAACTTCATTGTGACAGCAACCACCTCCAGCTCAACACAGGAAAAACCAAGGGGCTGGAGGTGGACTGCCAATGCAGCAGGAGGCCCCATGCCCTGGTCTTAATGGATGACCAAGGGGGTAGAGATGGTGGAAAACTACAGGTTCCTGTGGGTGCAACTTAAGAACTGGACTGACAACACTGAGGCTCTCTACAGGAAAGGACAAAGCAGGCTGTTCTTCCTGAGGACGCTCAAGTGTGCACCAAATTGCTATGAATGTTTTACCAGTCTCTTGCGGACAGTGTCATCTTCTTTGCTGTATGTGCTGGGTAGTTGGCATTGGGGCTTAAGGTGCCAAAAAACTGGGCAAGCTGCTCTTTCAGCCACAGACTAATTCAACTCCATTCCTCAAAGCACTTTGGAGGCTCATTTCTGTCATCTGCTATCAGACTACACAACGCCACAGCACCCAGCATCTCCTACCCCTGCAGAAAGTTTGGACATAATGTGTATATATTTCACATATTTGATCATGAGGATCACTGATTCTCCTTTTATTGTATTTTGTTGATTACTGGTTCTAATTTATTGTATTCTTGTTCTCTTTGCACCACATCCCACTATGCCCCTGTGCCAATTTGAATTTCCCCCACAGTAATCAATAAATGAACATCTAATCTAATCTATTCTTCATTTAGCTCATTAATTCAATAAACTATATTATTTCCCAGAGGGATAATTAAAAATTCTGATGTTGTGTTTATATCATGATACTTTTTTATTAATGTTCTAATGTCAGCAGGAAACATGTAAGGAAAACAATTTTTTCATACATAAAATTATTTTCATGCTAACACAATTAACTGTCCTGCAAAAGATTCTGTATTTTCTGTAGTTTGTTCATGGGTTATGAACCTTTCTCTACCTTACACCAGTAACAGTTGTTTTGTTTCCACAAAGGTAGCTTCTGTGATTGATTATATATACACAAAGTATCTAGGCTCAAGTTTACATTACTGTTTTTTGTGACTTTTACAGCTGGTTTCATGGGAGCATGCTTCGAGGCAAAGCTGATGAATTGCTAAACCAACAGAGACTGGATGGAGCCTTCCTTGTCTTAGAGAGTGGGAGCACTCTAGGGGATTTCACCCTCTCTGTCCAGTCAGATGTCATTTCTATTATTCCACCTTGAAGTGTATTTTCTTCTGGCTGTAGCACACACGCTTCTCTTTGATAATGCTTTCTTCTACAATAACACTTCACTTGACACTTTCGAATGGCTTAATATGCATTCATTGCAAAAGTTTGGGAACATTGAAAACAAATAATTCTGTTTCTTGTTGTCATTAACTGAAAACATTTTCAGTCCTACAACTGTTTATTATATTCTGAAGATAACATAATTAATTGAGGATGCTCAAAATAAATGTGCATAATTAATTTGCAGAGTATTGGTATCTTAAAAATGCATGTCATTAGAAAAATAACATCTGAGCCTCAGAGAGGAAAAAGAAAGAACTTTGTCCTTTTGTGTTTGAAATTATGAAGTCTGGCTTTTTATATCTTACGCTGTTACACAGTGCTTTGTGAGGCTTCAGATGAGTGAGAGACAGACAATTAAGCGCATGACTTAGCTCTGAGCAACACATCCAAGTTAGGGTGGTGCTTGGTCATAGTGCTTGGTCTGTTTTCAAACAGGAAAAAATGGTGGCCTGGTCACAAACTTTTTCAAATTGGACAGATCTGCAGAGTGGACACAGGTCCAGGTTTACAACCAATCAGAGCAGCAAAACACTTGACTTCAAATCTGGACTGTTGATGCTCCTCTGTTAGTCATCATATCAAACCTGTCCCATGTTAAAGACTAATTAAACAAGAAGTTTTACTCATTGAACCAGCTGCTGGAACATCACCATACCCCCTCCATGAACCGCAGCCCAACAATCTATCTGCGTGGAGGAGATCCAGGTGCATCAGGTCTCACATGACCAATACACACATACAAAACATAAATATGCACAGTCAAGAGCAGAGCCATGTACAGAAAGGATCACAGTACAAACCACATGCACATAGCTGACAAAATACTTCTACAAGCTCCATTTAGTAGCTGCTATGGAAATTTTCATCATATCAAACAATGTTCCTCAACAGATGGAGGTTTCCCTGTTGTCATGGAAATGTGGAGGTGCAAATTTCCATTTTTATGAGATCTCATAACAATTCAGCAACTACATCTGAGTATGATTGTGTTATATGATTGAAACGGAAGTAGAACAGCAACTAATTTAAAATTGTGATGAGGTTGTTTTTTCAACTGTTGTTTACAAGCTCAATAATGAATTTTTAATCTCATCATTCAGTACATACACATAGGTTTGCACACACACAGATATTGACTTAATGTACATCCACACAAACATCTGCAAGTGTCCATTGTAATTTTAATAAAAATGTCACAATGTCTACTTTCATTAGTGGACAGAGTTTGCTCCGGTGTCATCCAGTGTTTTTCATGTATGTTTCTCATGTTCAGAAGATAGTTGAAGAGGGTATGCGCATGATGTCACAGTTACACTCACTGAGTGGCAGAAAGACGAGCAGCAGTGTTTACTTGAATCAGCTAAAACACAAACAAAACATCTAAAATGGGAAAGAGCTGTACCCCTGGTGCTTTGGTAAGCAGTAATGATCACTGTCAAGCCCGACAGCCTTTAATTTGTGCAAATAATCACTTGTTTTACTCCTGGTTTGATAAACGCAGCCATGGTAACAGATGTTTTGCCACTTGGTCCAGCGTGTTCCGGAAGAGGAAGTGACATCAACGCATACCCTCCATACACATTTTTTGTTTATAGTTGTGTATTAGTTTTTCCATGTGAACACTGATTGAAATGGCTTGTTAGATGATTTAAACTTTCCACCAGTTCCAACTTTTGGGAATTAAAATGACTGTCGAGAAAATATATCATGTTATAACACTTCAATTGAAAACAATTGAAAACACTTCAATTCAATAACAGACTACAGATGGGCTAAGAAACTGTCACGTTAATTAATTCCTCCTCCCTAAAATCACAGTCACACAGTTCCCACCAAGAGCAAGCACTAGGCGACAGAGGCAAGGAAAAACTTCCTTTAAGAGGCAGGAACTTCGAGCAGAACCATGGCTCAGGTAGGGCGGCCATGTGCCTCGACCGGTTGGGGGTGAGAGAGAGAGAGGGGGCAAGAGAGGAACAGAGAGAAAGAGGGAGGGGGATGGAAGGGAGGCAGCCTACACAACATATACACAGAGGTGCAGACAGTAAAGGTGATGTTGCTATAGCGTGAATGAAAATGGTACAGATATTTACAGTAGTGTTAATAATAATAATCATAATGTTAATGATTATAATAACAATAATATCAATAGGACTAGTAACAATAATTGGAATAGAGGGTGTCAAGCAGGAACACGGGGGCAGCTGGTGACCCGCAACCACAGCTCCAGAGTCAGAAACACCTGCAGAAAGTGAGAGAGAGAGGAGAGGGACAAGAAAGCACAAGACTATGGGAAGAAGTCAAGGAGAGGAGCTGAACGCTCTGGCTCCCAGTCTACTTTTGGAGACCCTAGGAACCACAAGTAACCCTGCATTCTGGGAGCCCAGTGCTCTGGTGGGGTAGTAAAGTAGTATGAGCTCTTTAAGATAAGATGGTGCCTGACCATTAAGAGCTTTATAGGCGAGAAGAATGATTTTAAATTCTATTGTGGATTTTACAGGAAACCAATGTAGAGAAGTTAAGACAGGAGAAATGTGATGTCTTTTCCTGGTTCCTTTTAGAACATGTGCTGCAGCATTCTGGATCAACTGAGGAAGTTAATGGACTTTTGCAAGCAGCCTGATAATAAGGAATTACAGTAATCCAGCCTACTTCCTGCTTTCTTACAGTGCAGAAGCTTTGCTGCTTGCTCTTGCCTCTCATTGCATTCTTTTGCTTTTTTTGCTTAAACTCTCCTTTTCCCTGCTAGAAGTCAGCAGCTCTTGGATACTTAAAAATCACTGGGACTGTCAGATAATGTAGGCTCCTGCCACACTTTAAAAACTTTTATGATCTTAGTGCTACGCGAGTGTGGCCTATCAATAGCACAGTGACTGGAGCAACAGCTAATGCTAATTAGCAACAAGATGCCCCTCTTCACAGAAAATTACTGAGCTGGAAACCAAGATCCACAGGTTAGAAGTGAATGGATTATGTGGGAATGACACCACTTTACTGCGGACCCAAAACAGTGGACAAGAGCGTGCTAACACACGACTAATTAGCGACAAGACTACCAAGAAGCAGGAGGGCTGTAATAAATCTAAAAGTGGGAGTCCTCCCTGGAATGTTCTTGGTGCAAAGCCTAAGAGTAAATCATTTCCTTGGAAAGCCAAGGAGGGGTCTGATGGTAAGCAAAGAAAAGGAGGAAATTGGGTTGGTCCATGTGGCGCAGCGCCTTGGCTAGCTGTAGCCATGGGTGAATGGACAGCAACACCAGTTGCAGTAGCTGCATGAGAAAGGGAATGAGCCACCTGATCGGAGAGAATGGCTATGTTGGTAGCAGGCGAAGGAAGTGAAGAGGAAAGGATGTCGGGATGAGGGGATGTGCGTGCAAGGGTAGTGCAGCCTGCTGAGACATGGATGAGAGGAAGAGGGAAAATGAATTAGAAACATCAGACAACGGGGGAGCAGGCACAGGGGGTAATACAACCTGGCCCTGAGTGAGGCCAGGAGCAGTTGGCTGTATGCAGGAGAAGCCAGAAGTCGGTAGCTATGTGTAGCTGAGATTGAGGTGGTGTTGTAGAGCAGAAAGAGCGGGGCCTTGTTGCAAGCCATACAACTGTAGTATTTTGCACCGGATAATGTTAGCAAGTGGTTGGGATTAGCCGGCGAGCTAACGTTATCTAACTTGAGCCAACTAAAGCACAAAATCACAATATATTTCACATGCTTTGCAGTAATGTTACCTGTCGAATAGGATGAAATCCAACTCTGTGTCAGTTTTTGTCTGTCAGTTCCAAAACAAAGTGGAAGTCTCTTTGTGATTCAAGCCTTTCTAATGATGACTGTGTTTTCACCCTTAGTTGTTCTGATTCTCATTTGGCCTGACGGGCTCCAACACTGTTTTGTGCTTTTTGGACTCACTGTGTTGTGCTGAGAGCCAGTCTTTTTTGGTTTTAGTGGACTCCAGTTACGGTGTTGTTTCTGTGTGTGTGGTACAGAATGAATACGCAAGAGGCTGGGAAGCGCGCATGCAGTGCACAGCCAATGGATTTCCCTGAAAATCCAACCTGGGGTCTTCGCATAGCATAAGGCATAATGGCCGTCAGAGGTAACAGAAAAACCCGCCAAGTGGATCGTTTTTATGTGAGGTTACAACCAACAAAATATTTACTAAAAAAAGGAAACAACAGAAAAACTACTATGGTTCTTGTTATTGTTGTAAATACTGTTTGACTTTGAGGTTGTCATTTATATGACAGTGGTCAACGTTTGTGGAAAAGTATATCTCATTGTGAAGAAACGAACAAGGATGTTACAACAAACAGTTATATTTGTGTCATTTATTGCGGAGAGTAAGTAATTAAAAGTAAGTTAATTCAGCTTAAGGACAGAGCTCTATAATACCGGAGCACATTCAGTGATTCTGACAAAAAGCAACAGATAACAAGGAATATTTATTGCTACCAAGTAGACTGAGAGCCTTGAGCCTAAGTGGGAGAGAAAGAGAAACTCGTTCATAACGAGAATAAAATCCTTCTGTCCCATGTAACAAACAATCTCTCAGAGCAGACATGCTCTGCATAGATTGAAGTAAAGAGGGTTAGATCAGGGTATTTTGTGAGCATTTATCATACTACTAATTGAATTGGGTGGCAATCATTTATTATACTGATGCACTTTTTTTATCATCTTCCACTGACCACCTCTGCTAAAAACAGATCAATGATAAGATGTCAGTTGAAGAGACCAGTAAGTATTTTTTTCACATTAACCCTGCTTTGGGATGCTAGATTAATGTTTTATTACTATTATGTTGTAATGTATAGTGTGCTGCATCAATTTTAATAGTGGGGTCCTTCATTAATGTTGATCTGATTGTGTTAAGCATTTTTTTTTTACCAGGAATCTTGATTGTTACTTTTGCATTTCAGATTTGATTTGCAATGCAGTGTTAAGATAAAACAGATTACGGCAATTTTATAGCAATATGTTTAACATTAATGACTTTTTGCATTTGATATTTTCAAAAAATGTCAAATAAAATTTGATGAGCACAACTTTTGCATTGTCAAAATCAGCTGAAATATCCCCCTCCTTAAAGAGTCAGTTATTGTCATAACAATTTAATAATACATTGCATTTAAACACCACTTTTCATGTACAAAAAGCTATATCAATAGCCTTCTGGTCCTACCAGGCTGGGCATGCAGTCTGCCTAAATGTATCCCCCTTTATAAAGCACAGATGATGGCCTAAGTATTTAATTTTGTGTATACTTTACATCATGACTAATAACGGGTAAATATGGAGAATTTTGTTGTTCCTAACAAAAGTTATAATGGGATACAAAATACAAACTGGGATCCAGAGAATGTCTAGCACACTAGAGCTTCTACTGTTCATTAAGCCTTACAAAGAAGTGTTGCATCAAAGACTGTACTGTAACTTAAGCTAAAGTTACCAGGAATGTTTTTCTGAATAATATAATTTAATAAAACTATTATAGTAATTTACTGAAAAGATCATGTTACTGAAACAAATAACTGTAGGTTACTAAAACATTACATTATATACTTGAACTTTGCCTTTGTCTGTTTTGTCCCGGATTGAATGGACCCCTTTGACAAGACAACTGGCCCCAGCCTGGCCCCCCTTAATAAAACTGGTCTAGAATCGCCACTGCTTTGGGGTAAATCAAAAATTAGTAATCTTTCAGAAATACTGTTTCTATCTCTACGGTAGACCTTGCAGCATTAGTATTTCGGTCTTCGTCTTGTCTTAAATCCTCGTGTTCAGGATCAACTGCAGCTTCAGGATCAGAATTGGGGTTCAGATCTTGATCTCCTCAATCCAGTGGCTCTGCTGCAGAGCTATCTTCCTCAAGACTCTCCTCTGACAGCAGGGAAGCACTCTCCTCCTCTTGTAAGACAACTGATGACCCTGCAGCATCCTGGGTCTTTTGTTCCAGGTTCTTGGAGCTTGTATGATTAGGCCTTGGAGGTCGGTAATAGTCAAAAAAACAGAGAACGAATCTGAATCTGATGCCTCCTATATGATTTTCTGCATCTCAGGTGTGGTTTTCTTCAGCCTCTGAAAGGATGCAGCTCTTGTCTTGGGTAAATTACAATCCAACTCTGGCTTCGGCAGTCTCACAAGTTGCCCTATGGGTAGGATATGATCTCTGTGGATGGTTCTGACCCCTCCTTTTCCATCTTCCGGACTAACTTTATAAACCGATAGATTAGGCATCCTTCCTACTACAACGTAGGGAATGGGTTTCCATCGGGTTTGCAGCTTGTGTTTGCCTTTTAGCCCCAAGTTCTTCAGCAACACACGGTCCCCAACTGCCAAAGACTGAAAGCCCTTTTTTGTCATATCCCTTCTTATTTCTTTGGTGAGACTTGTCTGCAGTTTCCAAGGCAAGCTTGTAGGCTCTCCGCAAATCGTACTTTAACTTCTCCACATAGTGTAAGTGATTCTCTCTTTTCCCATCAGGAGACATACCAAAGCACAAGTCTACAGGAAGCCTGGCCTCTCACCTGAACATCAAGGAGTAAGGCGAATACGCTGTTGCATCACACTTCGTGCTATTGTATGCATGAACCAGATATCCAACATGCTGGCTCCAATGACGTTTCTTCTCATAGCTCAGAGTGCCGAGCATGGACAGCAAGGTTCGGTTGAACCTTTCTGGCAGTGGATCTCCCTGGGGGTGATACGGAGTAGTCTGTGACTTCCGGACTCCCATCATCTTCAAAGGATCTCGGATCAGGTGACTTTCGAAGTCTCTTCCCTGATCTGAATGGATTCGAGCGGGAAGGCCATAATGCACAAAGTACTTGTTGACCAAGATCTTCTCCACTGTCTGAGCTGTCTGGTTCTTTGTAGGGAAAGCTTGGGCATACTGTGTAAAATGATCTGCGACCACTAACACATTGCTCATGCCTTTAGAGTCCGGTTCCATTGACAGAAAATCAATACACACCAGATCCATGGGTCCTTTACTCATGATCTGATGTACGGGAGCACGTTCAGCAGGTGACTTGCGTGTGATGCACTCTCCACAGTTCTTCACATGTTGCTCTGCATCTTAAGACATTTTAGGCCAAAAAAAATCTACCCCTCAGTAGATCAGTAGTTCTTTCAGTTCCCAGGTGTCCTAAGTCATGCCATGACTTTAGCACAGCTTCACGAAATTCTTTGGGCAAAACAAGCTCCGTGCATTCTTCCCCTGAGGGTCGCTTGCTCAACCGATGAACTAATCCATCTTTCAGGATCAGTTTGTCCCTCTCTCGTTTCAGCTGAGAGAGTTCTGGATTGTTGTCTGTATCTTCAGGCCATTTCTGCTGCTGAACTGCTTGGATAGCTGGCCCAATCCTGCCATCCTTCTTTTGAGCATATAAAAGCTCTGGTTTTGACATGTGCTCCAAAGACTTCAGCTCCATGTGCATGGGGAAAGTGTAGATGTCTGGAACACAATCTGGAGAAGCTCCCAACTGGTCCACATACCGTAGCGGAGCACCTGATGATCTTGGGAGGCAGACGTGCTGACAGATGGACTTTACACCAGCCTGGGGAATGATCTTCCATTCGGTATTGTTGTCCTCATCAGGAAAGTTCCTTGACAACAGGTCAGCATCTATGTTGTGCTTACCAGGTCTGTATTGTATGTCAAAATCATACGTGGATAGAGCAGCAAGCCATCTGTGTCCAACCGCACTGAGCTTGGCTGTCGTCAGCATGTATGTCAAAGGGTTATTGTCTGTACACACGGTGAACCGAGCTCCATAAAGGTAATCATGGAACTTCTCCACCACGGACCGCTTAAGTGCGAGAAACTCCAACTGGTGTATCAGGTACCACTTCTCTGACTGGCTCAACTTTCTGCTGGCAAATGCTACAGGCCTTAATCCTTCCAAGTACTCCTGATAGAGAACAGCCCCTATTCCCTTTAAGCTTGCGTCCACATGCAGGATGTATGGCTTTTCAGGGTTAGCAAATGCTAGCACTGGCGCATGTATCAGGCAGTGCATGATCTAATGAAAGGCATCTGTGCAGGATTGGTCTCATCTTTCCCCAAAGGGTTCTGACTCTCTGAAGTAGTTCAGAGAGTTGATTGATTACAGTAGCCTGTAATCAATACACATCCGTATGCTTCCATTCTTCTTCCTAACGATCCCAATTGGTGATGCGTAGGGACTGCGAGACTCTATAATGATGCCT
Organism: Lepomis macrochirus; assembly: GCA_024633595.2. Classification (NCBI taxonomy): domain Eukaryota; kingdom Metazoa; phylum Chordata; class Actinopteri; order Centrarchiformes; family Centrarchidae; genus Lepomis; species Lepomis macrochirus. The sequence goes on from JALXJV020000003.1 coordinate 16,313,352, forward strand.
GCACACAAGAGCTCTTGAAGGTGTCTTCTCACATTATCAATGTCTGCCGGAGTTAGACGACGGGAACGCTGTCAGAAAGGTCTAGGGTCCGCCAGGCGGATTGTGTGCTCTACGCCTTTCGCCTATCCAACATCCCACTCTGTCAAAGAGAAGACATTGGATCGTTGGGACAGCTTTTGCCTCAGACGCTCCTTCCATTCCTGTGGAACCGGTGAGTCCCCAAAGTTTATCAGGTTAGCATCAAAGTCTGATAAGGCTGATTTGTCAAGGGGAACAGCAGTGACGCTTCCAGTGAGATACATGTGTCCCATCACCGTTCCGACTGGTATAGTTGTCTCTTTCAGTGACTGATTCTGGACCAAGATTCTGAAACTGTTAATGTTCACTGCATGGCCTGGCACTACCATAGGCTGCAATAGCACACTGGCTGGGAGTGAAGAGAAGGGGCGGAGTCAACCATCAGGATTTCTTTACCCACAGGCTGTGTGAAGTCAACATTACAGATCACTTGGAGGTTTTCACCAGGCGGTAAGGTCAGAGGGCCTGGGCCTTTCCATGTCAGAAAGCCAACATCGTTGTCTTGCTCACAGGTGGGGAACGCAGACTCAGTAATGGCAAACTCATCCACACGATCTGCTTTTATGCCCAGAGTTGGTGTGATATCGACCCCTCTCTCTCTACATTGTTTCACCAGACTTCTGACATGACTGGTGTTTGTCCCTACAATTACAGGGGTTGGTTCTGCAGTACTGGGGCTGGGGCAAATAAGGGCAAGGACCGTTACGGTCTGGCATGTTCCAATGAGTTCGGCTGGTGTTAAAAAGGCATGATAATAACGGGCAGCGATCCTATGGTGGGTCGTAGTGACGTCACCACTGCAACATAGGGCGGGAATTCTGTCCGCTAATTGTTTTATTCTCCCAGATCCACCAAGCGCACACATCTGGCGATCCGACTTATACACCCAAATCATGCGGCCCAATTGATCCGGTGTGGACTTGCTTGTGTTCACGTGCATCCATGGTCAAGTAAGTGCAGGATAATTGTCACCTTCATGGGTCGGTGATAATGAGTGACATCGTAATATCGTCATGATATGTAATGCCATGTTCAGATGTCAACCCATCGTTACCGTTACTGATTGCCAACCTATGTGGATTTGTGGAGATAAACGTTATGTTATTAGTTTCAACATGTTTTGTTTCACCTTTGCTAGTTAACTCAGCTGTTAGAGTAATTAGAATATAGATATTTAAAGATTTGGACGGTCATAGACGCATCATTTAATGCCCCTGTTCACCACTAGGTGGTGGACTTTGATTATGTTTTCTGATGTGAATGTATTCTCTGTCTGTAAAAGAGGTCATACCTTACTGCTTATGGATGACTAGTGTTCTTAGTTATTATTGGTGTTCGTTTACTATGGTGGCATTATTATTACTAAAGTACTTATTTTTCTGTTATGAATATTTTAAACCTGAGGAAAAACCCATGTACAGGATGGGGAATATTCTGTTACGCATATTACTTACACCTTATTATTTATATTTGTTGTATTTCTGCAGTACCACCTATAAGTTCACCAACCTCTGTTACAGTCAGTTTAAATGTCCTGTGCTCTGCTGTGCCTCCAATCCATCAATAAAGTGCAGAGAAAGAATACTGGGGTCCTGTCACCTGCATTCTAACCGATGTACCGGAGTGAAAGGTCAACATTAGAATCAGCCAATACAGTCCTCCATTTTAGCTGGGTATTCTAAATCCACCACAACATAGCCACGGTAAGGATAGCTAGCTTCAGACTCACTCAATCCCCAGAGAGCAAGTCCAGAAACAGGGTGTATTGGGACATCTGGTAGATGCTTTTGGTACCAGGAGTCAAATATAATGGTGACCTGGGAGCCTCTGTCGAACAAAGCGTCACAGGAGTGTCCATTCACTCGTAACTGCACTATGCTAGGTTGGCCAATAAAACCTTCAGGTATACCCATACTCTGTGGTGGGATTATGAAAATTATGAAACACTCGGAAACAGTTTCCCAATTAAAAAAGTGTTCTTATTTTAATTATAAAGACAAATAAAAAAATATATAATTTGTGTTCTTTTGTCCCAAAAGTTTCAGCTTAATATGAAAATTCTCTTTCACACACAGTACACTGCTTTTCCTAACGTTGTTATTATCAGACTAAATTAATTAAACATCAGTGGTCATAACACTTTGCACCCACTATTAAGCACTCTATGCAAAGCCGGTGTAACACCAAAATCTGTGACCTATCAGATTCTGTGACCAAAACCCAAACGACGATGTTTTCCTAACCATAACCAAGTACTTTTAGTACCTAAACCCAACCAAGTACTTTTAGTCCCTAAACCCAACCAAGTACTTTTAGTCCCTAAACCCAACAAAGTACTTTTAGTCCCTAAACCCAACCACGCACTTTTGGTACCTAAACCCAACCAACCCGCAGCTGCTTCATATCGTCAACAAAGCCTCAGGCGCTTAACTTCCCATTTGGGTCACAGAATCTGATAGGTCACAGATTTTGGTGTCACACCGGCAAAATAATAAAACCCCAAATGAAAATCGTTGCAGGCCTGGTTCGATGCTTGTGTTAGGACAGTACCTTTTCTTTGAGAATAATGGGGTCTTTCAGAAGAAGTTACCAGTCGGCGGGCCACCGACCTGAGCAGGACGACGCGCATGAGCTTGGTAGTTATCCCTCATCTCCAGGTCGGAAACAGTCCAGACGATACGCTTTTGTATAGCTGGGTTAGCTAGCGCAGCTAACAGTCTGTCCACACGTTGAGTTACACTCCCACTGTTAACGAGCAGTCTCACAGGTTACCGCACAGCAAACTTCGGACAGACATTCACCGTAACTCACGAAAACGTCTTCTTAAGGACCTCTCGATTATCTGGCCGACAATCCAAGGCACACCTCACGCAACTCTTCTCAGAAACGGCAAAAGTTTCGACAACTACCTCATTCGCTCATTAACCCTCGGCTCACTCTCTTTTCCATCCTGCCACTCCCTTTACCTCCCCTCTCCTCCTCCCACGTATGTTAGTCAATTGACAAGCCACAGCCCGTGTAACTAGATACACTTCTCCAGCAAAACACCACTATGAAATTAAACAGCTCTTAACAACATATCTGAAATAAAATACATATGAAATGCATTTTAACAGTCAATATTTTAAAACATTTTTACCCATGAACTTGAGTTTTTACCACACAAAGAGAAATATGTTTTTAACCTTTTACTCTCTTAACACTAATTTATTTATTTATGTAACACACCAACAATTTACTGTATTTATACATTTTTCACTGGGCTACACACACACACACATATATATATTCAATGATGATGGTTTATATAGGCTAATTTATAATATAATTGGATATTCATTTTTAATTTTTGGGGTACCTATCCATCATGGGCCTTTGGAATTGTCTTAAATGACGATATTTGCTGTGCTGTGATTATACTGTGCGCAAAGACACGTTTAAAATGACTGACAGCAGGCCCTCTAATCATGAAAGGAAATCGTTAAAGAAAACACTCATATGGCAGTAGCCTAAACAAAAAAGAAATCACTTGGAAAGTAACAAGGACCGGTAGAGGTGAAGTCTGAGAAAATAATTTGTTGAATGGGGAAGTGTTTGGATAATTTATTCAAATTATGTCTGAGCCGATCCATGCATCACAGCAACAGCTACTATAATCATGACAACCAGGACAAACAACTGCTGACATCAAATTATTAGGCTGTCATATCAACCGGAGTATTCAGCACTGATCTGTTGTTTTTATATTAGAGCCTTATGAAGTCTACCAATGTCATTCCACTTGTAGTCCTGTGATCAGTGGAAGGTTACTTTCTATATGGGTTAACAATTGCAAGTTTAATTAAAAACTGTAATAGTAGTGTGACTATTTCAATCACTTTTTTAAATTAAAGTAAATTGCTTTTTGATTACTTTTCATCATTTCTAATGAATGTTTTACCTGTTAACCATTTTCAAAAGACAGCTTAGCGGCAGTTTAACTGGCAGGTGGTGCAGGAAATTCAAACAGGAGATCCAATTAAAAATATCACAATAGCATCAAACATTAATAAACGGCTGTGGCTGGATATGGTGAAGACACATCACACATTTATTTCCCAGTTACTCTAATGGATTACATTTATTTTGTAATTAAATCACATAACAAAATTACATGCATCTAGTTACTCCCTAACACCTGTGATGTAAGTTGTAGGCTACATTTGAGGTATATTTAAGCTACTTTGTCATCTTTTACAGGTACTGATTTAGCTCTCATCAAGCTGTAGGCTGAAATGATTTTCAGTTTAAAGCAAAAGTTTCTGGGTTTCTATGTAGTGCATGGTAGCTAACATTGCTAGGGCCCTTTCCACTGAACTGAAATTGTAGCTACCATGAATTTTGTGTTCCTCTGATTATAACTCTTATTTTAAACCATTTTAGTGAGCCAAGAAGTAATTGGACATAGACCATTAGGGATGGGGATTGTTAAATTTTATTGATATTGATACCCTTATTGAGACTGCTTAATGATCCGAATCTGTATCGACACCACAATCGATACTTTACTATTTTTTGGTGATGGTAAGTTACCAAAAACCAGACCAAGGGGCATGAAATACACAAATATTCAATGTGCGATGACATTGTTATGCATTGAGGTGACATATCACTAAACTCAATATCTGACATCAAAATAGTGAGTGATGTATTAAGCATCTTCCTCCTCTTCCTCATCCTCCTCACTGTCTGCAGGTAACCTTACCTGGTCAAAGGAGGAGCAGCTGGTTTGTCTCAGCCAGCAGCGTTTTTAACAATGTGCCAGATTTTAAGGCTACAGACCAGTCTATGCTCCAGACAGACAGCTTTCTATCTAGTCTCGATAGCAGTATCGATAAGCAGATTTTCGGGTTTTGAGAAATTTTGGAACCAAGTCCTTTTGAACAGCCTATAGTTAGTGTGTTCTCCACACAAACACAGTGCTGTGCCCACTGCCAGTTCCAAGCCTTCACTGAATTACTGTAAATAAACTCTATTAAAGAAAAAAATCTGGACCTCACTCATTTTGAACCCTGACTATGGCCCTGCTTGGATAGCAGGACTTGATTTATCGCAGTTCCACTAAGCCCCGCCCCTCTTATGTACTTGGGGAAGTTGGCCAATCAGAAGCAAGTGGGCTTTCAGGAAAGGGCCTTAAAGAGATAGGAGTTAAAACCAAGTGTTCAGAAAGAGGGTGAAAAGAGGAGCTGTGTGTTTTTAAACATTAAAACATGTAAACATTTTCTAGTAGAAACCCTAAATAAGTATGAACCTGAAAATGAGCATTCTATGGGACCTTTAAGGTTTATTTGCAGAAGATAAATTCTGGTATAGCGCATGAACACTTCCTGTCAAAAAGATCATGCTGCTGCTAAATTAAATATCAAAAAATTGCATCTCTCATCCTTTTAGTGCCCTCACATAGTTACCATCACATACTCATTGACAGAGCTCTTTTGGTACCCACAAGAGTGCTGGGTCATGAAGCACATAGACTGTACTTTACATAATAATGTATTTTCTACAGGACACGTTTGCAAATTGTTTATCTAACGTGTCAGTATCACGCTTGAAGGAAATGGCCACACCCTTTTTGGGGCCAAGGATAAAAAAATACAGGCAGGCAGACACACAAACACACACACACACACACACACACACACTCAAAATGCTGCTTCTTTTCACTAATGAAGTTGACAACATAAAATAAATACAGACTCTAGCCTCTCTAAGCAGCGCCAGGAGTTTCATCAGAGCTATATTAGCTGGTCAGGTTGTTAACTGCCATGTCCATGTCAGTGATATCAAAAGCTTGTCAGTCTCCTCAGGGCGTTATTGGCTGGCCTTGGATTTCATCACTACAGAGAGAGTTTGAGACTATACTACTTAAAACACACATTCATCAAGAACATGTGTCACAGACCCACAGTGACTCCCAGCGTTGATGCCTGCGGAGTCCTGTGCACACCTTAACAGAGAGAGAGCTATTGCTTCAAAAGATGGTTCACCGAGAGTAAGAAGGACAAGGATAAAAGGCTGGGTGTATGCATGAAACAAACCAAGACACAATAGTTTTTGAAATGGTGATAATGGCACACGCCATATTTCCTCAAAGGCATTCATGGTGATGCACTTGTGGCAAAGATGCTCACAATCTTTGAGCTAGAGTCCAAGTCAAGTCTCAAGTCTCTGAGCAAGAGTCCAAGTCAAGTCTCAAGTCTCTGAGCAAGAGTCCAAGTCAAGTCTCGTGGTTATTACGAATATTGTATCACCTGCTGCATTCAGTCCAGGTTGCTTATAAAACTGCATCGCTATAAGGGAATACTGTAACTGTAACCTGTTTTTCATTTACAGAGCACAACCATGTAACTTGCAATGCAATTATTGACGGCTTATTAAATACTGTAAGTCAACACACTCCCCAGACTCTTAAACCCAGTGTAGAGGAGACCGGGTATGGTTGTAACATGGGGAGAGTTGTAACAACACCAATTCCACCAAACAGAGATAAGATAGGAGTTTTAGTTATCATTTCAGTGTTTACCTACTTCCTCCCCAATCAGGCCTGGTCAAATCTGGAAAGAGGTGCATTCAGAATATATAGAGAAAAGAATGATTTTGAGGTAAGAAAGTGAAGTTTTTGACCAAGACTATTTTTTGTTTAGTATCTATACTATTATTGATAGAATTGTTTGACTTATATTAGATTGAAATATAGATTCTCAGGCTACATGTGATGCATTTTTTCCTTTCTAATTTCAAACCACAATGGAAATCCAGCTAGCTAAACATTGGTTGACAGGTGTGGGGTGGGTTGTAACACTTCTTTAAAAAGTGTTAAAACCATCCACGATACATAAAACTAGGTACTTTCTTGATTTTAATATTTTCCAGATTGCCTTATGCAGTCTGGGTCCACCAAACCCGCACTCCAGGGTTACCAACATTAATTTGTCAGCACTGTGACCAGTACACGTACACGTATTCACATGTTGTTCACATGTTGGCGTATGTATTGTCATTCGACCATTTCAATTCTCGGTCTCTGCCGGTGGAGAGGGTAGAAAAGCGAATGGGCAGCTTGTGAGAAGTGCCTGTGCGCAAGAAAAAGTCCCATTACACCAAAGAGTACAATATAGAAATGCTGGTATACATATTACGTACCCACTGCAAGCACTGACTGTGACTCTGAATAAGAACATACACACATTGACACACACACAAACACCTCTGTTTAGTTAGACCTAAGGATGTACAGAGATGTTCTTTAATTAGGAACACTTTAGTAGTATTTATTAAGTATACTTATAAGTATAAGTTTATTCTATAGATAGATTTACACACATACTGTTCATGCACATGAGTCATCAGACTAAGTCTGTTACAGCAAGAGAGAAACATTGTTCTTTGATATCACTACCTGTTTCGGAAGCATAGCATATAGAGTGGGATCTATTTCTGATTCTTTTGTGTGATTGTTATAACTTAACCCAGCATGTGTTACAAGGGAACACATTGCATTTGACATCAACTCACGAGGTCTGTGATATTCTATTCCACAAGTTTGGCAAGTAAACACACCCTCATTCATCTTTTCATAACGAAAGACAGTCGGAGTTAACCTAGCTAACAAGCTAGCTAACAAGCTAGCAAGCAAGCTAACGTTAGATGGCCCAGAGCTGCCAACTCTCACGTAGTGAGCATGAGACTCACATACATCATACATTAATTTTGTAACGCATTGGAAAAACTAATGTAGTCTAAAACTAATTGCGTCGACTAGGCACGATTACACTCCACCCAGCTGATGCGTTATACTGCAGACGCTGTGACAGGAATCAAGCAAACCCGGTCTCACGCAGTGAGTGGCAGACAGTTTGTGATCGGGTAACGTAGCTGGTCGAGTTTTGCAATATAAAAATGTATAATCTGAAGCATAGCCTTGTTCTGTTGGGAAAAAATGTTTTAAACTGTCACCTGCTGCCTGAGTTTTGTGTTTCTGTTGACATAGCCTAGATAAGAACATTTCCACTGTAAACTGATGCAGAAAATTCGCCAGAATGCAGTGTTTAATGATACAAATTTGCTGGGGGAGACCCCCAGACCCTGCTTAAAAAGTGGCTCCTACATTGCTGAAGGAAATCCTACTCTCTTATTATAAACTATAATATTCCATGCATTCACCAGAATTAAAAGAACAGTCTCTGGTTTGACACATGACTCTTCATTATTGACTTAGCTTTTCATCTACACAAACATGTGGCTGTTGAACTTTTAAAACAAAATTGATGACCCCGACCCCTGCGGTGGGTTATGACATAGAAAGCCTAAAATGAACCGACCTCCATTACCGAATCTCACTCCAAACTAAATTGAAAACTTGGCAGCCCTGTGGCTTATGCTGAGCTGGTGAGGTTTACTCACCACAGGTTACTAACCTATTTGCGTTCAGCGCTTGTTTGTTTGGGTCTTGTTGTATTAAGTTTTAAAGCCAAAAACTATGATAAAAGGTACAGCAGCTGTGGTGTATGTTGTCCTCTCTCATGTCTGGCCGTGCGCAGTAGATGCTACGTGTTAGAGGTACGTTATAAGTAATGGAGGGAGGGAATAACGGCACGCTCATCAGACGTTTCCTAAAATCTAAATATTTTTCACGAGTCCCGCACCTCGAGTCCGAGTCAATTCTGAAGTCTTTTGAGGACGAGTCTCAAGTCGAGCACCCATCTCTGGTTGGTGGGTACATGTAAAATGTGACAGAAGTAGTGTGAAGAATTAAAACAAAGAGCTTGAAAGAGAAGGTCAATACTTTTCTCACCTCAGCACACATAAGCATTCAGATGCCTTGAATCCCATTGTGACGCTATGGATTACACCAATGCCTGATTGCCAAACATTGTTATGTTTTGTTTCCCACCAAAAACCTAATGAAAGGAGCATGTCTGACAGGGTTATTTCACATATGTGAAATAAAGGGTAATATATGGGATCCGTGCCTTTTTCCACACACAGGTCTGAAAAGCAGACCATTTTACTGTATAGTAGATGAAACTCTACCTCATAAGGTGAGCCCAAGCTCTCCAAACATTCCCACAAAGCCCACAGGTCCTGGCCTATCACTGGAAAAGTTGGATTCAAGCAGTTTCAAAATACAGCATCGACGGAGCTGGCAACTCCCATTTCAGTTCTGGAAATCACGTATAGAGAAGGAGAGCAGGGGGAGAAGACGTACCTTGCACGTATCAGAGACACATTAGTGGGAAAACCAAACAAAGGCAAAGAGAGTGGATGGACAGATGTGTGTTGTCATTAAAATATGAGAGATACGTGGGCAATCTGCAGCTGGCATGTAGTGCGTAGTGCGAAACCGAATGTGATAGGGGGTTTGTGTAAAGAGATTGAGACACTGACTCTGTGAAGAGAAATCTGATCATATGAGGACAGCTCTGTAAAAGGGCATAATTGGTTCAGAAAAGAATCGTTGTGATGCCCGGAAGTCCTGGTGTTAATCCAAACATCCCCTGAATCATGTCGCCTCTTTTTACAGTCCTGGGAGGAGTATTGAATCAGGCCTTGGCAGTAATACTGAGTACTCTCATCTGGAGTTAGCTGCAGGCGGATGGGACTGTTTCACAATCCTTTCCTGATCTGTCCCCTGAGCTGCAAACGTGGAGAACCTGTTTTGTTATATAATGTTATGCTGTAGCATTGCAATCCATGTCATATTTGAATTGGACACCAGTACTTGCTGGGGAGGTCAAGATCCTTGCCGTCGTCTTGCAGTTTCTAACTCAGAGGGGAGCAGACTAAACTGAGAGACAATGGAGGACAGAAATATCTTTGTGGGGGATTCTAGGAGAGGGGCGGAGTTGTTCCTGAAGAACAGATAGCGCCAGGCTTTAGTGGTAGGAAAGCCCAGGTCATAGGAAGCCACAGGTGCCTTCAGCTTCACAGGGTCAGAGTCTGGTTCTGTGATGAGGAGCTGCAACAGGTGATACAACATTCAGGCCAGACAGAAACATGGCACATAGCAGGGGATGCGAAAGAACATCTTCTATATAATCTTAATAATTTATTTAGCGGTAGGCTATTCAATGTAAATGCTGGATGTCTCTAAACACTGTTGTTTTAGATGGTAATATTATGCTCATTTTCAGGTTCAAAATCTTATTTAATGGTTGTACCAGAACAGGTTAACATGGTTTCACTTTCATAAAACACCTTGTTTTTTTCTCATACTGCACATCGCTGCAGCTCCTTTTTTTATCCTGTGTGTTGAACGCTTCGTTTTAGCTATGGAGTGATACATCTTGTCTCTACTCATCGTGACGTCACCCATTGGTTTGTGGCATGCCGTTTTGAAGCCTCGAGTTAGGCCGATAAGTCTCTGCCACGTTGAGGTTTTGCAACCAGGAAGTGCCCAGAAGTGACGATACGGCAGAGCTAACGGCCGTGTGCAGAGCTAACTAGCTTGTTTAGCTAGGTGCATCTGTAACTCACATTAACTGTCATTTTGACAGGGCTGATAACTTTGTCTAAAACTAAAACTAAAAACTAAAACTAAATGTCTCATCAGAGAAAGTGAACAGCTGACTCCTAATAACCTTTTTCAATGGTGCTGGTTAAATTTACGCAGTCCCGTGGGAACGAGTCACTCCAGTCTGATTGACAGGCAACATTAAACTTACTGTAACAGAGTCACTGTGTCACTAGAATCAGTGTCTCCACCTGGACTGAGGGACGGGTGGAGACAGGGAGAGGGAGGCAGTGGTGGTTGCAGTTGTCGTGTCTGTAAAGACAGCTAGCTTAATTTAGCTGGGCCGTAACTACGGCCATGATCCTGAGTTGGGTAATGTTAAAGTAATATTAGTTATGTAGAGAAATTAGCTAAATGGCAGCCGCTTCTGAGTTTGTCTAGGCTCTCCAGCTCCATGTAATTTTAACCTGTGAGGCCCTGCTTACAGTCAAGATTCAAGCCCTTATTTGTTATTGTTTAGCAGATTACTTTTTGTAACAACCCAAAGGTGCATTACAATTCTCTATAATTATATGTCAAGTAGTACATAAGTTCAACAGTAATTTAACATGCAAGATTAATATTGCACATATCAGTAAACAGTGCACTTTGCCATAATTACTCTTACATGCCAGGAAGGTTATCATGCTAAGGCAATCTCAGAGTTCAGTAGGTTTATGGCAGGATCTATCAATAACTTTCTACCATTGTTGTGTTTACTGGAGCCAGAGGAGCTGATGGCAGATTCATGCCAGATGAGAAGCACCAGAGTCCATCTCTACAGTCCCAGCTTCCACTGTGGCCCAGCCAGATCCTGCAGCTTACTGCATTGTTCAGCCTTTTGTTTTCGTTTTGTTTTACTAGCACCTGGACTCTACTGATTTAAAATTATGACACTGGGTTCCTATACATAGGTTCTGTCATTATATTTACTGTTACAATACATTACTTCAAGTCATACAAAACAACGTTTACATTTGTAACCTTTCAGTAATAATGTTTCTGTGAATGCAAGATATGATTTTAATGTGATAAACTTTTTTATCACATTTTTTTTTATTAGTAATAATATAGTGTGATCTAACATTTGTATATCTTTTTTCACCACTAGTGGAAGAATATCTCCAAAACACCATGGCAGATAGCCATATGATTAGTGACTGTACAAACATGTTATGGTTAACATGTTAGCAGTAAATAACCTACTGTACTTTACACATCCAGTAGACATGGAACAGTATTATTGTCGTATTGGTATTTTGTTTATGGTCACCCTGTTGCTCCATATGTCGATGTCTGCCCAGGATGAGAACACCTTTGCCATCTTTGCCAAACCCAAAGTTCAAATCCAGTATTTTCACAGCCTGTGCTAAGCTTTTCAGAGATAGTTGTGTTGAGGTCACATATAGAAATAGCCCATTTGAAAACGTCCAATATTTACTGGTTATATTATATTAACATTGTATATATCATCTCTTTTGGTTTCTACCAACTCCTAACAGAAAGCTTAATTGGTGTAGTAGCAGCAGACTGAAGAGAGGAGAGTACATTATTATAAATGTAACATAACATATAAATATTCAATATTATCCTACAATTTTTACTCAGTCATACAAAACATGAAACCGGGTCCGCGAACAACGCCCATTTGTCCGACAGCAACTGAAGGCATCAGCAGTCACGCGTTGTTTGCCTCACTGAGCAAATATGGCGGATGATGGCGAGTCGCTGGAGTCCTGGCTTAGTAAGTTCATACTCAAAGCTCAAATTTCACGTCCTTTGTTCAAATTAGAGGTGTGCACGTATGTGCTGCATAACCGTAGCTGCCCGAAACGTTTATTGGACTCACTTGACATTCCTGAGTCTGAAAGGTATCGTGCTGATTCGTCTGTGTTGTCAGAAAGTGTTGCTGATGGATCATGTCGCTAGCCAAAATCAGCTTTAATGTTTGGTTTGCTTGTGTCCTTAACATTCAGTGGTTATGCTGTAGTGCTTGCAAAAATGTGATTATTCTGTGCTACTGGCGACCCCATGGTACGCTTTTGCTTTTGCACTATGGAGCTATGACAGGTTTGTGAACACCTCCAGGCGTTAACTTAATCCAAGTTCAAACAAGACTTGCAACAACAACAACAACAACAACAACATCAGTGAAGTGTCTGGAGGCTGTTAAAGAAAGAATGCTTAATGTAAGATACGCTGAAAACGTCGGATAACAACTGTCTGGCTCATTTGTAAGCTGGTCTGGGAAGGGATAGAGCTTGATGCCCGAGGGTTGAATTACATATTGGTCATGTTTATGTATCACAAAGCTCCAGGCTTCATTAGCTTTCCAGGATAGCCTGTTTACCATTGGTGTATCAATTGGCAAGATGTGCTGTCAGGGCTGCATGTCCATGAGAAATCATTTCCTTCTCTTCCTCAGACAAAGCCACCAACCCCTCCAACAGACAGGAAGACTGGGAGTATATAATGGGATTCTGTGACCAAATCAATAAGGAACTAGAAGGGTATGGTCTCATTCTTTCAATAAACCCAATTTCACCCAGATGGTGAATTACGCACATGTAATGTTGCACATCTGTGTTCCCATTTTGGTTAAACACATGGAGCTTATTACAGAGCCTATTATAATCCAGACTCTGATTTGCTTTTGTTATCGATTGATCATTGGATTGTTTCTTTTATTTATATTTTGCAGGCCACAAATATCCGTTAGACTTTTGGCTCACAAGATTCAGTCCCCTCAGGAATGGGAGGCCATGCAAGCATTGACGGTCTGTAATGTGATAATTTCACTGTGTTTGTCATTTTGACGACCAATAAGATGGTAAAATTAGAAGATATTTATCTGCGATTGTTTTCTTTTTGTAGGTTCTTGAGGCTTGTATGAAAAACTGTGGGCGGAGGTTTCACAGTGAAGTTGGGAAATTTAGGTTTTTAAATGAATTAATTAAGGTTGTTTCACCTAAAGTAAGTAAAATAGATGCTCAAACTCCCACTAATGGGGATATGTTTACTTGAATTGATGTTTGGTGTCATTTTAAGTTATGCATCTGTTATTTTTCAGTATCTAGGAGACAAAGTGTCAGAAAGAGTGAAGACAAAAGTGATTGAGATGCTGTACAGTTGGACTACGTCTTTACCAGAGGAAGCAAAGATCTGTGAAGCGTATCAGATGCTGAAGGCACAGGGTGAGACACCAGCCACTTTAAAACATGTATGCGGATATAATAAAACCGTAAACAATATGATTGCATATCAGGGACATCCAAAAATAATATATTGTACAACCGGTTATTACTGTCTTTTAAGGTAAATTTGTCACCTTGAAGACCCAAAACTATCATTTTTAGACTAGAATAGCTGTCTCTTGTCATTTTTATTTTAGGTATTATTTCAGTTGACCCAGAAATCCCTCTTGATGCCACATTAATACCATCACCTTCTCCGCGACCCAAGAATCCTGTGTTTGATGATGAGAAGAAGAGCAAGGTAAGAAGGATTATTTTGGGATGTGATTGTTGAATGCTGCAATTCACCGCACATAACTCTGTCTTTCTCTTTTTTATCACTGTTACAGATTTTTGATGAATTGTTTCATTGAAACAGCTTGGATCATATTATTAACATTTAAGATAATATACCTGCTATCCTACCTATACTACATGTTTGTTTCAGTGTAGGGGTCATTTGGTACCTCTGTAGGTGAAGTATCTTGAATGCTTGCATATTTAGCCACCATCCCCAGACCCTCTTTGCCGATGACTATTAAAGGAATGGTTTGACATTTTTGGAAATTTTGCCTTATTCTCTTTCTTGCTGAGAGTTAGCTTACCTGCAGGAAGTCAGTGCCCTCGGTCAAGAACTAGCCCAGCACATAACTCCTTTTAAAACCACAACTTGTCGTTTTTGCTTCTGTTTCTGTACAAATTAAATAACAAGATATAACATGTTTATTAGTGAGCTTTAGAAGACCTGTCAGGTTGGTTGGTTTAACCTTTGGACAGACCCAGGCTAGCTTTTTACGCCAATGTATTAAGTCTTTATGCTAAGATAAGGTAAGCATCTATTAGCTGTAACTTGACATTTGACAGACAGATACGTGAGCGGTATCAGTTAGGCTTGGGCGATCTATTCTATTTTCTTCAACTTGATCACCGATTGCCGATCTCATCACCAGAGTCATCTACATTGCAGCATAGAAGTTTTAGGCTTATTTAAGAGAAAACACTGTCTGTTAATGCACAGTAGATTGTTTCCCATAGAATTACCACATAACTGTGCTCAGATTCAACTTGAGTGTTTTAGTTTTGGACACATTAGTGGAGCGGTGTTGATGATAATGACCATTTAACTACAGATTGATTAAGGAAATGCGGAAAATCCTGCAACAATCTTTCCTCTAGCGCATGATCATGTTTTGGTGGTGGAGCTATATACAGGCGGCTTCATTTTAATCATAGACTGTATATAAGAAGTGGACGTAGGCATCGTGACGTCACCCACTTTGTGTGGACTGCCATTTTGAAGCCTTGAGTTTGGCCATTGGACGCCACCATGTTGATTTTTTGTTTTGTTTTGCAACCAACGTCACTGGACATGACCATATTTGGACGAGACTGTGGAGCCAACGGCTTTGTGCGGAGCGAGCTAGCTTGGCTAGTTAGGTGCATCTGTAATTCACTTTAACTGTCATTTTAACCAAGATATTAATTTTGTCTAGCGAAAAACAGGGTTCAAAGAAAATGTACTTACCAGAGAAAAAATTACTAAAGTTCATGCTGTGTTAAAGAAGACATTAAATTATGGATTGAGACCATAAACTCATTATGAAAGTGTTACTGAGGTAATAAATTAGGTGAGAAACAGGGTCATTTTACCATTATTTCTAATGGAACTGTACTACTTTTGCAACCACACAAGTCGCAGACTTAACCATTAAAGCAGTTTTCATAGCAACAAACATTAGTGTTTTTTTCTTTCTTAAATCTATATTTTGATTGCAATATTTTGTCACTACATACTATAGGTTGAGATTTTTCAAGGATCAAAAAGAGGAAGATGATCTCATTCGCCCTTGCATCTTTACATGTACTCATTTGGCAGACGCTTTTATCCAAAGCGACTTACATTTGAGCAACATGTTCCGAGGTGGGCTTGATTATGTAGCATTTGGGCTCTAAGCCTGGGGACTCTTACTGGAGGGTTGTGCTGACTAGGATTTGGACCCCAGAACTTCATCATCCAGCGGCTATATATACTGCAGTACTGCCTTACAGCTTTGCATGAGAGTATCCCTCAGAAAATTCATATCATGTCATGTTAAATGTCCATTTATGATACTGAATCTGCTCTTCTTGGTTTTTGTTTTCACTCCAATACCTCACTGGTTACAGCACATCAAAACAGGTCACGACTGCATGTTTACTTTGTGTTGACTGCAGTTGATCTATGGATCAATTTGTTTTTTCAGGGTCTGGGAGCTGAAATAGCACTGCTGCTTGTGTCTGGGAAATGTGTGGGAGTATTTACTCACTGATGGTTCCTCTCATCTCTCTGCAGAGATTGTCAGAGCTGCTGAAGAGCAAAAATCCTCAAGATCTGCAAGAGGCCAATCGGCTCATCAAAAACATGGTCAAAGAGGTGTGCTGGTGTCACATCTCCAATGAAATGTTTTGATACTTATGCTTGTGTTTTCTTTGACCCCACGTTATGGTGGCTTTCTTGTAGTGAAATTGGAAGCAGCTAACTGCATACATTTCTCAGTTTCTGTCTTAAAACTTGTGTTTATACTGACAGTCAAGTTTAATGAGTACTATCAAATGCAACTCACTTTTTTTTTTTTTCTTTTCAGGACGAAGTAAGAACACAGAAAGCGACAAAGCAAAGAAGCACACTGGAGGCAGTCAACAACAGCGTGAAGCTCCTTAACGAGATGCTTGCTCACTTCAGTCCAGAAGACTCCACGGACGGCGACAAGGAGCTCATTCGGGTTAGTTATCCTTTACAGCCTAAATGACCTTTGGTAACTACTTCACTTATGTCTTTGGCATTTAACACTGTTATATTAGTCAAAACCTTGTCCATACAGCCTCAAAGCAGTGCAATGGAATTTGTTGCCATTTCATTTGTCCCTGTGGGAAGAAATAACTACCACCTCGTTCTGAGAAAATCCAGTCCTTTGTTAAATGTCATTAAATTGTTGTGTCAATGTCATTTA
The DNA here is from genome assembly GCA_024633595.2 of Lepomis macrochirus. NCBI lineage: Eukaryota > Metazoa > Chordata > Actinopteri > Centrarchiformes > Centrarchidae > Lepomis > Lepomis macrochirus. The sequence goes on from JALXJV020000003.1 coordinate 16,330,184, forward strand.
AAAGTATGTTTCAGAAAATACATCATGGAATTTCCTTATCAAGTAAAGCAGTGTGCTCAGTGAACAGCATTTAATATCATTTTCTCATGTGACATAAGCTATTAATGTCATAATTTCTTTGTAAATCCTACAATACAGCAGTTTCTGAATGAGATTCAAGATGGCAATATTCAGTGATTGTTGAAAATAATTTTTCCAGGAGTTGTATGGTGATTGTGACAAGCTCAGGCAAACAGTGTTTCAGCTCGCTACTGAGACGGAGGATAATGATGGCAGCTTGGGTAAGAAATCCTGTAGTCTGGCCCCGTTGATCCTGATGACGTGCTCTCGCTATCCTAATTTAAGTATAGAAAGATTGAATCATGATTTAGGCATGTCTTGTGCTGACCTAAAACCAACGTCGTATCGGACCCGAGTGTCCACTTGACGTATAAAAAAACATTCTGCTCACACAGTTCCTAAATTTAGTAACCATTGTGGAAAACAGTTGATTGTTTTTTTTGTTGTTGTTTAAAAAATGTTAACTGAGTCTAACGTATTAAAATGCACTTATCAGGAGACATTCTGCAGGCCAGTGATGACCTTTCCCATGTCATTAATTCTTATAAGAAGATTGTGGAAGGACAGACCATCAATGGAGAGACTGACGAAGCCCAACAAACACAATCTCTCAGACAAGGTACATTTTAACTGGTATGGTATTTGGAAATGTGCAATAAACACATTCACTAGCATGCCTAGTGAATAAACTGTTTTTTTAAACCAGAATGTCAACGAACCAGTTTATATGCAAAGTGTGTCAGGATTGTTGTTGTGCCTCGAGATAAAAAACTATTAAAATAATAATTATTTATTTAGGAATAATGTCATAACAAGGGCCACAATAGGAAATCACAAGTCAAGACAGGCCGTTCCTGACGCTATGAGATATTGTAAAATATAACGTCCAAAAAACTGACGTGATATGTAAAGATGCAAAACTACTACAAAATAACTTGGGATTGTTATTAGCAGCAGCAAGGTTTTAATTCTTTAATTCTATCGTGTTTTGGCAAAATAGGCTGTATTAAGTTAGATATGATGAAAGCTAACTGCTTATTGCAGTAACCTTTTATGATTACGCGACAAAGGAAAGTTTGTTCTAAGAAATTGTGCAAAAGTACAACTGCCATAGTTCTCGGAGGGCCGCTATGCACAGCTAAGTCTGTGATTACCTTGAGCAACATTGTTTCTGGAAGTGAACATTGCTCATGATTACGTCTTTGTTATCTTACGGCCTATGTTTTTCTTCATCTGACAGGTGCCGGTTACACAAACCGGTCAGAGATTCTGATTGACCTGCTGGATCTGGACATTCAGAGCAACTCTCTACAGGAGCAGCAACCCCCGACATCCTCTCGGTCTATTCCTGCTGACCTGCTGTGTGGGTCTGCCACTGACCCTCAGTCACCCAGCCCCAGCACACCCTCTGCAGCACTCTCTCTGCTGGATGAAGAGCTTCTATCTTTAGGTAACGTGCAATATAATGTACGTGGAGTATTATTTTTTTCATGGAAACATTGGTCATTAACTGTTGTTTGAGAAGGTCTTGTTTACATGTAGATATGAGGTGTTTTTGATACATTTGTGTTCATTTACAGGTCTCAACGAACCTATTCCAAGTAAATCAACATATGGAAACCTGAGCAAACATTTGCCATCTTTACAGGTATTTAAATTAACGGTAATCATTTCTACTAATGTCAAGTATTATTTTATTGGTAACAGCAGTGTTTTTTTTTATTACCATGTATTCCAGAATTCCAGTCAGGATTTTGATCTTTTTGACACCACCTCGTCTTCGGTTCCTGCCCTCTCTACATCTTCGCTTCTTCCAGTTGCCCTTTCTGTGACAGCCCCCATTAGCCAAACCAAGTCTTCTTCAACTGCCTCTACTGTAAGCTTCCCTGGGCCTGTCTTCTCCATGCCTCCAGATTCTACAAAATCTCTCTCAACAACATCAGTCATATTCCCACAGCCCCTCAGTTCAGTATTGACCACCGCGGCCCCAGCTGCCATTTCTCAAACATTCAGCAAAGGCCCGCCCACTCCTTCAGACACCACTGTCTCTCCACAACAGGTCTCCATTTCACCTGCAACGTCCCACTCGCCTTTAACTTCTGTCAGTCACAATCTGCAAGACCTTGCCTTGCTGGATCTGGGCAGTCCTAAAACGTGAGTAAGATATGTGCCACAAAAACTGGCACCAATCTGCCCATCTGTAACACAAATTATCTTGGATGCTGGATCATATATTTTTTAAAATCTCAGTAAATGATGCATACCCCCTTTCTAGTTTAAATGCATGTATTCCCACTGAGATGCTTAACAGCGATTTCTCCGGTCTGCCATAGCAATGAGTCTCAACCACGAATTTCCAGATGGCAGGTCGATCCGCAGTATTCCATTAATCTTTGATACAAAGTAATCTGTGGGTGACCCCGAAGCCACTCAAGAGAGCGTGTGTGTGTGCACTGTAACTAAGCAACATTGCTCAGAGCAGATGGTAAAATGCTTTGTGTGAATGCATTTTTGGATACTTTCCACATTACATATTAAAGCATAATAGTACTTTGTATCATGTCAGCCTAATCAAAATGTGAATGACCAGGTTCAAATGGCAGGAAGCTGAGATTTTGTCTTGTATTGGTGTGAAGCCAAGTGCCTTTGCATTCCTCCAGTGATTACTAAACCTGACTGCACAGTGTTCATTATGCAGTTTCGGGTAGTATCTTCTTTCATCCTGCTTCTGTGATCTTGTTCTTATCGTAGGTTATTAGTGTTCATGTCTGTCATTCTCAGTTAAGCATTATGAGACCTGTAATGTCTTTAACAAAGACTCTTGAATTATCCACACAGTGCGCCACCTGATGTGATGGACTTTAGCAGTTTGCTGGTCAAGAGTGAGGATATGCACACTCCTGCTACCATTACTTCTAGAGTCACCTCCAACACATCCACCTCACTGCTCCTTGGAGGGATGCAAGGAGGGCCCACTCACCCACCTGCCAGTAGTCAGGCAGATGACAGCCCTCTGTTACGCTCTCTGTCTCCTATTCTCCCTCTGAGCCAGGCCAGTCCAGATAGGGAGAAAGAGGTGTCCCTGGCCAATGTTTTCGTCCCTTTGGATGCCATCAAGCCAAGTGAGTTCCATGAAATAAGCTGTATGCTTTGTTTTGTGTGTTTTATGAGTATTTCAGATGATTGTTGCTTTTGATAAATATATGTAGGAGAGGGAGTAACAGAAAAATATGAGACCAAGGAGGACATTACACTGAGTCAGATTTCTCTATTTAGTTTCGCCCACCTGTAACTATGAGTCCATGTACATGTGTTTAATTAGCCCATAATGTATAAAATTATAATGTCACTGAGTAGGCCAAACTTGAAGGTTTTATAAGATCATCTGTGCAGTTAGCACATACTGTAAAAGACATTTAATCTAATTTGCCAAGAATCTCATATAATATAATGTTTGTGCACAGAGTACATAGTATTTATAATAGGTTGTTCAGTGCAGTTCTGCACGATAAATAGGGCTTATATCCTCAAACTTTGACAATAGCATGCATTATTATGGGTTATTGTACCTTTGTAACAGCGGCAGTCTAACTGAAAAACTTTGCCTGATCTCCCTACCTCAATAGTATACCCTGTATACTATTTGATCTCTTTAATGTAATCATTAAAGAGAACAAACTAGAGGGGGAGAGTTCATGTCTCTATAGTACAGGTAAATTAGTAAACTCCAACTGTTTTCTGGTTAGAAGAAAACACCTTTTCCTTATTTGAGACTGATGTGGTTGGAAAACTCAACTTTAGACACTACTGCCACTTAGTGGTGAGAGTAGCAACCTTGATTCAACTTGAAAAGACCTGGTGATCTTTTCCTAATTACATTTTGTGGTCTGAGAGTGAGTTTCACAGCATGTGCAATACAAAGGACATGTATTTAAACATGCCTTCAGTTTGGATTACACTGAGAAAAATAAGAGGTGGTGTATGTGTGAAGACTCATGGTTGCAGGCAATGAGAGTCCTATGTGTTGATCACTTCCCCCCCCCTCTTTGTGTACTGTATTTAAGGCAAAGTGTGTCCTGTGACAGCATATGACAAAAATGGGATCCGTGTTCTGCTGCACTTTGCCACTGACTGTCCAGCAGGCAGACCTGATGTACTGGTGATGGTGGCATCCATGCTTAACACAGCCCCGCTGCCTGTCAGGAACATTGTTCTGCAGGCTGCTGTGCCCAAGGTATAACCTGCTGTGCCCCTGTGATATCACTGTTGCCAGATAGGAAGTGACACAATGTGTGTTTATATTTAAAAGTATTTAATTTGGCAGATGTTTAACTCATGGATGTTTGTTCTGCCAATTCTCCAGATGATGAAAGTGAAACTGCAATCACCCTCAGGGACAGAGCTGACCCCTTTTAACCCAGTCCTTCCCCCTGCTGCCATCACTCAGGTTATGCTACTTGCAAATCCTCTCAAGGTAGAGCTCAGCCTGGGGCTTTTTTTGGTCTTTATAAATGTATCTTTGCAATTATTTTTATATTCATTATATCAGAATTAGAATCAGAATTAGCTTTATTGCCAGGTATGTGTACACATATAAGGAATTTGACTCTGGATTGTACAATGCTCACAATGTGCTTACTTATACAACAATACAATAAGACAATAATAATCAAACACAGGCTACAGTATAGAGAACACATATATACACACACTATGAACAAACACTATTGAGACAATGGTGCAATGGATACAGGAGAATTATTATTACCGTTATTGTTATTCAGTGTTTCCCATACATTCATTTATTTGTGGCGGCCCGCCACAATATCAAGGCTGACCGCCACAGATTGATTTTTGTTTGTTTTTTTTAACTAAGACTATTGAAAATCGTATTTGATTGCAGAGCGCCATACCGCATTCGCGCAGCACTTCCTCTCGCTCGTCCCTCTCTCTCTCACTCTCACTCATGGAACACCGCTGCACAAATCTGTCTCAACACAACGCTGTCAGTGTCGGAGACCCAGTTTAAAAAAAAAGTTATTAGCCAGCATGCAAGGAGCCTAGCTAATAAGAAGAGATTCAAGAACAGTTTCTAATGTAATGTATTAATTGATAGAGCTCTCTTTTACCTCAGCAGTGTTTCTACTCATGTTTGAGGTCATACTATACATCACATTATTAAATCTTAGTCTAATGTCTACTAGGATGTTTTGAGGAGATAATTATCACACATTGACAATGCACAAGGTCTTGTGTGTTTGTGTTCCAGCAAGATAGTGAAAGCTGAGTGTGTGTGTGTATGTGTTTTGCAGGAAAAGGTTCGGATGAGATACAAACTGACATTCACGCTGGGAGAGCAGCCACACACGGAAGTGGGGGAGGTGAATGAGTTCCCGCCTGCTGACAGATGGGGGGCTCTATAGCCCTGCCTACTCCTTCAAGCTGACCAGACTTCTTAAACAATTGACTTTGTCAGTGCAGCCCAGAGGTCAACAGAAAAGGACAGTATGGAAGGCTTTTAGGAAATATTTACAAAATATGATATAAATTTTAATGGACCCTTTTGAATGAGTTTTTCTGCTTACAATGGCCCACTGAAGTAGCCAAAGTCCTGCAGCGTACATCCAACTTTACTACAGTGCTAGAGGTGCTAGTCAGACTGGTGCAGTAAAAAATTGATTTAAGTGGTTTTATGTGAATGACGGTTATGTGGGGAAATCATTGTTAATGTTAAACATTGCTAAGTTATTGTTAGGTTTTTACTATTATTATACTATTTTGCTGTTCTTATTTACTCCTGTCCCTCAATCACGTCAGAACTGATTAGAGAATACTTGCACTTTTGTTTTATTTAACAGGGGCAGCGCACAATTACTTTTGGATGCCAGACAGTCTTAATAATTAGCAAAAAACATGTGTAAGGAGATTGTGAAGCCAGGGTCATAGGAGCATGTGACCAGCATTTCACATGATTTGCTGCTGACGATGTATGATAATAATGTTTTGCGCTGAAGACGTTAGACTGGAGCAGACAAGAGCCTCTCTGTGGCTAAACAAAAGGCACTTCTCAGAGTGGCTGATCAAGAATCAGTTGCTCTCAGTTGACTTCTTCCAATATGCCACACAATCACTACTGAATACTTCTGAGTTCTATACTAACTCATAGGTCAGACTCTTGCTTTTTATTCATTCAGTATTTATTGTCATGAATGTGTTTATTTATTTTAGCTTGGGGAAGAAGGTATCAGATGTGTTATTTTCTTGTATAGTATTACAATAGACAGTTTTATTCCTTCTGCATACTCTTATGATGGACACTTTAAGTATTGCAGCGAGAAAGGCACAGATCAGTAGTGGTCTAAGAGCCTTTAATCTTACCAAATATTCCAACAGATATTTTTTAATACGTTATATTATGTAGCAACAGGTTGGACATGAATTACATGTCCAGGGTGTGCACTCTGGTTAGCATTTTAATATAGAAATATAATTCCTGCGAGATGAAACAGCAAAGTTAATGCCATGTATAGCTTTGCTCTTGCTCCTGCAGTTAGACCATGTTGTGGAAACCAAGCTAAAGGGGTAGGTTATTCCCCTGGGTCAACTGTAAATGTTTAGCTTATGTGAGACATTCACACATCAAACTAGGGAAATGTTTCTTTGAGTAAGCCTTGGAAAAAAACTTTTAAAAACTTGGCGGTTAATTCAAAGCATTAGTCTTACCATGTGCTCATCAAAAACTGATGATTTTATTTTTGTCTTTCTGGGGCTATCAGTGCTATATAGAATATTCTCAACATATTTCTTATAAGATTATTTATTTGTCTTAGATTGTTAAATGAACTTGTCATTGCATATTTTTGAAAAGCGATTTATGTGCATGGAACAATAAAGAATGAGATGGATCTATTTGTATTACAATTCCCACATATTCTTGCCTCATTTTTCAGTGACTAATTTCAACATTGTTGAGGTGCATTTTTATTTCATAATAATCATAATCAGATTCTTTACTTAGCGGTAAGTAAAAGTAGTATTGACACAGTGTAAAAATACTCTATTATAAATAAAAGTCCTGCATTTGCCAAGGTAAAGCATCAAAAGTAATCTTGCAGCACAATGATTCCTGCCATTATTATATACTATCAGGGCCGTGCAGAGACTTTTGGAAGTGTAGGTGCTCAAAGTATAAAAAGGGCACATGGAACAAGGATTTAAACAGGACTGTTCTCATACTATTGACATAGAAATATACCGTTATATATTCCTTGTTGACAAGCATATACAGATACTTATTTATCAATACATCAGCAAATGCTGTGACGCAAAAGGAAACAGGGAATACCCAACTCTAGCTTTAAAACACTGGGCTGATATAACTTACAGGGAACAGTTGCTGTTGAGGGGTTGCTGATACTACTGGAGGTGATCTGTGACTACAGATATTAAAACAAACATTGGATATATATTATTAAACAATTATGTGACCATAAAAATATTGTTGAGTGTTTGGGACCAGCTCACAGTGACTGACCTTCTGCAGTACTGCAGCCACTACCAAGGCTGACTGCTAGGGAGACGCTCACAGAGCTGCACACCAAGAGCTGCAGGTAGAGAAAATAAGATACCAGATTTTAAATAGTGTGAGACAGAGGTGTGTTTGTCTGTGTTGCCTTCACAAAAGGGCCTTAACAATTTTAAAAATAAATAAAATTAAGGAAATTTTGCATTTGAAAAAATAGCAACAACGTCATGCAACAAAATTTCAGGTTCTTGTGGCTAGAAGTGGGTTACTCATTGCAGGACTAAATCAGGTCTTTGAAAAGAAGGCATTGAAAATGTACTAGAAATTCACATAGTATGCTTACAGTACATTCATACTTCCAACATGCTTACTACAAGTGTATTAAAGATATATTCCCTTGAGCTTTAACATACTTCTCAAAAGTATACTTTGAATAAATTGTTAATAAATTTATTGTAGTCATGACAATAGATGAGACTTGCGACTATATTTATTTTCATTATAATTCCATAAAACACAATGACAGAATGTTTGACTATTTGGGGCTCGAATCAAAAATCGTGTCAGATGGGGGATGCTGGGAAAAAAATCTTATCAAATGGGGATCTGTGGTCTAATTTGTGGCAGTTTAGGGATCCTTGAAATGAAAACGTTTGAGAAAAACTGTTCTATTGTGAAGCTCATTTTGTTGTATTGAGCTGAAAATGACACGTGCACTCAATGCAAAAAATACTGTCAGATTCAATCTGACAATCAATCTGAGAGCAAAGGAAAACACAACCAAAATCAAACATAATTTTAGTTTTTTTTAATTAATTAATTTATTTATTTTGTTGATTTTATGAGTTTTAAAATTTGAAATAGGGAAGGAAACCGGAGCTACCAGAGAAAACCCATGCCAACACGGGGAGTATAGAAACTCCATACAGCAAAGATCAAGACTGAGAATCAAACCCTGATCTTTGCTGTGAGGCCACAGTGTTAATCACTGAGCTGCAGTGCAGCACTGAACGTTTCTCACAACGGACATTTTGACTAAATGTTAAATGATCTGTACTTGTATAGTGCCTTTCTAGTCTTTATGACCACTAAAAGCACTTTTACACTACATCGCATTAACCCCATTCACACACTCGAGGTTGAGGCTAAGTGCCATCTGCCATCAGAAACAGAACAAAACTGCTGCTGTACATCAAAATGGCCGCTGTGAGAAAGGTCTGTTGACAGGTCAGGTTAGACTTAGACAGGTGAGGTTTAAACCACTGGACCACCACACGTGATGCACCACATGAAGGTCGTGCTTGCAGCTTTTCCCACTGCTGAAAAAAACCTGGAGAAAACTGCAGATTTCTTTGGAGGTGAATTGAGGAGGGCATTTGGATTTTCAAATACTTCACAACAGCATCATCAAAAGACGAATTGTTTAATGCCATTGCAGCCTCCAGCAACTTTTAGAGAGCCAATTCAGTGAAGGTCTTAAATTGTTGATTTTATGATTTTTTAAATTTGAAATAGGGGAGGAAACTGGAGTACCCAGAGAATACCCACGCCAACACGGGAGTATAGATACTAGAAACAGCAAAGATCAAGTCTGGGAATCCCACCCTGATCTTTGCTGTGAGGCCACAGTGTTAAACACTGAGCTGCCGTGCGGCACTAAACGTTTCTCACAGTGGACATTTTGACTCAAGTATAAATGGTAAATGATCTGTACTTGTATAGTGCCTTTCTAGTCTTTACAACCACTAAAAGCACTTGATTACATGATTACATCATGTTCACCCCATTCACACACTTGAGCAGAGGCTAAGTGCCATCTGCCATCAGAAACAGAACAGAACTGCTGCTGTATGTCAAAATGGCCGCTGTGAGAAAGGTCTATTGACAGGTCAGGTCAGAGTGAGACAGGTGAGGTTTAAACCACTGGACCACCACACGTGATGCACCACATGAAGGCCGTGCTTGCAGCTTTTCCCACTGCTGAAAAAAACCTGGCAACTGCAGATTTCTTTGGGGGTGAATTGAGGAGGGCATTTATATGGATTTTCAGATACTTCACAACAGCATCATCAAAAGATGTATCGTTTGATGCCATTGCAGCCTCCAGTATCTTTATTGGAGAGCCAAACTCCTGGCCAAGGTCTTTAATCATGGCTTTGTTGACTTTTTTCATGGAGTTCTTGGTTTTTCCAACCACAGGACCAGTGATTTTGATGTCATCCACTACCTTGTCTGACAAACGCTTGATGATGGCGTCGATGTCTGCCATCTGCACGGACCTTTTCGTTTTCAAAGGGGCCTTTGTGACAAGCCTTATGAGCAGGTCAGTGATGAGTTTGCTGGTCATCTGCTCTGATGTAGAAGAAGAGGAATCATTTGACACAGCGGGCATAACCCCACCTTCTGAGTGTGACACCTGATTATCGTTAGGCACTGGAGTACAGGAGTAAGTAATTGCTCTGGGTTTAGAGGTTACTTCTTCAGGATCTCCTAAAGTCACCTCGACATTGCATTTGAGCAATTTCTGACTGTCAACATGAATCCTGACATTCAAGTTCTCACCATCCAAATCCATGCAGACGGACGCAGATACTTCAGCATCTTTAATAGATGATATTCTTGAAGTCTGCCTGTTGCTGGCTTCAGGGCACTCCAGCCTGATAATGGCATTTTCTGGTGGTGGGGTCAGCACTGTTGTGATTAGGTCTTTGATGTCAGTTAATGCACCTGCCACTTCCTCGCTGTGACTTTCTTTGTTTGATGGCTCCATCTCTGTCCAGAACAGCAGCTGCTGCAAGAACTTTTCCACTGTATCCTCTGTGATGGCATATGCCTTCGTCCTGACAGAGGCAGAGGCACTTCTCACCGTTGGTGCCGTGGGAATCTTAAATGTCTGGCCAGCCATCAGATTGCTGTATATTTTATCAGTCAGCTCCTTTGAAAACATCCTGATCATGTCTCTGGATTTGATGTCTTCCAGTGTTTTGTTGGATTTTGCCGCGGCTTTCTCTGGCAGGTTGAATTTATTAAAAAAGCTGTCAATATCATTTTTGATGGTCTCAAAATCTAGTTCAGAAAACTGCTGCTCTCTCATGCTGATCAATGTCGAGTTGCTGGTTGGATCACTAGATGCACGTCTGGGCCTTGGAGAATAAGGAACAGTTCCTGGTAAAATGCCATCAATAGCATCTTCAAAGTCATCCTCTTCCATCGGTTTAGGCTGATAGGACATAGAATCTGGGTTGGGTCTCACAAGGAAGTCTGCCTGTTTTGCGTTCAGCTCATTCATCATTTTGTCAAACTGTTTTTTAGCAAACTTGAAAAAGCTCCGTTTGCGAACTGCTTGGTCGGCATTGGCGGTATCTTCTGAAGGCGCGGCCTGTGAGACAATAAAGTCTCTCACTTTATGGAATATTAACCCCATATTAAAATGAGGTCTTGGTGAGCATCTTTTGTCAACGCTGCTAGCTACATCTCCCAAGTCGTGAGAATGCAGCTCATCAAATATAGCTTTGACAATTTCAGATGCTACATTATGCGCTTCCAGAGAGGTGCTGGGAGACAGGACAGCATTTTCAGCCTCTTCTGTAATGTCTGGTGTCTTACCGGACCATTTGGCAAGGATGTCAGTCACAGCTTCAGTCACTGAGGGGATGGAGATCTTGGATGATTTTACACTCTGAGGCAGTTCACATCTCTCTGGTTCTTCTATTTCCAGGATCTGTTCTGGAGATTCAGAGCTTTTGTGTGGAGCATACTCTGTGTTGTTTGTCTGCCATGATGATGATGTATTGGAGATGAAGCTAGGGACAAAAAGGTCAGGCTCTGATGGCAGGACACTGCTGTTGAAGACCTGAGATACAACAGAGCTTGCCTTCTGTGAAACCTCCCTCTTAGTTGGAGTTGTCAACTTTTCTGCACTCTCACATTTGTCCTGTGGGACTTGAAAAGCACTAGCAATGCTACCAGGGAGGGAGTCTCCGAATTGAGCATTGATGTTCTCCAAAACTGTACTCACAGCAGCCTGAGATGCACTCCCGTGCACGTGCTCCTGAAACACTGGCATATTTCTCAGGGTGGCTATAAAGAATGTCATTTCAGCCATTGTAGCTTGTGTGGCTGAGTCCAAGGTCCCTTCAGCTAACATGTTCCACTGAGCTGCAGACATTCTTGCAAAATGTTTTGTTACGATGGACAGAAGAGGTGTGAAAGTATTGTCCATCTGAAATCCGGTTTGGTCCATTTTGGTATGTTCTGTTCACAAAGTTCTGCTTTTCTTCCCCTTGTCTGAAACTTACTGTAAAGTGTTTAATGTGTGTAGTAAGTAATTGTTGGGGAAATTGTATCTTGCTTAATGTGTTCAGAAATGTCTACCACGCTATGATTTTGGACTGTGGTCTGGAAGTCCCTTATCAAGAGTGAAAACTGAATGTAGAATTTAGTTACCAGCACACTTTATATAGTCAGGACTGTATGACATCACGTGTATTGGTTCACATCAAAGCACAGCTTCACACATCAAAGGAATTTGAATTTAAACACAAAGTCGCGCATGCGCAGGCGGACTCACTTTATGATCACAACAATTTTGATTTATATTTTATTGACTTTAGAGAGCGTTACTTTGACTTTGAGAACGTTAGCACAACATATAAATACATTCAACATTTCATTGTGTAGGGGTACAAAAGTAATTTAAGATTCAGATCACAGCAATCAATCAGTTAGAACCATAGACTATAGAACCAGCGCGATCACGCGTCACAGGCCATGGAATTGGAACACGAGTTTGCGCGTGCAGCAGGCGTCTGCACACACAGCAATCAATCTATAATGCATGAACCAGCCAATTGGCTGCAGGACTTTTTTATTTCTTAGCTAATGTGTGGAAATACATTCCCAAATTGAATCGAAATAAGTTCTCATACGATCACAGATTGTCATATGCCAAAATAAATTAAGTGTGATTTAAGGTATTTTCTTGTGTGGTCAATAAATTATGACTTTTCTCTAGCACTGCCTAACGTTATAATGGTTACATTATCATAATAGTTTTGTTGAATGTACAAAATTGAACAGGCAATCAATGCTATCACGTCAGTATCAAAGTCTTAAATACTTTAAAATTCGCCTTTTTTACAGTCTGGACCACCTGTGAGTTTAGCGGTTCGGTACAAGGGTACAAGGTAGTTTATTATCCATTATACAGCACAAGACTGCATTACGAAACGAATTTTGTAGATCCTTCATGCTACACACAACAAGAAAAAAACAAGTCTATGTCCAGTTTAATTAAATTTATATTATTAAATGATGAGTGCTCCTGGGGGAAGGTTCAAAGTATTAATGTAAGAAAATGACGAGCCTGTTCGGTTGACTTCCATTGTTACTCGGGAGCAGGTCACTTTGTGTAAATAATGAATGCCAATAGTTTGCTACTTGTTAATTTGTCTACTTGTCATTTTATTTTATTTGAATGTCGTTTGGTCTACTGTACCTTTTATTGTACAGGAATTTATTTTTGTATTATTCAGAAGATTAAAGTTTTCTTGTTGTCTGTATGTGTGTGTTTTTGCACTGATTTTTTTATGCTATAAGGGCAATTAGCAAGGCATTTTAATGCATTAATAATGAATGATTGTCTTACTGAATGGTTTCATAAAGCATCTTTGAAGTAGGCTATATTAATAGCTGCTTTTGGAGGATAGTAAGAAATTACTAATAAGCTGAAATGCTAATAATAATGTTCAAAATATATTTAAACTGTGGTGGCAGGTGGTGTAACTCTCATTCTTCTTCTAGCTAGAGAGTGAGGTGAAAAATGCATGATAAAGAGGTTTGTCAGGTAATAGAAATTGTAAATCAGTATTTTTAATAGAAATGTTAACTCTAAAAAATCAACCTTCTGGATCTATAGCAGTGATATTATGAATGTAATTTATCTGTCTTAATTTAATGTAATTTTCTATTAATCATAATGGTGAAACCTCTTTGTTTTGAGTTAAAGCAAGCTGGGTACATGTGACCAAACTGTGGTGAGGTGAGTTCATCTGCTGTCATGGATAAGTGAATCTCCTGTAATAAGACAATATCCTCTTGTAGATTATTTAGGTGGTTCAAAGTTTTTAATCTCAAAGTTTTTAAGGGAGTGGTGCTGGTGCAATGACAAGACACATGCCTTTGGTGTTAGAGACCCGGGTTCTATCCCCCTCTGTGACCCAACCACCATTGTGTGTGGTCATTATTCAACTAACGGATGTTGTGTAGGCTTGTTTGTGTGGGGTGTGTGTGTGTGTGTGTGTGTGTGTAGTATGTATGTAGTATACATGATGTTATGTGCTTATGTGGTGTCCATGACTATGTGTGTGTGCTAGTGGTGTGAAAGACTACTTTTGAATTAGACAGCAGTAATGAAAATAGGTGGTCGACGTATAAACCGGCCGAAAAGAGCAACATTAACAGAAGAGTGAAATAAAAAGAGACGAAAATTCACAAAACATTGTCAGACAGGCTTGTCAGATACTGTTGAGTCATGCATTGTATTTTACTAAACTGCTGTAAATATCACAGAGTGATGACAGGGGAAGGAAAAAGATCTAATAAGAGTGATACTGTTACTTGTTACTGGGTTTCATTCCTAGTAAAGCCAGCGAGTTGAATCTTGGTTGCAGTATAGCTGGCCATTAATGTAACATTCATCCATTGCGATGACAGTCCATGATCTTCTTAATTGGGAACAGAACTCAACCTTAAGGATCTCATGGGGAAACTGGTCATTTACGCTTAAGTCAGATCCTCTCAGTTCTCTGCCACAGCTTTTAACTAGTTCCTTCTGCTTGAAGTGTTCAAACTTTGCCACGATGCGTCTGTGCCTTTGGGTATCTGGTCTCTGTCCTCCCAAGCGGTGCACCGGATGGAAGCCTGTCTTCTTCAAGGTGTCGGCTGGTAGCTTCAGCTGTTTTTGAATTAAGCTTTATTTGGTCTCCTCTGGGACTTTGTCCGCCTTGGGACACCTGATATGAATAGTTTGTTCCTCATGGTGCACGCCAAAAGATCGAGGATAGCTTCTTCAATGTTTTTATTTTCGACTGAGACCCCGCATCATTCTGTCTCCAAGGGATTTAACCATCCCTTTGAAGACCTCATTCTCCATGGTAAACTCAACAACCTGTTGCTGGCTGAACTCGAGGGATTCCCGCAAAGCCTGAACCTCTATGAGGAATACTTCCACCAAAAATTAATCAGGCATCAAAGCTGGACCGTGTTTTGTCTATGGAGTCTGCTGGTCCCCAAGTGGTGTCACTTGCAGGGCCGTGCAGAGACCTTTGGAAGGGCAGGTGCTCAAAGTATAAAAAGGGCACATGGAACAAGGATTTAAATCTGACTCTTCTCGTGCTATTGACATAGAAATATGTCGTTATGTTTTCCTTGTTGACACACATATGCAGACGCTTCTGTATCGATACATCAGCAAATGAGGTGACGCAAAAAGAAACAGCGAATGCCCAACACTACCTTTAAAACACTGAGGGCTGATAACTTACAGGGAACAGCTGCTGTTGATGGGTTGCTATGGATGCAGCTGTCGCTGTTGTTGTGTTGATGCTGATAGTACTGGAGGTGATCTGTGACTACAGATAATAAAACAACTATAGGATATATATCAGCTGATTAAACAATAATGTGACCATAAAAAGATTGTTGAGTGTTTGGGAGCAGCTGCACACTGAGAGCTGCAGGTGCAGGAAATAAGCACAAAAGTGTGGGAAATAATGTGAGAAGGAAACAAAGGAGTGAGACAAACATATTTACAGTCTGTGTTGCTTGCTTGTGTGTGTACAGGATGCAAAACTGTGATAATGACTTTATATATTACATTGGGAATCTGAGATATATCTGGATTTTTATTGACTATATGTCTAATCAGATATCTAAATAAATAAACTAGCATGAATCTTTTATAATATTCCTGACATCATAGTAAAGAGTGAAGAAGAAACGACATGTTTGTGAATCTTATTTCCTCCACCTGCAGCTGGCTTAGTGAGCCAGTCCCAAACACTCAACAATCTTTACATCTTTTCATGGTCACATAATTGTTTAATCAGCTAACATATATCCTGTGTTTGTTTTAACAATTCATCCATTTTTCTGAAATCTTATAGGCCCATTTCTCCTTCACTCTTTACTTTGATGTCAGGAATATTATTTTACATCGGCACTGACATTTTTATATGTGTTTCCAGGTATTGAGTTTTTATAGTAGTCAAATGTAAATTTATTCAATACAGTTCTGAATTTAATGATAGTTTTTTTTACAAGGCTGAAGGCTATAAGTCAGAGGAATAGGCTTAAAATTTTACCAATATTGTGTTCTACTTATTTTAAGGCACACGGCTTTTATTAAGTTAACTTTAATAATCCTAGTTCAAGTGCAAAGATTTTAGTTATATTACATAGAAAAGATCAGACCTCTCGACGCCCGTGACTTTTCTCCCTCAAACAGAACGAAGTGAACAGAGCAGCTTAGTTTATAGTGTAGAAGTAACGTCAGCTGTTGGCGTGTCGGCGTGTCTGCCGGCAGCTGATGTTACTTTTACAGACAGGCGACACACAGCGATAAACACAACAGCTGTGCTGCTCTCTTTGCAACAATCCACAACTTTGCAGCAAACCCGTCTTACCGGCGGAATTGAAGGCGTCCTGTAGGCAGAGCTGCTGAATCACTAACGTGTCTGAACGGGAGGGCTCGTCACGGATCAGGTCATCAGGTGAAAGGTCATAATGTGGGTTATTTTATTTACTGCGAAATTATTAGTAATTTATTTTACTGATAGTTTGATCGGGCAGACCTTCACAAAAGGGCCTTTACAACGTTTAAAATAAAGAAAATGAGGGAAATTTTGCGTTTGAAAAAAGGGCACTTTGGGCAGCAAAGGGCAAAAGGGCAGGTGCTCAAGCACCCATCGCACCCCCCTCTGCACGTGCCTGGTCACTTGCCAGGTTTTATGAGGTGCAACATACACTGAGCACTTTCAAATCCTTTTTATTTCCTTGACATTGTGCCTCTCTCAGCATTTGATGGTTGGTCTGTTCTGCTATTGACACCAGGCGTTCTCTGTTTTTACCTGAATCATTCTCTTCCCTTTGGGATTCAATGATCTCATTCTTGGTGGTGGTCCTTGGCTGGCACTTCTTCATGCTGAGATACTCTCTGCAAGCTTCTCTGCAGGGCACTGATCCGTGTCTGGCTTCCTTCCAAAGTTGGCAGCGTCCTTTTGGGTCCTTGCATGCGTTCTTTCCTCCTGCTCGGAGGGTTGGATGGAAGGCCGGGACTCTCCTGCCACATCTCTCCCTATCCTGTTGGGGTATTGTCAATTTCGTCCAGGGTCCTGCCACAGAAATCTCCTGTATTTGTGGTATCTCTTCGGGTCTGGCTGTGATCCTGGTTCGACCTCCCATGTCTTTACTGGACTGCACACATGCCAAATCGCTTTGCTTGTGTTCCTTATGTTGTTCCTCAATAGGGACCACTACAAACTCTTGCAGTGAGCCCCACATAGGTGTTGGTGTGTAAATTCTGAATCTGCAAATCAGCTGTCACATTAATGTATTGGAGTGAAAAGAACAACCTTTCCCCTTGAAATATTGTGGACTAGAGGTATCCTGAGTATTGACAAAAATACTGTACTAGACTAAAGTAGGCCTATAGCCTAAGCATCAAGGCTCTCAGGCCCCATTCACACGATTTCATTTTAGTTTACAAACAGAGAATTAAAACGAATATGATCTCTGTCCACACCAGTGTTTTAGCTGTGTATCAGAGGTGATCCCCATCTACATTAAAGTGACTGAAAATGCACATCTATTGCCTGTTCAGCTACACTGGGCATGTGCCTGCCGGGGTAAACATGAAACAGATGCTCTATTCCGAAGTTACAGAAGATATGGCGAAAGAATAAAGAAATGCAGATGAAGAATCAGACCAGATTTTTTTTTTGCATGCACCAATAATGAGATGGGACTGTTACTGATTGTAACACGGGAGTGTGGTGGTGGAAAACAGACTGTGAGTCGTTGCAAAGTAAACAGTGACATGCACAGTAGCCTACAAGTGTAGTAGACCAAACGGTATTTAAGTGTAGATTTTATTGTCACAATACAACAAGTTGTAGAGTGAAATTGAGTTTTGTAACTCCCTTCTGCTACATAGCAGACAGTAAACATTAATAAAGATTCAATTATGAAAAATGGAAACAGAAATAAACTATAATCACCGGAGCAGTGCTGAGGATGAACTAGAGTTTAAGAGTCTGATAGCTTGGGGGAAAAAGCTGCTCCGGAGTCTGGTGGTGAGGCAGCAAAAACTTCTGTATCTCTTCCCAGAAGGCAGCAGGGTGAACAGGCTGTCGCTGGGCTGGGTACTGTCCTTTAGTATCCTTTGGGCTCTGCGGAAACACCTCACCTCATGATTAAAAGTACACTGAAATAAACAAAAGGCAAAGCAGCAAATCCTCACATGAAATGTTTTTACATTAAAAAAACTTAAACAATTACCAAATTAGTAGGCTAATGTAGGCTACTTGTATTTAAACTAACTTTTAACAAATTCAATGATAAATTTGGAAATGTAAAATCTTACTTTGTAAAGAAAGTAGTTACTAAAGCTTTCATATATATGTAGTTAAGTAAAAAGTATAATATTTCCCTCTTAGATGCAGCAAAGTAGAAAATAGCGTGAAAAGGAAATACTCAAGTTAAGTAGGTACAAATACCTATAATTTGTACTTAAGTACAGTTTGAGTAAATGCACTTAGTTACTGTCCAGCACTGGGCTTAGCTTTGGCTACCTGAAACTGACTAGAACTAGATTTTTTGTTTTAGCTCTGGACAGAGCACTATCATCCATCATAATGTTGAAAATGGCTGGCCTGGAGCCATGTGCTTTAAGTGTGAGCCCCTTACCCTGTCATCAAGGCATCAAAACGTGCAACAAACATTAAGTATACAACACAAAACACC
Organism: Lepomis macrochirus; assembly: GCA_024633595.2. Lineage (NCBI taxonomy): Eukaryota > Metazoa > Chordata > Actinopteri > Centrarchiformes > Centrarchidae > Lepomis > Lepomis macrochirus. The sequence goes on from JALXJV020000003.1 coordinate 16,348,791, forward strand.
ATTCATTAGATGAAATGTTCTGCTATCCTACTGTATGGGTAGCCTACAGTATCATTAAGCATTGTTATTCAGTGGGGCCAAATTTCTATTTTTTTTTTTTTGAAATTTAAGTAGCCTACATAGTCATATCAGATTTACCAATTGTTATCATTTCTATTTGTGCTGGTCAATTATGAACAATAGGTAAAATTTAACTGCTAGCAAAAATATTTCTGCAAATATCGGAGTGGCTCCACCCCGAACAGATGGAGTAATCCAAAGTCCTTGTTGTCTGAGTGAGTAATCTCACTGCAAACATTTGGTAAAACTTGAGAGCCCTAAGCACCTCACAGTACCTACACTTTCAGAAACTTGTGATATCAACTATCACAAGGTTACAGTTTTTTTCAATTGCTAACCTACATTGAGCAAATCTGAAGTCACACTGTCAAAACTCTTCACACAGTCAGTGAAACAGAAGTGTATGTGGACCAAACTGTGAATCATTTTTCATTGCTTTCACACAAAATGCATTCAATGACCATTTTCTCCAAAATCCATGAACTCTTTTCTCATTACTACTTCACTACCTCTATAACACTGTATATCTGCAGCACTTTTTTTCAAATGCTAACACAGTGAGTCCAAAACTGTTAAAAACACATTCAAAACAGAATAATGGCAAATATCCTGCATTTTTGCAGTAGCTGGACAGATATATATAGAAAATCTTAGCAGAACATTAAGGTACATTATCCATCCATCCATCGTCAACCGCTTATCCTGCGTACAGGGTCGTGGGGGGGCTGGAGCCTGTCCCAGCTGACATTGGGCGAAAGGCGGGGTACACCCTGGACAGGTCGCCAGTTCATCGCAGTATGCACATTATATGTTTACATTTATGTGTGTAGAGAAATGTGTGTAGTGTTTTGAACGTGGTTTTACTGTTAAACTGCAACCTGAGTATAAAGCAGGAAATGTGCTTGTATTTTAGCAGAATTGGTTTAAGGGGTTGGTACATCAATTACAGGTTGTGGTCACTGTGTCTCGGGTAACAGTTTTACTGTGTAAACAACTAAGAAAAACTGTATTGCAGCACTTAACAAGTAAATTACTGAATGCATTTCTGAGTTTGAAATGGGCTTATATTTTGAGGCTTATATGAAGTGTTTTGGAGGTTTGAGTGACTTTTGGAGGTGAGATTAACTGTTTGGCCAAGATGCATGAAGAGTTTTGAAAAAGTGGCTTCAGTTTTCACCATTGCATCTTAGCAACTGAAAAAAACTGTAAGTGTTTAATCAATAAGCAGTTTCAATGTGCAAACGAATATTTAAATAAGGACTCTGGGAAGGTACATCATAGGCCTACACGTAGTGGACTTTAGGTACATTACATTTTAAGAGCGCTTAGTCGATCTGGCTGGCGCAGCTGTGTGCACTGCAGCCGACGCAAAGTGGCGCGCCAGACTGCGCAGCCGCAGTAGAACAGGCGCATATAGACACAGCAGGAGCAATGGCAGACGAAAAACCCAAGGTGAGGAGTGGGTTTTGTTAAAGGGGTTTCTTTACAGTGTGTACCTCATCCGTGTGCGATAGGTATACAGGTTAACACCGTGAAAAGTCGGCCAACTAATTCATCATCGGCCGCATATTTTCAAAGAAGGCATAAGTTAACGCTACAAACCGGAGCTACCACGTTAGCTAACTAGCTAGTGGGTGAAGTTAGCATAATAAGCTAACGAGGCTAATGTGCCCGAGACCCGCGCGGTATGAAAAAATGTTTTGTCTTTTTAAATACACTTAGGCAAACCTCCTAAATTCCACTGTCCGCCGTAGCGATGCACATATAACATGTAAGTTATCGATATAGTTTTTGCACGTTTGCAAGAACCGAAGAAAATTGACTAACGTTAACGTTAGAGACAGCAACGGGCTGAAAATACATTAACGTGGTTTGAGCAATAACTTAACTGATCTCACATGATATTGTTTAATTATGCCTTTTAGCTGCACACCCAAGTGTAACAGTTAAAGGGGGATTGTTGGTGATTTCAAGTCCTAACACTTTCCATCCTGACTAGGCCTTTGGGCATTAATATAAGTTGTGGGCCATTGTCAATAGAGTTGCTAATGCTAACGTTAAGATGTTTTCTGTGCTCGGGAGCCACAATAGTACTCTGATCTGATCTTATGAGGTGCAGGCGTCAAGTAAGTGTAACGATGGTTTAAAACTCCATGCATACATGCGATGTGAATACTTTATTTATACTTTTGTCCCAAGTCATTGTGTCTGACTGATGGAACGTTATGTGGTTGAGTGCTTGCACATGTATTAACGTTGCATATGCTGGAAGTGACAATCTACCAAGCTACCTGTGTTAACACCACCTTTTGAAAGCAACTTAACTTTCTGCAAATTGTGTTTTTTCTCTATTAGGAGGGAGTGAAGACAGAGAACAATGAGCACATCAACCTGAAGGTGGCAGGGCAGGATGGCTCAGTGGTGCAGTTCAAGATCAAAAGGCACACTCCTCTCAGCAAACTGATGAAAGCTTATTGTGAACGGCAGGTGAGACTGCTGCACTAATGCTACTACTATTCAAAAGGAGTCATATTTGTGTTCATTGCAATGCTGGTAGCATTGGTTGCTTTAGCCAAATGAGGAACAGACCAAAATTGCCTATAGATTATTGCTCAGTGTATTTCAATAGATCATACTGTCATGAAGTTCTGATATGTGGTTATTGTGACACATTTTCTGTTGTCTAAATGAATGGAATTGAAATAATAATTACAATGTCTTATGACATTTTAATTAACTATTTTAAAAATTTGAATTGTATTTACCAGTTCTATTATAATTACAGTTCATGTTTAGCACCTTGATGCCTAGGTCACAGGACGCCCCATTATGTTGATTTCAAATATTTTAACCAAATATTTACCTCTTTATCTCAAAAGGGGCTGACAATGAGGCAAATACGATTTCGATTTGATGGGCAGCCCATCAATGAAACGGACACACCATCGCAGGTCAGTCTTCACCTTCTCGTTCAGCCTACAGGAATACTTACAGTACCAGTCAAAAGTTTAGACATACCTTCCTGTTCAGTTGAATGAGAGAGTGCATTCAAACTTTTGAATGTTACTGTATCTCACAGGATTGCTACATTGTGCATGACTTTTTACACTTTATTGTCACTTTTTATGTTGTGTGCAACTTATTTAGGTATTTTTAGAAAGCATGTGGTGAGACAACAGGATTGACAAAAATTTTAAGTTCCTCTGAAACAGAACTTACAGACGATGATATTCCTTATTGCAAAATACATTTTAATTAAAGACATGTTTACAGGTTTAATACATGTACTATTTAATTGGTGTACTAACTCTGTATTACACTATGAAAGTTTTGGTAATATGGCTCGATTGATACAGGACGAGTTTATGTCTGAATCATCTGAATTAAATTTAAAATCTGTGCCATTAGACAGCTATGCAGTTGTTGCAGAAATACAAGAGTTGCTCCATATAAACAGCCCACTCTGAACACCTGCTGTGTAGCTACTCTTTAAATTTAAACCTTAGAATGTCCTGATGGCGGACATACTCTCATGTCAGCTTTCTCCAGTATGTCATGTGCTACAGTGCTGGTATTGTATAGAGATAAAGCACAGACTTAACAAACAGCCCAGAGCAGCTGTGCTCCATACTGCAGCTGCGCTGCCTCTTTATGTCCATAGAACAGGTACATAAAGGCTCTGGTCTACTTTCATTTGGGGAGTTCAGGTTAGCCAAAACTCTTCTTCCAACCATTAAGCTTTGTTTCCTCTTTTTATTTACATCATATCTGTAATATTAAGTAAGTCTCTGTATTCTGACCTATTCTCCTTTATTGTGTTTTGTAAGATGTAATACAACAAAAAAAATCCAGTATTTCAAACTAACTTTTCCATTGAAAAGTAGAATAAAAAATGCTAAAATTCACTGGAATTTCACCACTTCAACTTTACTTCACAGTAATGACCTACTACTATCTTCACATGTAAAACACTAATTGTGGAGCACAGGGAGGAAGTGTTAAGTTAATAACAAATGGAGAGGAAGGAAAAGAAGAAGCAGAACAGAGATCAGTGTTCTGACAGAAGCATTGTGCCAGTGACTCTCATCCAGCAAACTTATAAATGGTGATAAAAAAGCCATTATTATGTCTTTCACACAACTCAAGTAAAAGACACTACACTCACAATTGTACATTTTCTTACAGCTAGAAATGGAGGATGAAGATACAATTGACGTCTTCCAACAGCAAACCGGTGGCTCTTCTCTTTAAAGACTGTTTCCTACGAACATCCCTACCTCCCCTTTTCACCCCTGAACATGCCCAGTCTGCAAAAGCTCATGACCAGTGTTGATACCATCCAGTGGAATACTTGACTGTGAAAATGCTCAAAGGCAGCAACACAGTTCGTGTAGATAGATTTAATCACATTGTCCATTTGTATGTTAACATGTCTGAACTGCACAGTGTAGACAACTTTTAAGCTGCAGTCTAATGGGCTGAAGAAATCAAAAACTTGTCATGATAACTTTTTTTCTTGGAAGTTTTGGATAAAACCTCCTTGGTCCTTTTTTTGTTTTTATACTTATGTCATTGAGGTTTTGATTCAGATGGAAATTTGTTATTGTTGTCAAGTAAGCCTGCCTTTTAAATTCACATCTGTTGTTATGGAAATGTATTGGAATAAATTGAGTCTTTTTTTTTAACATATATCTCCGTTTGTTTTATGGATACTTTAGGAGTCTAAACCAGCAGATATCATCAGAACTAGTAAGTGAAATGCAAATTAAAACTGTTTTTTTTAGTCTGCAACAGTAAACTGCATAACCAAAGATGTGTAACAAATGAAAACAGTCCTTTTCAGGGTCATGGGATGGTTTTCATTTAGTTTTTATGTGTAATGCCCTGCATTAAAAATATTTGCTAAGGTTAGAGAACCTTGAGCTTGAATGACAAACTATATTTTTGTGGGAATAAATATTGTTTTGCTTTTTTTTACCCTGATGGAGTATACAAGTCAGCACTTGTCCATTGGGTTTCAGAAAGGCCTTTCACACCCTTAGTACCTGTTCAGAATCACTCTCCTGCTACGGAAAAGAAGGTGCATCATGTTAGCTCTCTGATAATATGTGTACAAGTCACCATCTTGGGGTGAAAATAGGCATAATGTATATCCACATCTGAATATTTTCACAATCATGTTTGGAGGTCTATAGTAAAATACTTGCTTCAAGTCTACAAAAGTGACAATGACAATCAAAATGTTGGGCTGCAAGAAGACTACGTTTTCTTCTTTTATGCAAATGTGGCAGCGTTTTATTGGTCTTCTAACAGCATGATGAAATTATCTCTGCCCTCACTATAGATGATGTCTCCTGTCTCATCTTCCATTTAAACTGCAAACCGTTTGGCCTTTGATAACACCAGCGCGCACCACATGATTATGGCCTCAAAATGCTTTACTGAAGGGTTTTACTTTCACTTCCAGATAATTCTTGGGATTTGAAAGTCACTCTGAGAGGAAGCATAACCATTTTTTGACATAGTACTTCATCTCAATTCACAATTGTTAATGAAAGTGAAAAACAATTCGTGTATCCACCCCGCGCCAAAATGTATGGGTTTTTCATTGGCCCATGCTACACCCTTACACCAAATTTCATGAATCATGCCAATAGTTTTTCAGTAATCCAGCCGACAAACAAGTGACACCGCAAATATGATATATATATATAATAAGATTATAAAAGATAAATACTACCAATTTTCACACATGTTGAAAATTGCCGGTCATCTGTCCAATCACAGGCTTGATTACTGTTGTAGGATCCAATCATAGAAGTACCTGTTCACTTGTGGGCGGTACTTAAGCTATTGATACACCCTCACCACAATGGACTCTAGTTCACCATCACCTCTGTGTCAAACCCATGGATATATTTGAGGAGAATCACCCAGAAATGAACAGAGAAAGACCGGAAACACGGTGCTATTGCTTCCAAATTAAGCTCCAAAAGTGTCACTTTAGTTGTAGTGCAAGTTTATAAACATGAAACATTTAACCTTAGATAATATTGTCCTTAAATAAATAATTTAGATATAATTTTGTTCAACTTTGATACTCTCTTAAAAACCGCTCTAGCCTGAAGTTGTCAGGTTGATTTATTTTATTTTGAAATGTTAGCCGGAAGCGGGGCATATCCTGGTGAGGATAACACTGATCCGCTCAGACTGGAGGCTGGTCGATTATTGGGAACCACCGGCTAGGATAGACAATGATGAGGCGGTGAAGTACTGCTAATGAGAGTGTAATTCGTGTGTATCCTGTCTGATTTATATAAACACTTTACGACGACTTGTGCAAAAAACAAAAATGACGACGACCACGACATATCAAGGGATGGAGCCAGGTTCTAAAAGCAGTTCCAGGTAAAAGGCGTCGTTGAGACCGTTCCGTAACCCGTTAACGTTAGCCACCATGAAGCCAACAACCCCAATATCTTCTGGCGTAAACCTCAAATTTCGGACATTTTCTGTATAGACCACTGCCCGCAATTGTTACTTAATCGCTTCGAAATGGTTGCAACAAAGGATGGGACGACGATGCTAGGATGAAGCTCGGTACCACACCTTCCTGATTTGTCTGTAGGGATGTACCGTTCCCATTTTTAACGCTAGCTAGCAAGATAGCACACATGTACCCTCCCTTTTGTAGAGAAGCTGCTTGGCTAGTAAGTATCGTGCAGACTAGGCGGCTCGGCACCACACGAACGTGTTAAATGTAGGCCTTTTACCCTGGCGTGCGCTTATATTTCTGCATTACATTTATCGTTTATTATCTGACAAGGAAAGATTTCTAAGATCTGTCATTGCAGTTGGGTGGGGCCCCCTTGGATTTCGGATCAGTGAAGTACAATAAGACATCCTCTGGTCTGCCCTGCATATGGTCTCACTGAAGCGATGGCCATGTCACAGCTGGCTACACCTTACAATAACCTGATATACGTGTTTATTTTTAAACATGGGGGTGTAGAGAAAGGAAGCCATGTCCGCTGATATTCCAGCGATATCAGAACTGCAAAAAAATTAATTGGGTTTTCATTAAGTGACGTAATTGTGATAAATTGCATCACAGCGACAACAATGACAGTAATGCCAATTACAAAAATACATTAGACCAAATGTATGAACGACAGTGCGAAATCACTATGTAGTGTTACCTTTCAATTTTAAAGGAAAAGGACATAATCAATATGGATGTATACCTGTGTAAGCAGTACAATAAGAACTCCAAAGCCAGTTTATTAAGCAGACATAGTTAAAAATAAAAAGTGTAATACAACAGCACTGCTATAAATCCTATCCTCATAAAGGTCATTTTAGAGGCTGTAGTTTGCTGCTATTGAAATGTACTGCATTATACTGAAAGGTGTTCTTAATATTTAGTCTGCCCTTGTTGATATAAATAAGTTTGATTAATTATAAAACACTTAATAATAACACTGTAATAATAACAACGTATTATCATTGTTAAAGGTAAACTAAAACTTCAACTCACCAACACAGCTGGAACAACACTAGCCTACAGATAAGTCCGCATAGGCCCATTACAGGCATTTTTAAGGCCACATTAATGACATTGAATTTATTGTTGACCTTCATTTGCATTAGTGTGAATGAACAATAGTTTCTCATTGACTTATGCTATACATTCCTAGGTTGGACCATAGTATTTCTGTAGTTTCTTTTAATAATGATAATAATTTTAGAATCAAGTGAAGACTCTCCAGAAAAATCAGCCATTACGATACAGTGTTGACCATCTCTCTCTTTCCAGGGTTTTGCGCCCTCCTGGTGGCGGCTCCAACATTTCACTTGGTGCAGATGAGGAGAAGCCTCCTGTCCGGAAAAACAAGATGGCCTCCAGCGTTTTCGCTGAGCCAGAGGACCCCTATGCTAATCGAAGGAACAACCCGCCAGGTACAATCTACCTCATCTTAACACGTGTTGCTTTAGTGTGAAAGCTTGTAAGTGAATTTATCATATCCAGATTATCACAGCGTTTCCTGGATGTTGTAACTTAAAAACACAACCTAAGCACAAAACCAATCACTATGAGAAATACGTTTGAGAATAGTTTTTCCTGTGTTGTTTTCACTGCAGTTTTTTTTTTTTTTTTGCTGGCTAAACTGAGCCTCCCGAGGCTACTGAAGACTTGACACAGCTGAATACATAAGAATAGTGTTTGCTTTCTCCAGTGGAGACACTTGACACAACAAATTTGGTTTAGGTGCCCAAAAGATCTATTCATTTTAGCTGACACTTTTATGCAAAGCGACTTACAATTGCTAGACATGTCAGAGGTCGCACGCCTCTGGAGCAGCTAGGGGTTAAGTGTCTTGCTCAGGGACACAATGGTGGATGGGTCACAGTGGGGGATTGAACCTGGGTCTCTCACACCAAAGGTGGTCGTCTTATCCATTGCACCATCACTCCCGTTGAATTGATTGCACTTTCAGGCTGTCATTAGACATTCAATCACTGGTGTTCCTCTATTCATCAGGATCTTCTTAAACCTGCAGAGATCTGAAATATTCATATTGAATTGAGCTGCCTGAAGTTAGTTTAAAAGGTGTATTATAGAATTTGAACAGTATATCTTTAAGAGCAGTAATAAGAGAACCGAATATTGTTTTATAGCCTCGTACTGTACAATGGTTCCCATACGTTCATTTATAATAATAATAATAATAATAATAATAATAATCTTTATTTGTAGAGCACTTTTCAAAAACAAGTTAAAAAGTGCTTTAACAATTGTAAAGACAATAATACCCAAAGACAATAATTCAAACGCTCTCTCTCCCTCATGGAGCACCGCTGCACAAATCTGTCCAACACAACACAATGTTGTCAATATTGGACACCCAGCTTTAAAAAAGTTATTAACCAGCATGCCAGGAGCCTAGCTAATAAGGAGAGCTAAGTTAATGTTAGAATTCAGCTGGATTTTCGAGGCTTGAACTCTGTATGTAGCTCGTAGTCAACATCGATGCTCGCACGCACCACCACCGCCACAGTTACACTGTCATTCTGTGGGAAACACTGCTGTGGCTGTGGATTCTGGCCTAGTGGTTGTTTTTTCACTTCCCGTCTAAATGTAGAATGATACACAGCAAAAATGTTACTTAAGAAGGAAATGAAACATCATGGGAAGTAAAAGTTATGCTCTGTCTGTATTTTTGATCTAGTGAAGTGGTTCTCAATGTTCATGTGCAAAAAAACTTTTAAAGTGCATTTAAAAATCAAAATGTGGCCACAATTTATGGTAACCTTGGCCAGTCATTACAACACCTTTTCCAGTAAATGCCTTTTAGTTAATGTTACTTGTATGGGGTAATGTGTTGTGAATATTATGTTTTTTATAAGTTCCAAACCAGTTTTCCAACACATAGACATTACCTGTGCCGGCTGCCAAGGTGTATGAACCAAGTATTTTGCAGTGAAATGCAGAGAGAGATGTTATCTGGTAGTACATTACAAGATGCTAACACGGTGGATATTTTACAAGCACAGACAGGTAAATCAACAGTGAAGAGCACCAATGCAGATGTAATTTGGTTCCACGTTGGTTTCGATGGACTGTCATTAACAAGTCCCCTCCACATGAGGTGTACCTGCTGCTGGGAAAATAGACTTGCGGATGGAAAAATCCAAAAGACGGAGTTCTGTGTGGTAAAAGTAAAAAAACTATCCTTTGATGGATTTGAGTTTTATAGGAAAAGCATAATCAGGACAGATGCTCTGTCCGACCCCAAGACCCAGTAAACAGGAAGTTGTATTATTGTTCTAACGGAGACTGGCCATGTCCTTCTGCTTTTAGGTTTGCAAATGACGCAATCGTGACCTACTGTGTCATACTACCTTTATCCTAAAGAAAACATAATTCACAGCCTCCAGCAATGGGCCTGGAAGGTGTCCAGGCTATAACATGATTTGAACTAATATGGAAAAGTTAGTTAACATTACTAACTCATCATTTGCCCACAAAAGTAGCGGGCAGCTTTTAAACGCTTGCTACTGTAATTCTGCAGGGTTCAGGGTCTTTTAGGAACACTTTTTGACTTGTCTGATTATGTGGATTAATTAATGAAAGTTGTGAGGATCAAGGCCAACAAGCTAAAACCAGCTAAACCACCGTTAGGGCCCGTGTCCACCAAAGCGTTTTTTGGCAGCTGGAAACGCCACCCGCTGTTCTGAAAACGCCTAGCTGCGAGCGCTAGGGTACGTTTTGGAGGCGCAGTGGGGGTTTTTTGAGAAGCTGTATTTGCTATGATAATTTCCGTGGAGGCGATGTGCTGCAAGTAGAGTAGCCTACTTAATTCACTGAATGTAAAAATATCACCACAAAGTATGTAGGCCTACTTGATCTGCATGAAAAGAAGGCTGAAACATGAGAGTACAGACTTGTCCGTACGTGTGTTCATGAGATTTAGCGGGCGAGGAAACACCCCGGACAGTAGATACATTGTTTCGTTCAAGGTTGGATGTGCTCGGTGCGGTGTTTGTCCCGCCCCTCCTGCACCGTGATTGGACGGCTGGGTAAAAAGTTACAGTGATGAGCGCAGTGTTTTCCCCAAAATTGAACATTTTTCAGCTCTCGGCGACCTGAAAAAAGCGCCAGCGCCGGCGCGGAAAAGGCGCTCAGCGCCTTGTCACGCTCCTGGTGTTTTTACCAGCTTGGAAAAACACCGCGCTGCAATTGGAATGAATTGGTGTCAGAAAAAACGCTTTGGTGGACACGGGACACATGGCCCCTAGCACCTATTTTTAGGAAAAACGCCTAAAATAACATACTCAAAATAAATCAGTAATATCTTCTCAACCATTAGGCCTAAATGCATAATTCTGGTCTCCTTTGAAATGTCAGAAGCAAAGGAATATAAATCCATTGTATATTAACATATTTATTTTACCATTACAGACTACATGGAGATAAAATACAGAAAAAATATGATATTTTCATTCTCTCCTGGTAAAAGTAGTGTAGATGTGTCCTTAGCAGGTATCAAGTGGGAAGTGTTTTTGCGACTTTGGACACGGTAATTCCCTCCTTGTGCAGTGCGACTCTTATCTGCAGATGTCTGTAAATGTCTCATTGATGTGTGTATGTGGCACCATGGTAGGCTAACAATCCATCAATGACTTTATATCCACGCTGTGACGTTTTCAGAGCACACAAACACTGTAAACACACCTGCCACCCAGAGATGGGGAGACTCAGACTTGAGTCGCACATCAGTGGCACACACAGTGACTTGAGACTTGACTTGAGACTCGTCCTCAAAAGACTTGACTCAGGCTCGAAGTGTGGGACTCGTGAACAATGTTTATTTTTAGGAAACGTCTTATGAGCTGGCAGTTGTTCTCCTCCCTCCGTTACCTATAACCTGCATACTTAACACATAGCCTGCTACGTATCTGCTGCGCAAGGCCACATGTGAGAGAGGACAATAAACACCGGCAGCTGCTGTACCATTCATCATGAACTTTGGCTTTAAATTTCATACAACACCCAAACACAGAAGCGCTGATTGCAAAATAGGTTAGTAAATTGAGCTTAGTAAACACGTTTATCTCAGCATTGGCCATCTAATGTTGCTATCTAATCAACTCTTCTGCTGCTACAGCTAACAGCACACAGCAACATGTTTAGTGAACTATTAAGTAAGCTGAATATCCATGGCCAACTCATTAAATGTTACCTGGAACACACTTCATGCCTGGAGCTGCTGGAGTAGTGTTGTGTGGCTCAACAGACTTCTCTCTTTGGTGTGAGCTTCTTGTTTTTGCTTGCATGGTCTGATTCCTCATGTTTAGTATTAGTAATCAACTCTGAGTTTGTCCTGAATGCAGATTTCTTCTCTACAACACCGGCATGTGTGGAAGAACGGACAGCATGTCAGAATGTCAGTTTTACATTGGATATTCGGCAGTTTTCTGTTGAAAATCCAACGTAAAACTAACTTTACTGGGGTACAAATGGTGCAATGCACCATCCCCTCGCAAAAATATTATTGCAAAGTGTGGAACTTTTGGCACTACGAAAGAAATGATAGAGCATAATTGTAAACAATAGACATTTTTCTATTGTCAAACGATGCATATGATCATTGATCATCGCACAGTCCTACATGTAACCAATCAGATAGTGCTAGGGGTAGGATATTGTGCGAGGCTACAGAGTGGCGTCTACTGAGAGAAAGAGAGACGCAAAATCAGAGAGAGTTACACATTGTAAAATTAATTTAAGCCTAACTTTTTCGTTTGCTGATCCAAAAAATGATCCAAACCTTAACTCAAAACCGTGATATGATCTGAACCATGAGTTTTGTGATCTGTTGCACCCTAGGATTTTGTTTTGCGCACTGACTATATAATACCCTGTGGTGAACTTCAAGTTCTTGTGTGCTTTGTGTTTCTTGTTATCTGTCTGTCACTGACTCTGACATACCTGGTTGTCCGGTAAGGTGGAGTGCTTGTCATGTACTGAAAGACATGGGTTCTTTGTGCGTGCAAATATGCAGATAATGTTTTTGTGGAAATTTGCGATTCAAATATAATGGAACAACCGGTACTATGAGTCTACTTGCTTATCAAGGAAAAAGCACAAAATACTGACATTTTGAAATGTGTATAATTTTCATATTTAGTATTTAATATGAAATTAGTATAACATTGAATAAAGAGTATAATGTTCTGTTAATAGCATACTGTTAGTATGCTAATATGTAGTATGTTAATATATTAATGTCTATATTCATTATAATTTCATATAATGGTATACTATTTTACCACTAGTTTAATATTAAATCCAGTTAGAGCTGCTTAATTTCTGTGGGTTTTTTATTTTATTTAATCCTTGAGCAAGAAAATGGCCCTACATTTGTCTCAAATTTGTTAGTACTAAGTAACTAACTTGTCAATAATCATATTGTCATTGCAACCATTGCTGGGAGCTTATGGAAGCCCACAAGGATGTTTATCCAAATGAAAGCTTTCATTTCCTCTTAGCATGTCTCAAAGCACGAGGTAGAGGAATTTGCAGCTGACAAATTTGTGTAAAAGACCAAATTGCCGGCAACACAACAGGCACCTTCAAGTCGAATAATCTAAGACAATCTCCGAGCGTTATCTGAGGATCAGGCATAGTGGTGCACGGCTGGATATGGTTGCTCTGAACATTCACACATATGTTGGCCTAACAGGCACTGCCCCCTGGTGACCTCTTGTTATGCCTCTACCTCGCCCCTTCCTCTTCACTAAACTGGTCCTAAACCTCTTCCTTGTCCTGAACCTCTTAATTTCACTCTCCTCACTTTCTTCTCCTGTGTCACTGCTTGCCCCCGTTGAGCTCTGCTTGTGCTGAATCATCATCCTGAACTGATGCCTGACTTCCTACCTCACTTCCCTCACTCCACCTTATCACTAGTAATTTGCACTTTCTTGTAACCCCATACGCCCTCATGATGTGATAAGGCACCCATCAGTTTCTATGTAGCATGACACATTACCATATAACTTAATGTATCCTACTGACGGGTTTCTGGTCAATGTCATCACAGAGATGCGCGTGCAACTGGGGGGCAGAAAGCAGCACTCTGTCTTCACGGTACATCATTCTACATGGCATATCTAGCAGCAGTGTTGGGAAAATTATCAGAAATTGTAATAAGTTACTTTTTAGTCATTAGTCCTTAAAATGTCGTCATATTACTTTACTTATTACTTAAAAGTAAATAGCAACATTACTCCTTATGTTAATTTTACCTTCAACTCCCCACCCCATCCTTAAAAAGAACAGGGAAAACCTGTTTAGCAGCGCATTTTAGAAAGAAATCCACTTTACTGCAACAAAAATTAACCTGAGGAGTCGACAACCAGCCAAACTGAAAACACTGCGGCCTCTCAGACCAGAGGGTGCTGTATCATATAGACTATGGGCTATTTAAAAAACAAAAACAAAGAGGTCCCTCCCTACATTTTAACTAATCATGTATTCACAACAGCATCAATGTGTATGATTTTTACACTACACGATGTTTCTTAATGCCACTGCCTGCGTACATTCAGTAGTGTTTGTATACAAGAAACCGGTCTGTGCTTTACACACACAAACAGTGCAAGTGCAAAGTGACTACAAACTATACACACAGCTACAAATAATGAAATCTCAAATTGAGCCAATAATAGCTTTATAAAAATTGTAACATTTTATATTAGAACATAAAGTCCAAATCAGTTTTACAAATATGGTTCACAACATTTCTCCCCATCTTCTACTGTCAAAAATTAGCCTGAAATCACACCCTGTTATTACTTGGGTGTACATGAAATTATTTTGCAATCAAAACATTTAATGAGAAATGCATCTCAGTCTACCTAAAAGAATTTTATAGTGAATATACAATCTACAACATTTCTTAGTTTGCTTCTTCAGTCAACATTCGGAGTCTGACAACAAAATAGATACTTCACTGAATAATGCCATGCTTTCAGAATAAAAGAACAATGTCCCACATTTCAACCCACACAGCAGTGGTTATGTGTGGTGGAAGTTGTATATTTCCTTGTGGGGAAATGAGCAAATAAGGAAGTTAGAACAAACAGTGGCCTTTGTGACATTTATTCAAGTAAGAAAAACAGAGAAGTACTCCAACCGGCCCAGAGAGTTCAGATACCCAAGGGAGATTTAGAGTGTCTGATCAAGAGATGCAGAAGACTAAAACATTTAACAGTCGAAGATAATTGTGCAGTCTTCAAGAAAAGTCTTGAGCCACAGTGGAAGGAGTCTGCCTAAGATAAAACACTCAATTTAATTATATCAAAACACTGGCATACATAGTGGACAGTATAATATCAAATACGTTGAATTCTAGCACACAAAGTATAGTATTTATAGTGCGTATATAGTATTTAAAATGATGGGCACTCCCAGCCATTATAGTAATTCTATGTGGTCAAGAGGGTTAATTTCCTAACAAATAATATTTTATTATTGGCTAAAACATGAAGCAAATTGTATCTTTTTTTTTAAATATACATTTTTGGTCTTCTCAGTGACAAACACACAAACACAGACAGAGGTGTTATTTACTTTTAAAGAATTTCTATGTGGTCACAGGCTAAATGCATATTGAAGCTTTCATACATTGTACTTCTGACATTTCCTTCTTCCTCCTCTCACTTCCCACATTCAGTCATAAGCGTAAAAGTCCTGACATTATTTTTAACATTGATTTAGTCAGAATGTCTGTCCTCTATGAAGAACTTTTTATTTTTCCACAAGAAGTTTCGTCATAGTCACACTGTGCTTTTTTCAATGTTTGACCTCACTGCGACTGCCACATCTCAGCTGTCACAGAGAGACAAAAGTTGTGTCTCAATTCAGGGGCCGCATTCTTTAAAGGATGCTAGCAGTTAAATGAGATGGCCTGGGCTTTGGAGGATTGTATATCACCAGTCACCCTTACCTTGCGTCACAAACAGACTGTCATAACCATGAAGAGCCGTTGTGTATGCCCAACGTGGGTGGCTCCTAGCAGCTAGCCACCTGAGAGGGCACCTAGCTGTCTCTCAAAACGGCCACATCCTAAATTATCCATAACTTTAAGCTTTAATAAAATGTTGTATAAAGTAGAAGAATGGAAATACTCTAGTAAAGTACACTGAAATTGTTCTTCAGTATAGTACTTGAGTAAATGTACTACAATAGTTTTTAATTAAATTCATTTATTCAATATATGTATTTATTTTTATTTCTCAAGTAGAGAGAAGAGTCGTCTTCTCTGTCTGCTCTCCTGTTCTCTCCTCTCCTCTGACCCTCTCTTTAACCTCACATCAACCTTTATGAGATGAAGAAGCTCATCCTCTCTCTGGCTGTGTTCAAAATCGCATACTGTACCACATACTGCCTACTATATGAATGATTGTGTAAGCGATTACCAGCACCCTGTTTACACTGAAGTATTCTCCTCTTGGCAATCCATTTCTGTACCTGGCCCTGGGGTATCCTCAGGATGGAGGCAATTAGGACTGGGTGGGGGGTAGAAAGTATGTCATAGCATCTCATCTATGAGGACAAACCATGGCCAAGTTGGAGCAGTGGGTTTCCCAGTCACACCCAATCCCAATCCTAAGGCAGAGGCAATCAATCATGGCAGTTAACAACAGCAGCAGCTAAACAAATTTCTGAAACGGTTTGTTTTATTAATTTGCATGATTAAAGTAATATAATTTCAAAACTACATGTACTGACATTGTTTTTTTTAAAGCCATCTTCTCAAGCAGACCCATTCCTCCAGAATTGTCCTAATCACAGCCAAAAAACAAGACAAAAGGGCGACACTTATCAACCATTCACACTTAGGAATATTAGAAAAGGTGACAGCACTACCTAAAAGCTATTGCCCCATCTACTATTATGGGCTTTGTATAGTATGAAGGCTAATTTAACTATAACCTTCAGTACAAGATGGGCTAACTGCGTAAATAAATGCACCTTGCTCCCAAAAACACAACAGAATTTGAAGACTACATTTTGCTTCATACCACCAAAAGACAGCAGCTTAAGTAGAAAAATAACCCTGCTCAGGTTAGCCATGTAATTAGTCCCAATATTTGTATTGGACGTGGAAAGCGAAACTTGAACTTGTCTGAAAACCAAGAAGGTTTCACAGCATGTCTAAATTAAGTCACCTTGCTCCATTTACATAGCATGTACATAGCATGAACAGTACATTATCTATAAAACCTTGGTAAGCTATAAGTCAATCTATGAACCTCCAAGTTTGAAAGTGAAGGCAGGTTGGAGGCAACAAGGGTTATGCAGCTTAGCAACTTCAGCTACTATGACTAACATCACACAATTTTGTATACCTTAAAACTTCAATTAATAGCAGAGTCCCAAATAGCCGCTTATCTCCTTTACTGGCCTGGTGTGGGAATACATTTTGACAAATAAACACCTGCCTCAATTAAACGCCTGGTCTGGTTTTTTATAGAAGGCCCCGCTTTAGCTGTTCTAAGCTGCTTAGATTGTTAATACAACTATTAATGTTAAACGTATGATCAATATGGACATGCTGAACATCATTAGATCAATTAGATTGTCCCCAATACCACTGTTAAGTTCATTTAACGGAAACAACAAGACCCCAAGTCTAATTCTTCTAGATTTACAGGTGTAACCTGCATGGCTACAACACAGGAAAGGGGGAAAAAATGCTGACTCACGTTAACTTTGAAGCGCTTGTTAAGTCAGCTCCTTAAGTCCGAATGTGTCCGTTCCTTGATTACTTATTTATTTATTTATTTATTTATTTAAAGCCCGGGCTACTATTCTTAGTTTTACGGTTTATGTGAGGTTTTATCATTAGATATTGGCTGGTGGATGCTTCAAATTCAGGAAAAGTACGCTGCATTTGAACAAGCCTTCGAAATGGGGCAGCTCATTCCAGCTGCTGTGATACATTCGGTCTTCAAATGCTTGATCCTTCGGTCTTCAAATCCTTGAATTGAGACACACCTACAGTAATTGGCTGTGTTGACCTCTGTTATACATATCCACAGACAACTGGACTGGCATGGTAGCCCTGTCGAGGTTTGGTCCAACTTAAAAATAACAGCATGATTAGGAATTAATGTATCTGGATGTTTTATGTTTCATATGGAACTAAACATCATGTTCAGTGATAACCTTATTATCCGTAAAGATTCT
Source organism: Lepomis macrochirus (assembly GCA_024633595.2). Taxonomy (NCBI): domain Eukaryota; kingdom Metazoa; phylum Chordata; class Actinopteri; order Centrarchiformes; family Centrarchidae; genus Lepomis; species Lepomis macrochirus. The sequence continues at coordinate 16,366,609 of JALXJV020000003.1, forward strand.
TAGTCGTCCCAGTCAGAGTTATCCAAGGTGGGTTAAAATCAACCCCCCACACATGACAGCCCCACAGAGGTTAAATAGCTGGGATTCCATGTCAGTCAGAACTAAAGACACCACTTTTACGAGAGCGAAACGTCTTCGAGTATCTTCAGCCTAGTCTAGCTGCCCTTGATTTTAACCACCTTGAATAACCTTGTTAGAATTGTGTCTTTCTCTGGCAAAATTTGACTATACTGCTGCATTTAAAGTAAAGTAAAGATCTTTTGCCAACGCTTTAGGAACCATCTGTACGTGATATCAGAAGTCCATGCCTGGACAGTCTGAAAATAAGAATTTTGAGGGCATCATCTCAGCTGCCCATTTCAATGCTCACACAGGTGGCACTTGCAGCTACTCTTCAAATTATACAAACTATAACAAAAGTATCCAGTCTATACTATACATTATTTTCCTGAAAATGTATGTGTATAATTAAAAAAATCTCAATGGAAATAATAATGTAAAACATGATTACTTCATAGTTCTTGAGAAAATGAACTTATTTAGTTTTGAACTCTATACTTTAATAGAGAAAACTATTTCATAAAACATTTTTCCCCAAAAAGTGCCCTTGCTCATATGCAGTCCCACTCACATGCCAATTAATAGCATTTCTGAGTAGCCTTACTTATTATGAAAATAAGATATGCTAAGATATGTGTGGCATGCAAAGTGCCAAAAGACCTGCAAACAAGGGTATTGAAAATGAAAGCAAAGAAAAACTGCTTGGGGTACTAAGGGAAGTTGCCTACACAGCAGGATGTGACTGGATTCGTTTGTTATAGATCAGCATCATTATTAATAGTGTTATTGTTAGAACATGAAAGTGAAAATTCCAAAATGTAGGAGGAATTCTGTAGGAGGAGCTCGCTTACAAAAGAAAAGTCCTGCATAATGTGGGTCATGCCGTTGATGTCAGTTGAATGGTCAGGGGTTTTCCCCTTGCAGGACCTTCATTTCCCTTTGACTGAGACACAACTTCCCCAGTTATGGTTAGTCTTTGGGAAGTCCCTGATCTTCAAGATTGTAGCCAGTACAGCAAATGTATTCCTGTTATCATGTGATGTCCATCAAACTACAGCATAGAAGAGCAGTCACCAACTTTGGTTTGGTTGAAATAAAGCTTTAATTCACAGAATAATAATCCCTGTGGAAAATTGCTCTTTTCACAGTGCACTAAAAGTGCAATATGACAGGGTTATTGAAAGGATCCCCACAGAGATAGAACTTTTTAGTTAAACAGTAAGAGCCTATGTGTCTATATCACTCTGGCTAGTCACCAGTTTGCTTTGGAGAAAAAAAACAATAATAATTTTGCCTCACAGGTCTTGTTAGTCTTTCAACTGTTCCAATCACAATTTGGTATTTTGGCAGTTAAACTAATGTTTAATCTTACCACCTGCATAGCCTGAACAGTTTGCAGATGTTTACATCAGGAGAGGGAGTTCAGATCCCAGTTGGACTTTTTATTGTCTATATGGACTACCTTTTCTAGCATTACCATTTTTCTGCAACATCATTGCTTCATTTAACCAGCATTCTTTGCCATCATATAATTCAGTTTTATAGAAGTTTTATTTAAAATATAACAATATGATTTTAAATCTTAAAATTAAGATCTGAAGTAATAATAATATTGTATGCTACAAAGGTAATTTCTGAGATGTGGGAATGCTGCAATATCACAAAAATAATAATAAAAGATGGTGCAAAACTTATTTTGGATTAAAAAATGCAGTGTTGGAAAGAACTTGTACAATGTACAGTGGATAGAAAAATTCTACACAACCCTGTTAAAATGCCAGGTTCTCATGATGTAAAATAATGAGACAAAGATAAATCATGTCAGAACTTTTTCCACCTTTAATCTGACCTATAATGTGAACAATTAAGTAGTAAAACAAACTGAAATCTTTGAGGGGGAAAAATGAAAAATACAAACCTTACAATAACTTGGTTGCATAAGTGTGCACACCCTCTTATAACTGGGGATGTGGCTGTGTTCAGAATCAAGCAATCACATTCAAACTCAGGTTGAAGAAGTCTATTAGAAGTCATTACACACCTGACATCATTTAAAGTGACTCTGGTTAATCACAAATAAAGCTCAGCTGTTCAAGTAGGATATTCCTGATATTTTTTTAGTTGCATCTCCAAGTAAAAGCCGTGGTCCGCAGAGAGCTTTCAAAGCATCAGATAGATCTCATTGTTGAAAGACATAAGTCTGGAGACGGGTACAAAATAATTTCCAAAGCATTAGATACACCATGGAACACAGTGAAGACAGTCATCATCAAGTTGAGAAAATATGGCACAACTGTGACTTTACCAAGAACTGGACGTCCCTCCAAAATTGATGAAAAGACGTCAGGGAGGCTTCTAAGAGGCCTACAGCAACATTAAAGGAACTGCAGGAATTTCTGGCAAGTACTGGCTGTGTGGTACATGTGACAACTATCTCCCCTATTCTTCATATGAATGGGCTATGGGGTAGGGTGGCAAGACAGAAGCCTTTTCTTACAAAGAAAAACATCCAAACATGTCACAAGGTTGCAAAAATAAACATCAAGTCCCCCAAAAGCATGTAGGAACATGTGTTATGTTCTGATGAAACCAAGGTTGAACTTTGGAACATAATTCCAAAAGGTATGTTTGGCGCAAAAACAACACTGCACATCGTCCAAAGAACACTATCCCCATGGTGAAACATGGTGGTGGGAGCATCATGCTTTGGGGCTGTTTTTCTTCAGCTGGAACCAGGGCCTTAGTCAGGGTGGAGGGAATTATGAACAGTTCCAAATACAAGGCAATTTTGGCACAAAACCTTCAGGCGTCTGTTAGAAAGCTGAAGGTGAAGAGGAAGTTCACCTTTCAGCATGTCAATGACCCAAAGTACACATCCAAATCCAAAAAAGCATGGCTTCACCAGAAGAATATTAATGTTTTGGAATGGCCCAGCCAGAGCCCAGACCTGAATCCAATTGAACATCTGTGGGGTGATCTGAAGAGGGCTGTGCACAGGCAATGTCCTCGCAATCTGACAGATTTGGAGCATTTTTGCAAAGAAGAATGGGCAAATATTGCCACGTCAAGATGTGCCATGCTAATAGACTCCTACCCAAAAATACTAACTGCTGTAATAAAATCAAAAGGTGCTTCAACAAAGTATTAGTCTAAGGGTGTGCACGCTTAGAATAAGTTTTTAATAGGTTTTTATTTTTCATTTTCCCCCCTCAAAGATTTCAATTTGTTTTTCAATAGAATTGTTCACATTATAGGTCACATTAAAGGTGGAAAAAGTTCTGACATGATTTATCTTTGTCTCATTTTACATCATAAGAACCTGGCATTTTAACAGGGGTGTGTAGACTTTTTCTATCCATTGTATGTCATGACATTCGCCTATGTAAAAATATGCAAAGTCTGATTTTGTCTTTGCATCTTATCTGTGAAGGCCTGTCTGCCTGAGCCATTATGTGTCCTTGTTCTTCCAGGTGGGAAGCCCACAGGTGTGCTGTGTGGTGAGTCGTCAGCCCCTCTGAGGAGAGGGGGGAACTCCACCACCAACAACTCTGCAGATGCCCCCACCACAGTAAGATCATGCCACAGATCATGAATTATGGAAGGACCAATAAGGTGAAACCTGAGAGTAGACAAAGATACAAGGAAGCAACTATAGGCCGCATTAGAGTATACTGTGTTTCCCACACCACCACAGTCTAGTTTGTCCAGACACAGTTTCAGTATCTGTACCTAGTTCTCTACACGGTCAGCCCCCTATAAAGCAGAGGGGCCACAATGGAAAACAGTGAACCAGGTGAAGGGAACGTAAAAAAAATTAAATGTGATTTGTAACGGCATCCTCCTGTCTTATTTACTGGAAAAATGTAAATTTTTTGCAAAACCACACCAACTTTAAGGCACTTTAAACTTGCAGCAGAGTAACATAGAAAAGCGATATTTTCCACCTGCTTTGTCTGCACAGTGCACTTGTTAAACTAATAGTGAATTGTTACATACAAACTAAAACAGAAGCTAAAAGTATTTACTCTGTTTATTAAGTTTCCAACAAATTTTAAAGTTCGCATTAACCTAAAGCAACGTCAAGAGAGAGCGGCAGAACGTGTTGGTGAAAGTTAGTGGAGGAAATATATTAGAAGTAAGTTTCTGTCAGGGAGTAAACGTGCAGCACAGGTCGCTGTGTGTCCGTTAATAAAAGTCTGTAGTTTCCCCAACACCTGGATAAGTGAAAGCTGTTAGCGCGAGCTAACATCTCCCTTGTACAAGTGCTTGCTCTCTGCATCAAAATGCATCGATAATTGTTTTATAATCGAATCGTAGCCCTCTGAATCGTAATCGAATCGTGAGGTGCCCAGAGATTCCCACCCCTATTTGCTAGGGCTGAACGATTTGCAGAAAAAGAACCAATTTAACAACGTAGCCTACTTAACCATAGTGCAAGCACAAAAAGCATAGACAACTAAAGAAATGAACACAATCTGAACAAGTCAGCAAAGTCAGGCTGGCAAAACACTCTTATTCTGAAATGATCCATGCTAATGTAGCCGTGCAGAGAGCAGAGCGAAACGGTCTCACAGAAAGCTGTTATTGGTAGTTGAAACACACAAAATGACAAATGAACAACACATCAACGTGTAGGCTAAACCATTATCGCACACCTTTTCCTCTAGTTTGTACTCCCTGTGCCCACTCTCATTCGTGAGTTGGACCGTAACAGGAAGCGTATGGCGGTTGTAATTGATTCACAGGTCTGTCACACAAGGATGTCAATGGAATGAATTTGTAACTGCATGACTGTTTAAAACGGATGCGCTGTAAAATTAACCTACATTTTAATCTCCGTCTTCATGAATAGCTAATTGCGTTGTTTCAAATCGTTATTTCTATTTGAAAAAAATTAATTGTTCAGCCCTATCATTGGCAAGTTTTCAGCTGGCCCAGTTGCCTTTGAGTTTAACTTTTCTTGCATAACTAACTATGACCTGGATGACTGAGAATTTCACAGACATCAAGCAAAAAGTAAATATTGTGCAATGTAAGTTTTTTCAAAGAAACTAGTTCAGTAAGTATGGATATCATGGCAGAAACAGCGAGCAGACTGAAGATGATGGAGGAAGATCCAACAAAGGTTGAGGTCAAGGGCAACTGGACTTGGTAGATGAAACTAGAAGACGTTTCTTCCCTCATCCAAGAGACTTCTTCAGTTCTGACTGACTGGTAGGGAAACTCAGCTATTTAACCTCTGTGATCATTAGCTAGGATCATCGATACCACTGGTTTGTTAGTGCTCTTGGCTGTGGTAGCGACAGTCATCTGAGCGACAATCGTTGGAGGAAGAGAAAAGAGAGAGTGGCCGAGCAAGAGAGCAAAAAGAGTAAATATTAGGCCCCATCCACACTACTGCATTTTCAAATTAAAGCGGAGGCGCTTTTGCTACGTTTGCACCTCCCGTCCAGGTAAAAGCGGCGTAAACGACGATGGGTGGGGCCTCAGACTGGCTTTTACTCATTGGTGTGAGCTGAAAGAGCTGAAAGGAAGCAAGACAGATGCCAAGTTGGCCTTCTTGTTGTTTATTAGTTAGCTTTCCAAATCTTGTGTTGTTGCTCTTGCTTGATGTTTGGCTGTGTTAGCCTAGTTGTCGAAAATTAGACTGAGGTTGCACAGACAGAGGTTTAGCCACTAGCTGAAAACTTGAGTTTGAGTTATTAGATAACGCACTCCGAAATCTGTAACTTTACTTGTGTTGGATGCTGAGTTAGGGTTAGGACATTAATTTAGCCAATGGCAGAAGCGAAGAAACCGAAGAAGATGACAGAAGAAGCTTAGAAGAGAAAAAGAAAGTGGCCAAGCAAGAGGCTGCCAGACGTTGGTGAGAGTTTTGTGAATTAAAAGGCTGCAGGACGGACACAGAGCTGGCATTCGTTTTGTGTACACAGTTGGACTCATAGGTGCTGATATAACAAATGAACATGTACAGCTATTTTTATATACGACAGTGGTGAATTGAACACTGAAAATGCTTTAAATGTACAAAACTTTCTTCTGGACCATGCCCCCTTGACCGACCTTGAGGGTGCGAGGTCCACCCACGACAGTCACAAAAAATCCTGTGGTATCTAAACTAGTATGTGTTTTTTCTCTGCATCTTCCCTAATTAATATCTCATAAAGGTTGTTTGTGTATCAATTTAGCTTGCATTTAAGCAATAGCTCATGACAGGCCGTGGTATATGATTATTATATCACAGTTAAGGGGCGTTGCTGGCAGCCTGAAGTGAGGTATTGCTTTTATAAAATATTTACCAAGTATGGCAAAAAGAAAGCAGGCTAACAGGCACAGTAAAATTTGACTTTATTTCATCAGCAGACATTTCTTTATGAATACAAAAAGTAGTTCCACCAGGCTGCCGGTAGGCTACATAGGGCATGACTGTTTCTAAGCAACCTACATCAAAGGCTAGAATTATTGGAACTGTTTATTTATATCTATTTGCATGTTACAGTTTGTTGTGCAGCTACTATAAACTGTCCAGCATCAGTAGATTGAATTTGGTAACTTGATCTTATCTGATGCTTATATGTATGCTTTCTACTGTGTCCCGGCGGGCAGCAGTGCATACAGCAATAACACTTTAATATTACACCTAAAGGGTGGAATTGCATCTCCTTGAGCAGTATCCTTTTGAACAGGCTAATGACCCAAGAATGAACAGTAAAATGTTTGGTGAAGCAGCTTTCTGTTACTATGCAACAATGGTTTGGAACAAACTGCCATTACAAGTAAGACCCCGTGTCCACCAAAGCGTTTTTTTCTGACGCCAGCGTCTTTTTTCAATACATTCCAATGGGAGCGCTGCGTATTTCCAAGCTGCTAAAAACGCCAGGAGTGTGACGAGGTGCTGAGCGTCTTTTCCACGCCGAGCGCTGAGCGTTTTTTTCAGGTCGCCGAGAGTTGAAAAATGTTCAACTTTGGGGAAAACGCTGCGCTCGTTACTGTCACTTTTTACCCAGCTGTCCAATCACGGTGCAGGAGGGGCGGGACAAACACCGCACCGAGCACATCCGATCTTGAACAAAACCGTGTGCCCACTCGCCGAGGTGTTTCCTCGCCCACAAAATCTCATGAACACACGTACGGACAGTCTATACTCTCATGTTTCAGCCTTCTTTTCATGCAGAGCAAGTAGGCCTATGTAGCCTACTTTGTGGTGACATTTTTACATTCAGTAAATTAAGTAGGCTACTCTACTTGCAGCACATTGTCTCCATGGAAATTATGTATCATAGCAACCACAGCTTCTCGAACACTGCACCTTCGAAACGCACCCTAGCTCTCGCAGCTAGGCGTTTTCATAACAGCAGGTGGCGTTTTCAGCTGGCAAAGAACGCTTTGGTGGACACGGGCCCTAAGAGAAGCAACTTGATAGTTTTAAGAAGCAGCTCAAGACCATAGCCCAAGACCTACTTTTATGCCTTTTGCTTTTAACCGATTTATAGTTAGTCTTTTGCTTTTATCTATTTTATACTTTTATATTGTATTTACTTCATAATGTAGCTCTGGCTGCTACCCTTTTCCAGTTTTAATACCTGTTTTTGTGCTTGTGGATTATGTACATGTTGCTGTATTGTATGTTTTATTTATTCATTCATTTATTCATTTATTCATTTATTTATTTATTTATTTATTTATTTATGTACTTCTATTTACTTAAGTGCTCATGATTGATGATGAAGCACTTTGAGCTGCATTTTGTCAATGAAAGGTGCTATACAAAAAAAGATTATTATTATTATTGAAACTTAAACTTTGTTTGCAGTATCGCAGACATCTGGGGCAAGTAGTGGCCTTGTGTGTGTGCTCGTGTGTGTGTGTGCGTGCGTGTTTGTGTATTTGTGCGTTTTTGTGTGTGAGAGAGGGAAATGTTGAATCATGTAATAAGCAATCATTTCTCTCTGTCCCCATCTCTCTCTGATTATTTATTTATTTATCTCCACTTAGGGCTGAACGATTAATTGCATTTGCGATTTAATCGCGATTTAATAAAACGCAATTTTCTAATCGCAAAAGCGGCGATTATACTCTGGTCACATGACACCCAAGCGGAAAGCAGTCTGACGAAGTTAATGCTTCGTCTGCACGTTACGCTGTAACTTGCCTTCTTGTTGTAAAATGCCTTTAAGCTTGACAGAAGCTCAGCTACATAAACTTTAATGTCACATGGAATGAAAGCAGCAGCCGCCACCGCGGGTAACTTGGTGGTGGTGGGTGAATTCGTCGGGCCATCCGCGGCTTTGATCCATACTTTGATGGACGGAAAAATGCTCAACAGAAAGAGGCGTGTCTTAAGGTAAGCGTATTGTGGCGATCGGCGCCTGCGTCACACACACAGCCACCAGTCAGCTCAGGAAATATCTGTAAACGCAGAAAGAGGCCCAGTCTGTCCCGAGTTACAGCCTGGTTAAAGCCGGTGCGCTGCTCACCAGCATCGGAGGCTGCGGGGGGACTCCGGTGTTGTCGGAGAATTACTTAGCTTGTCTATTAAACACGAGAGGCGTTACTCTGTTCTATTTTAGTTAGCCAACTTTTGAATTGAACCTCAAACTGAGTATTTTTAGTTTGCTTACGGGGATACAGAAAGATGGACTCAGGAGATTTGAACTGAGATCAGGACTCATTAGTGCGTGAACTGTGGGTTTTGTATTGAGCGTTTACTGTATAAAACCCTGTGGTGAAAAGGTAGGCCGACCTGATGATATTATGTCATATTATTTAATGCCATGACTTGACTCAAATTGTCTTTCTCATATTATTATAATTTGATATATCTTATTGCTCATAATAATAATTCTACCTAATTCATCATAACACAGACCTACAAGACAGAACAGTGTAAGTTTAATCTATCTAATATCATACTATACACTGATTTACTGCTTCTCCGTTTTGATTAATACAGAAGTTAAAGAGCTTAAAAATTAATCGCACATTAAATCGAAATCGCAATATTGGTTTAAAAAATCGCAATTAGATTATTTTCCAAAATCGTTCAGCCCTAATCTCCACCATAAAATGTGATCTGTATCAGATCTGATCGCATTTTAATACCAGGTGTAAATGCCCCCACGAGGCTCAGATTATAACTCAAACCCTGTTTGTCGCAGAGTGATATGGATCTGTGCAAAGGAGTTTTACGTCATAACCGTTGTATACGCTCACTATATCACTAATATGAACCAATCAGATTGCTTAATTTGAGATACCTTTTTTATAATTAATAATTTTTCCATTAAGACTGATGACAAAGTACAGAATGTCCTGTTTGTTTTTTAAATATGTTATAAATAAAAATATGTCTAATAAAATACTTAACTCTTGTTTTCTGCTTGTCGTTTTAGGATGGAGAAAATTCTATACGCGATAATGGTAAGCGTTTCACCTCACCCAGTATTATACTTTGATACCCTACAAAATGGGTAACACCTGCACTTACAAGAAAATAAAGGAGGAAAGACAATAAAGCGATTAGATAGAAACCCTTCCTAAAAGGATTAGATAGGGACAGTGGCCCAATTTTACAAAGAACATTTGTGATGTCATCATAAATATCACATATATAACATCATACATGTACAAATGTACATGGCCACATACATTATATGTACCTATATACATACAAGACATAGTTATGTACATATACATTCCCACAATTTTTTTCACTTTAAAAATACATACAAAAATTCTTAATACTATACCTTCTATAATGCCTAGCGAATGTTGAAGGTTTAGGTTATTTTGAATGATGTTAAATATCTTAACAATATCAAGAATAGGGGTGCAACAACTAATCAGCGAAAATCGATTATTAAATTTGTTGCCAACGATTTTAATAAATGATTCGTTCATGACATCATTGGGCCGTAAGACACCGTCAGCTTAACGGACTGAAGTGAACAGTCAAGTTACTAAAACGTCAGAGCAGCAGTAACACCTTCACAACCTAAAACCTCCAGAGTGTGGCACTGCGCCTCTTGGTAAGCTAGTTAGCGAGCTAGCTTCATGTTAAAGCCGTGTTAATTCACATTATGAGCTGAAACATTTTCTATACTGTTTCCCTTGGTCCATTTTATTGATTGATTGGTAATGGCACTGAGATTAAGGTTGAGATTAACGTTAGCACATATTAAAGATGCACAACAGCCGCCTTCACATTCCAGATGTGTCCTGACTTTACAATCATAAACGGTGCATCGCTCATGGTGACGTTCCCAGAGAACATGTTGCTGCCGAGTGGCGCAACACCGGACAATTTCATACTTTATAAAGAAGAGAAAACAGTTCTCCTGACTGTGCGTGAGGCGGCGGGTAATCCGCCCCAAACTCCCTTAAAAAAATCAGAGTTTTGTGAGTTGTTGAGTTAGGGGGAAATATATAAATGATGTGAAACACTGTACTACAAAATCGTTACTATTGACCCCCCTGTAAATTCGGCAAACGTAATGCATGACGTTATTCATTTCTTTATATACAGTGTCAGTTTGTTCCGTTGTGTTGCAGTACTGGGGCCGTATTACAGAAACTTCCTAACTGGCAGATCCTATCCTAACTGCTCGGTAACCATGGTTATAAGGGTTAGGAACTGATTTAGGAAAAAGGCCATTACAGATTAACAGTTCCTAAGTCAATATTCCTTCAGATAGGAAAAGTGTATTACAGAAGCGTCCTAACTTCGTAAAATCTTAAATAAACTCTCCTAACTTTAGGATAGCTGTTTAGCTCTCCTAACTTTTACTTTTCCACCAGGTAGTGTTTGCTAACTCGTTTAATCCATTGTCGCTGTTTAATTGCTTTTACAAAATCAACAAAATGTCAACGGGCAGAACTTAATTGATTCTACCGATGTGTTTGATGACAAAACCCTCATTAGTTGAAAGGCTGTCGCGATGTAAAGCTAGAGGCGTTACATCGCCCATAACGTAAAGACTTGATGTAACAAAATGATCCTAATGCAAGTCTTTGATAGAAGGAGATCGTTAGAGAAAAGAAATTGCCTACATGAAAAGCATGATGACGTTAGCCCGCAGCCTTTATTAGCCTTTCCCGAGAAGAGCTCCGGGTTTCTGCCGGCATCAGTGAGGGAGCACAGGAGGAGCGACCAGCGGCTTCCCTCTGCTCGTTGGACACAAAAGTTGCCTTTCTCTTCGTATCACCTGTAAATGGACTTGTTTTCTTTTTGGCAGCATTAGCAGCTCCGCTGGATGCCGGATATGCGGCAGTGACTGTGTCCACTATTTTAGCCCACTCTCTATCTGACTCTACCCGAGTTAAACGTTATGTGGATATGGATTTCTCGACGGTGGTTACCAACAAAGTCATCTTAATTTAAGTTCAATGATAGTTGTTGTTTTTGCTCCATTTTCAGTGTATGTTTCATTAAAAAAAATACAAAACACAGCGATTAAAATCAGTTTAGCTCAGCGACGAGAGAAAAGCGTCATCGGTTGCTAGGTAACAGACATAAAAGTTGATAACCGATGTTGGATTGCGTATTTAGGATTTCCTAACCTTGAGATAAGACGGATGAAGTAAGATAAGATAGGATTCCTAAAGTTCGTTAGGATTTGCTTCTGTAATACCAAACTGAGAAAAATCCTATCTAGACTCTTCCTATCTTAACTTAAGACCTAAGATAGGAAACTTTCTGTAATACGGCCCCTGGAGTGTAAACTGCTCCATCACTAAACAGCAGATCAGCTGCTCAGATCTTCTTTTGCTGCAGCAGAAACATTCATTAAAAGATGTATTTTTAAAAGCTGTATTTATTTTATTGTTGCGACTGTTAATTAGCACATTCCTAAGAATACCTCAAGTTTAATTTAAAAGGTGATAGGTAAATAAGGTGCATTTTGTAATTTTGTGATTCATAATCCAAATAGTCAATTATTCGTTTCAATAATCGATAGATTAATTGACTATCAAAATAGTCGTTAGTTCCAGCCCTAATTAAGAATAGCGTCCTGGTGATAAAATTGTTTAACAAAAATATACCATAAAATAATAACACTCTAAGAAAGTAATATTATTTAAAATGGACGTTTTTTGTCATTTTTAAAATAGGCAGACATTGTTTTCAGATAGAGGTAGACAAAAGCATATTCTCATTTCCAGCCAGACTTTTGCAAACTGTTGCTGGTCAACTTTATCAGCGGTAGCTTGGTAGGTTATTAAGCTATCTCTGGCATACGTTACGTTTCCAGCTGATAAGATTGAAAAGGATCTTCAATATGCGCTTGATGGCTACATACAGTATGATGATATTGTGCAGAAAGACTGGAGTTAAAACTGTGTCCCAGGCAAAAAGTCAGCAACCTCATCAACAGATGATCCACATAAACAAAATGGACATGAAAAAACAGAGTTGTTCTTGTATAGTCTTAGTATTAATTTTATATGGGAAAATGTAAGATTATAAGCGTGATTGGCTGCTCAGCCTACATACTTGTTTGCATTTTACCAATATCAATGCAGCTGAAACAATGTGGACAAACAGATAAATCTAAATCGGTGACCATTTAATAAAAACAAAGCAGGGAAAAAGGAAAAAATAGGCCACATGGCTGTGGCTGCTGAAAGCCAGAATATGATGACAAACCCACATCAGGTGTCTCTCTGCCTGTGTTCAGAATACAGCACTCCTGAGCCTGAAGCAGTTCCAGGGCCGCAGGAGGAGGCCCCACCAGCTGAGGAGTCCGCTGCAGGACTACCGTCCGGCCGCAGGAATCCCCCCGGTGGCAAGTCCAGCCTCATCCTGGGTTGAATCCCAACAACTACCCCTCCTAACATCCTCTCATCTCTGAACTCATCGTATTTTATTTTTTTCTTCAAACAAGGAACCCGGCCCCTATGTCTGTACCACAGGAATCATATCTGATGTCGAACAGACACCAGACTTTTCCACAACCCCAAGTGCATTGTTTTGATACCTCTTTTTGAAAACTGTTTTGTACTGTTTTTATTGTTTGTTTGTTTTTGACAGAAGCACTTTATGTATTTCTAATTACATGGTTCAAAGTCTACCTTTGTCCCTGTAATGCATTAGACCTGCCAGGAAGGGTACAAAGATCACATTCTCATATCTCCCCCAACTTTAATGTGACAGCACAAACTGTAGATGATTACACATGAGCAGTTTCTAAAACACAAGTAAAGAAAAATGCTGTCGCTTTTGCACTGTGTTCAGTTTTGACCCATCTTGCATGCACGTCTGGTCTGTAATGTATGAATGTGAGAAGGAACATAACTGTGAATTTCTTTTAATTTAACTTGTTTGTTAGTTGTTTTTTGTGGAATAATTGTTGTATTGTTGCATGAAGTTGGAATCTTTCTACTGATTATATTATTATTATCAACATAGGAGCCAAATAGCAGCCACATAAGTTACTGTCATTGTGATCTGAAGGATTACAAACATTTGTCTTCAGATGAGTACTGTAGGTCCCATGTCATGTAACAGAATTGGAATAAGGCATTTTTATATTGTAGTCACCAACCTTAGATTATTGTAACTCCAGTGCCAGTTTTGACTGCTCTGTGTTTTTATAGGTAAAATTTCCTCTACAATAAAGTGTGCCTGTTTGTGTGTTAGGCTACAACATCAAACAAGGTTGGGTTTTCCCTATTGCTTCCCACCAGTAACACCAATACCTAGTTTTCCCATTGCAGGTTAATAGAATGTCGTTGGTCCTGACAGTTGAGTGTTTTTGGTAAACCCATCCTAGATTTGAAAAGTGACCTTATAACTGCTCAGCCTTTTTTTCTCCTTTTTTTTACCCCCTTTTCCACCTGGTAATGATCATGCTTGCAGGAAATATAGAACATTCTTTTTTGTACATTTCATGTCACATTATTTAAACCAAAATACAACCTCCTTCCTGCTTCTGTCTTGTCAAGTCCCACGTGTGGCTGCTGTGTCAGCCAGCCGTCAAGCAAGAGAGCCTACATTTCCGGGACATGAAATGTAACTCCTGTGGTGTCTATTTTTAACATGCGTTATGATGCAAGACTTGTCTGTTTGCATCTTATACCAATTCCTGTTACTGGATGTAAGTCACTGCAGAAATTTGAAGTCAAGAAATGGCACAAGTGAAAATGAACATTAAAAATCAATTTTGACCGTTTGCTGTGTCTGACTTGATTTGACTGACTCTGAAAGCCTCACAAACATTTGAACACATTTTTTGCACACAAGGACTGTAGATTTTGGCCCCTAGTACTTACATTGAAAGTGCAATAGGATTGAATTGGCAATGGCCAGTATGAGCACAAGGAATAATTACAGTAAGCAAAAACTTTTAATGTCCATATCGGTCCATATGGGCACCTGACTAAGAAGAACTTATCCAGTATCATCGACTATATGTCCTGTATACAGTATTTCGAGACACTATTTATCCCTGTGGGGCAATTGTGAGACCTGTAGTGGTTTACCAAAGTCACTAGCCACATTTTTATTGTTGGGAAATTGCATTTTATATGATTACTTAGTTGACTATGGCATCCTAAAATTTACTTACATCATTAGGTGATAAGATTGTGGTTAATGCTCATGTTTAAAAACATAGTCGATTAAGATGAACATATAAAACAGTAGCTTCTTATTGTATATAATAAAAGTGCTGCATGGGTGTAAAAGATGAACTGAAAAGAAAAACATCTAAATCGATATTTATTTCCATAAACACTGTTTATGTATAACAGATGTAAATACTGTTATACAGTGTAGAAAATGATCTGCATTAGAAACAAGAGCAAATAAATTATTTTTGTCTAAGAAAAAATCTTAAGGCAACAGATTAAAACTTTATGTAGGCCTATATCATTTTTGTGTACTTTTGGATTGTTTGTTTTGCATTTGCATTTCCTCAGAGCTGGGACTGGATTTATGTTCATCATCATGAAGCTCTGGTAGTTCTGAGTAACTACTTCTATCTGAAACGAGTAGCCTACACAGGTCTTTATTTTGCAGATCATTCCCATACAAACGCCTCGTCTGCATGAGTAGGCCTAAACATATAATCAACTCTGAACGTAGCCTAGTTGTGATATGATGATATGATGTGACATAAGGGCAGCCCTGATAGTAGTTTGTTAGCCTATTTTCTTTTTTAAACACCACCATGTCCCTTAATCATGAAGATTCCTGTGATTTTACAGCATTTAACGGCTCTGATCTCCTTCTCAGCCATGCCTTTTTCTCTTTCTCTCGATCTCCTGTGTATTTTTTCAACGCACACTCTCGCACTGACTGACCGTTGTAGTGGTGTGTGTGCATGCGACCTGTCGCTTGTGATGACAGAGACCATCGGGTTAAAACAAAAAGGGAGGCTGACGGTCTATCAGGTCAGAGGGACTGTGGCTGCCCTGTGACAGATTCAACTTTTATAGGCCTATTCTCGTTTGACAAAAGTCTGGATGTCATTTGACAGAACACCGTCACTTCAGGAAAATGTGAGACGCGCCCATTATGTGCATTTTCCTGCTATTCAAAAAAGCTCCCGGCGCTGGTGAAGTTGATAATAGGCCTAGCCTATAACAGCAGGCTAAAACAGCCCCTCAGTCCAACGCTAGTCCGCTAGTTCAGTCTTCGAGGTTTGTAGTCAGGCACGTGCTCACATAGACATCAAAAGGGGCTTCAGCGCCTGCCCTTTTTCTTCCTCAAGAGAAAGTGCCCTTTTTTTCTGGGATGCTTTTTAATTTTTTTTTATAAATTAATATACACTATATTTATTCCTGTTTCCAGCAGATTCCCTATCAAACAAATATATATATTGGGGGAAAAATCTAAATAGCTATCATGTCGGAAGATTTGTGGAGACTTTGGAGTTCCGATGCTCTCTCTCTCTCTCTCTCTCTCTCCCTCCCCGCAGCACACAGACTGACAGCAGCCCCTCCAGCCTCAGCAGTGTTTTTCTTGGCTTGTGTGGAGGTGAGTGGTGATGAACAAAAGACTAAACTACCAGTGCCTCGACTTTACCTCTAATTAAACAGAAGACAATATAGGCCTATTTCTTGCTAATGCATGACTCATGAGCAGAGCTAATGTAATAAGTTAGCTGAAGTTTAGCTAAGGCAAGTTTAGCTAAGCTGAAATGCATGTATGCAACAAAACAAAAACAAATATATGACAGAAAATAGAAAAAAAATAGAACAGGCAAAGTGGCAAGAACGTAGTGCAGAGTTGGATAATAGCCTACCTAGGCCAACGTAGACTATGTCAAATATGCAAATACTGAAATTACAGTGCTGTGCGAAAGACTATTAGCCTATATTGGGCAGTGTTTTTTCCAAAACCTTTCTCATTCATTTTTTTTGAATGAGTTGCAGTAAATTTCTTCTACCGCTACCGCTTGTTTGGCTTATAGAGAGCTGTGCCTCGAGCTATTCTCGGCACGGATCCAGCCAACCAGACGTGCCGACATCATAATGAAAGTGAAAGAAAGAAGTACCCTGATTAACACGACTTCAGAGTCTACTGTTCAGTCATAGGTTGAACACATCTTTCAGTGAGAGACGTTGTGGTATCCGTGTAGAGGAGCGTGTAAGGTGAGTTTTGACATGGCATGATCGTTACTGTCTGTGTTGGACGCCTTTAAGATCGGCTTGTTGGGGTACACCGTGTGTGTCTTACATTTTACTGCAGTCAAGCCAGCCGCCACTTCGAAAACGACAGTCAAGCCAGCCCTCGCGCTGTTTTGCGATGCGTGTTTTTTCTAGACATCACGGTAACGTCGTGTCGCCGCACATTTCAAAATAAAAGTTAGCTTCTGCTGAACATAATGCAATTTTCTTTTTACATCAACTTGAAATCATCATATTCGGTGAAAATATTAGACATTTTCAAAGGCTGTAATTTCTATAAAAAAATAGTACATCAGATTGCTCTGATATTGACAGAGGGTCAACCTGAGGTGGTCTGCTATCACTGTGAAGTGAAATGAGTTAGTGGAAACAGAAGGTTTTCTTGTTACCTGAGTTTGAAATCAGGAAATTCAGTGAAACTATTAGACATTTTTATGTTAGAAGGTTTTCTTTTTACATGAGTTCGCATCTTGGCTGAATTTAGTAATATTTCTGTGAAAATGTAATATTTTCTTAAGTATTTATTTATTTATTCAATCGTTTCTGCCACAGCAATTGCATTATGTTCAGCAGAAGCTTTTTATTTTGAAACGTGCTGCGACACGATGTTACCGTAATGTCCAGAAAAAAACGCATCGGTTGGCTTGACTGTCGTTTTCGAAGTGGCGGCTGGCTTGACTGCAGTATTTCATTGGCGAGGGAACAGATGTGTAACATACATAGAATTTATTGTCACGTTAAGTTAACCTGCACATCACTGTATAGTGTAATTTTACTGTAGTTTTATGTTACTTCTAGATCTCTGAAATGCAGTTGCCTAGATACTTCCCTGTGTGTGAGTTTTGGTCAGGCGCTACAGCAGCAGCATATGGCTCACTCGGGTCATGAGTGGAGCTTTCACTCGTCTTTTGTGCTCAACCATAAGATCCATATGTAGCCTGTACCACACGACCTGTAGGCTAATTAAATACTTTGGGCACTTGAAACCCTTAAGGAAATCTTAAAGTGGTGACGTTATGGTGGTTTGGCAGCGCTTCCCCCTTTAGAACATAGATTAATAAAGACTAAACGTCGCATTGATATACATGCGATATTTCCATACACACAGCAGCAGTGACTGTAGCGTTAACCGTGACTGATGGATGTAATTTGTCAAAATGCTGTGCCGTTTTTGTTGGTACATCATTCTGAGCATGCGCCAAACCTGTTGATTTAACCGAGCACACACTTCCCTAACACTCAACAACTACACAGAGAAAAGAAAGCAATTTTCAGTGACTAAGGAACATAGACTGCATAAAGGAAGAGAAAGCACGCCAACAACCAGCTGCGTTTAATGCTATCGCCACACATTATGAAAGGGTCATAACAATCAAATGAAAGTGAAAGTCTGGGTGATCTGAAATAATAGTAGTGGAGTGCTGATATAATGTTTTGCATATGTGTAGAGAATCCTTGCAGACACACCGTGATGCAAGCAAACTACACCAGACATTTTATATATGTCTGGTGTAGTTTGCCTGCTGTTTATATATTTCAAACAGGGGAAAAATATTACACTTTTAAATACAGCATATTTTAAACCCCTCATTAATGGGATATTCAGTCGCCATTATTTAAAAGGCCTGTTAATTATGGAGCGTCACTGATAAATAAAAAGGCTTAGTAAAACTTAAACAGCTGTTTAAACCTCTTTTTCTGACTTAAAATGCTAACATTTCCATAGCATCAAGATGGGTTGCTTTCTTGTACACACAGTGTGAATGGCTGGAAAAAGTCACAAGACTGTCTTTATTTTGATGTAAGGTTTCTGAAGGGGGCTGACCCTACCTCCCCTTTCAGATTCTGGGGTCCAAAAAGTGACTGGCGTTATCAACTTGTGCCCGCCAATATGCCAGCTTTGCAGGGTCAATATAGCAAGTGATATTATCT
This sequence comes from Lepomis macrochirus, assembly GCA_024633595.2. NCBI lineage: Eukaryota > Metazoa > Chordata > Actinopteri > Centrarchiformes > Centrarchidae > Lepomis > Lepomis macrochirus. The sequence continues at coordinate 16,385,233 of JALXJV020000003.1, forward strand.
AATCACAGATAAATTGGTCATGTACTTTGGCTGGTAATTCAATGAACCAGTGACGGTATTGCATATTGATTTGACCAGGTACATATCTTGGTTACTATTCTTCTAAAATCCAATTGCAAGGGAGTTTTATAGAAATCTTGGATGTGTCCTTGTATGTCATACCGTCTCAACGTTCATAATGATCTTAAAAAGTTTATTTTACTACAATCAATGTATCGTTAGTGGATTTTTAAACTGTCAAATGCCAGTAGTGCTGGAGCTATTGTATCAATTGTCAACTTTCCCCTACATCATAGATACTAAGCTTTAAGAGCTGCAGTGGAAAAAGGGCCACTGGAATGTTCACACACTGGTGGTGTTCAGGCAGGAAGTTGAAAGACAGCCCAGACCACCAGGGTTATGTTATCTGTGTTGTTATATGGAGAAATGAAATATGATAGAACAAATTCCCGGTGACCACTGAGTTTAAAACAATATTACTGGAGTTAAAAACCAATCGGGTTCTGCGCCCTGTCCCGCAGGACGGCTTGTATCCAGAACTCGAGGGGAGAAGCAGGATGTGCTGTATATGTATGGTGTGTTGCAGTCAGAGGAGAATTTCGTGGGTTGCATCCTCGCGTTTTAGTGTGGGGAGAGCAGATGTTTTGGTCACCTTGTCCAAGAGATTTTGACATGCCTCCCCCACCACACAGCTGCAGTGGATAAATTATCATACTGGGACAGCACTCGTGCTCAAAATATTCTATTGTGCTAGTCTTCTTTCCCTTTGTGACCAATTGTCCAGAAAGTAGCTTGTATTTGAACTTCATATGTGTGCAGTTCAGTAATTTTTACAGAAATCCAATTCTCGCCCACAATCACAATTTGCTTACGAGGTGGGGAAGGGGGGGTCCCTGCCCTTCTGTGTTTGCGTGGTAAATGACCTTTTCAAATGGCAAATTAAAATTTGGTTTCTGTTTCAACCATGTGGCTGAAAAACCTTTGTCCTTAATGATACCAGTTCATGACAAAACAGGGCACAGTTGGAACTGCAATGTATGCTTCTCAAATACTATTGACCCAACAACTAATCAATTAATCGAGAAAATAATCAACACTTTAATCAACAATAAAAATAATCATTATGTCCGCCCTAGTGAGAGATATGTGAGAACAAATATTTATAAGAAGACAGTGGAGTGTGACAACAAGTACCAACATTAGTACAGTGGCTCCACGGATACAGCAGTGTAACCAGGGATGCATACAGACACAGATATGTAAAACACAGCCAAACTAAGATTTCATTTCATACGAGTTAGTGATGGCGCAGTGGATAAGACTCATGACTTTGGTGTGAGAGACCCGGGTTCAATCCCCCACTGTGACCCATCCACCATTGTGTCCCTGAGCAAGACACTTTACCCCTCATTGCTCCAGAGGCGTGCGACCTCTGACATGTCTAGCAATTGTAAGTCGCTTGAAAAAATGTAATGTGAATTGCAGGGACAGAGTAAGTAGGTCAGCTTTTTAATGCAAGCCCAGATTACAATCAGTGACTCTAAGTCTTTCTGGAAAGGAATTACAAACTACAGCGAAGCAGCTGAGAGAGCTTATGGGTCTGGTCAGGTCAAGAGACAGAGAGACTTTCTCTTTCAGTATGACTCCTTGTCAAATGCGTGGGATAAAGTGACATTCGAAGTAAGAAAACAAAAACACCCAGCCGGTCAAACAGGTTTCTGCCATTTAAGAAATTGAAGAAGCAAACTTACATATGTTTAGACTCATTAGAGACTGTTTACCATTCTATGTTATTCTTTTGCATTAGTTATAGTGCAGCTTGATCTCAATCAGCACCTACAATTGCCAACCTTCTTAACGTAATATATGACCAGTGAATAAACAGAATCATTTCAAATCCAAGGTGAAACAGATCAGTGATCAGGCAAGTAGTAATGACTAATCCTGTATCTTAACTTAAGATCTTACTTACCTTTTCTGATTTTGTATTTCCTGTGTGTTTGCGTATGTAACTACCTAATGCATTTTTTCCTATTAAAATAAACAAAAGTGAACACACACACACTCAGACACAGAACAGTGAATTCTCTGGAGACCCTACTTCCTTTTGATGTCCGGCTCAGCTGCAGTCACTGGACAAAGGATGTCTCTTGTCAAAAACTTTGTCTGAGATCATTGTTTCACATCTTTCACAATACAGCAGAATGTAATATTTGTTTTTAAACTAATAGAAAGCTGTTTTAATGTGCACACACTACAGTTTTCTTTATCTTAGTGCCTTACTTCAGCCTGCTAGGATTTTATAGAGCATAATCTGTAGGACTGCAACTATTGATTATTTTGAATCTGTCGATTATTATTATTTTCTTGATTAATTGATTAGTTGTTGTAAAATGTAAAAATCATCAGTCAGTCTTTCTCATAGCCCAAGATGACATCCTCTAATGTCTTGTTTCGTCCACAACCCAAAGATATTCAGTTTACTGTCATAGAGGAGTTAAGACACCAGACAATATTCACATTTAAGAAGCTGGAATCAGATAATTTTGACAGTTTTTCTAAAAAAGAATTACTCAAACCGATGAAACGATTGTCAAAATAGTTTAATAGGAAATAATTTAATAGTTAACTAATCGATGACCCTTTGCAGCTCTAATAATCTTTTTAAATCAAAAATATACAAAAATAAAATGGACTTTTCTTAAGTAAGAAGTTCTGTTGTTAATTTAAAAATGTTTTTAAGGAACATTCAGAAACAACTAGGATATCTGTGAGAACTGCAAACAAACAAAAAAGAAAGCATACAAAAAGTCTAGATGGTTTTCACACGGTAGGCAACTGAAGTCAAGTTACAAAAAGAACAGAAGTGAGAAGAGAGACCTAGATACAAAGATCAGATTATGATATTATTTCTAATTGCTTGAGGGAACAAAAAGAGATCACAAGCGTTCGGCGGTCAGCACAAGCCAAGCCACTGACGGCTGTACGTGAAAAAAAAAAATCAGTCTATGGTGACAACAACAAGAACCATTTTGTTCAAAGTAAATTCAAATTAACTTTTTAATTATTTAAGTATCAGTTTGAGAATTGGATTCATCTCAGTGCAAGTTCTAGTGTGCAGTTACTCTAAAAGCTTTCTGTGTTATGAAAGAAACTGTTTCACCTTCGGTTTAGAACAGACGAAGTCATGTTAATGCTGGATGATGAGCTACAAATGTTCAAAATAAAATAGTTCATTCAGAAATTAGTGTCATTGGTCATGGTCCAATGAAAATGGGTGCTTTCAAACACTTAAATATCAAGTTAAACCTTTGACGTGTGAAAACAACATTATTTTCTTGTAAAGTTTATACTCTCCCTTTATTTTTGTTTGCTCCAGGAAAATGTAACCAAGCTGTGTGAAATATTTCCTTTATTCTTACCCCCTGAAGGTTAATGTTTGATATCATTGTTTTGGATGATGTCAGTGGAGGGGGTCTTTGTTCCATGTGAGGTGGCTGGTCTACATTATAACGCACTGCAGGAAACAGTTTTGCACCAGTGATCTGGCATTTTCCTCAGCTTCTTTCAAACTGTGCCAGTTTCATGTTTTGCTGACTTGTCATAGCAGGGGGTATTGTTTCGCGGCACACTTACATTTTGCTGCCAAGATTGACCACTTTTGGCTAAAGTCTACTGCTTGCCAGCTCAAACCAACGTGTGCAACGTGTGCGTGACTCACAGAACATCTGTTGCAATTTTATCATCGCTTTCATTGTTAGAGGCAAACAAACCTCCTTCAAGCCACATAAACCCCTTTTATACATTTACTTCAACAAGTAGGCACATACAAATCAGTTAGTTCCAGGACAAAAAAAGTTTAGTTCTTAACAGCATCTGTCATCCACAACAGATGAAGGCCTCTCCACACATAACTGTGTGTTAGTTAACTGAGGGCAGCAGTTCCATCTACAGTCCCTGATTTGAGTGATATTGCAAAGCCACCAAGATGCACAACAGATCCGCTGGTAACTTAATTAATCTTGTGCAGCCAGCACAAGACTGTTACAAAACATGCCCAAGTCCTCTTTGAAATGAGTCAGGTATAAGAACCATATTCTAAATGGACATTAAAGGACATCTGGCTGTCTCATGACGCGATAGAGCATTAATATGTCTGTTATAATACAATTTTGGTGGTAAGATTTTGTGGTGGTTTGCCTAGAGATAGCAGTTTGTTATAGAACAGGATCATAGGTTAGTTACCAGTTTATACAATGAAATAACTTAGGAAATGAATGTATAAAAATATACAACCTGCAAAACACCAGATGACATTTAACATAACTTTTATTTTGTTCATTGCAGCAAAGGTGTTAATTGTTAATAACACACTGACCTAATGCATGATAATAAAGTCCCAGGTGGTGCTGTACTCCTCTGGCCACTTGGCTGAACAGAACAGAACAGAACAGAAATAGATCCCACGAGTTAAAATATGTGTATGCGATCCCCACATGAAGACTTATTTATTTTAACTGTCATTTCAGGTAAATGAACATGGCCTCCATTGGTATCCTCTTTATTTTGACTGTCATCTGTATCAGTGTGGGAAATGCAGGTAAGGTTTGCCTTAATCTGAGAGGCAGCATGACACGCTGCTTGCTCCTGGTGTATCTTCTCATCCTTTAAAAAAACATATTTTCTTCTACAGATTTCATCAATGTACAATGCAAGCGTGAAAGCAAGGGACAGTTTGGAGAGCAGTCCCTGCTAGAGTGTGTTACTCAGACAGGGAGAGAAGTAACTGAAGCAAAAGTGCGGGTGGTCAGTTGGAAGAAAGGTGAAAAGAAGGTGCTGCTTTTCTACAAGGGGGAAATTAAGTCGGAGCCAGGTTACTCCTTTGCTGAACCATCTTGGAACGAGAGCAACATGAACGTGTCCTTGCTCATCACCAACACAGCTGTAGCCCACGAGGGAGATTATACAGTTCAGGTCATAACAGACAGCGGTGATGACTCCAGTAAAACCACACTTAAAGTCACAGGTGAGAGCCTTCAGCCATGGTTGACCACTGAAACAATTTGACAGTTACTTGACGACCCTGCTGATTCAAGAATTTATCTTAAAACACAAATCCCTACAAACTCGTTTCATAACTACACGATGAGTAAAGTTGTGTCCGAGAATATTTATACATTCTAGTTACACAGAAAAAAAATGGAGTTGCTGAAAGGTTTTACTATAGCGTGATGGAATGAAGATTGTTTAGAGATCAGGGGACTTTCTTGGCTTCTCAGATTGGTATTTTCCCAAAGCTGTATCAGTTGTCTCTCTGTGTTTCTTTACTTACTTTCTGTTTCATTGTGACATCCGTTCAGTAATCACATCCACAAATACCTGTGGTGTTAGCAAGTTTCTTCATTTTCTTCATTTCATTGGCCAAATATCATGGCCAAGACAAAAAAAGACTCATACTTTGTCATTTGATTGATGTCATGATCCAGTGTTCACTTTTGTTTTCTATTTTCTCTTTGCAGTCAAATACAGCATACCTATTATTCAATTCACGCCTGTGAAAATTACTTCAACTACAGTCGGTGTCCTGACATGTGAGTCTAGTGGTGGCTACCCAAAAGGTCAACTTCGGTGGTTTGATGTGCACAACAAGGAGTGGAGAGTGAGCTCTGGAGTGGAGGCAAACCTGACAGAAAACGGTCTGTTTCATCTCTCGAGCAAGCTGAGTTTGCTGCAAGGGTCAGTTTTCTCCAAGTACACCTGCAGGGTGTTCAACGCCAGTGGAGGCAACGAGTCTGAGACCACATATGAAGTGCTAGAATCAAACCATGAAGGTATATGTTGTTGTGCAACCTTTTGTTAGGCCTTTTGGCTTAATCCTGCTTGAATGAAATGCCATACACTCATTTCCGTTACAGTTAAGTAATCCTTTGCCTGAAATTTGAAGCAACATGGATGTTACTACAGTTACATAAGCACATCTTTGTTAGGGAGTGCTCACCTAAGAGGAACTTTAACCACAAGCCAACTGTAGTGCATGTTTCTTGTTGGGCAGCGAGACATTGTGAGGGGCTGGATTTTAACAATGGAAACCTAAGGGGAAAACAAAAGTCTTGAGGAGCTTGTTGGTCATGAAAAAAAGAAAACGTTGTGTTAACACTGAATCACAAAAGAACAGGAACTCGTTATGAATACATTGCAGAAAAAATGTGAGGTTTTGTACACTGCCATCAGTTTGTTTCCACACATACTGTAGCTAAAGCCTGTTTGTTATATCTGACTGAAGACAACCGCCGTGTGTGTTGTAGTTGTTTTGATACACTGTACACTGAATAGCCAGGCTGCAACATATCTCTAAATCTGACCGAGCATCAAAACTTCAAAACAGTGCTCCACACTGAGACAGAGAACTATGCCTCACAGTGCAGGCCTGATAAGACCAGGTAACGCTTCTCTACAACGACACAATTTATTCTCACTGATAGAAAAACTCTTCAAATGGTTCACATAGGAACTTCACAATCACACTAGACTTGCTGAGCTGTTATCTATGTTTTCCACATGATCGGTATGTTTAGTTCAACCATCTGTGACACTGTTGAAACACCAGGGCCACCCATTTTGTTTCTTGTTTTGTTGTCTTGTACATTCTGCTTGGTCCTCAAGGCTAGTGTATTAACTCAGGGCTGATGTCCTGAGCAAGTGAAAGTAGGTTGCTAAAAATTGTTAGAGGGGGAACTTTCTATCAGTGCATGCATAACTCCTTTTTTTAAGCACTTCAATGTTCAATCTTTTTGGTCACAACTTCAAGTATTAGAGCATTAAATCTGTATTATTCAATTTGATTTTTTTAGGGCAGGGCTCGGAAGCCGGGCCTACAGCCTCCAAAATAGTTGCTCCTCTGGTGGTCATCGGATCCCTGATCATAGGATTGCTGATGGCACTGCTGCTGTACAGAAGGCGATCTCAACGTGAGTACCCACACAAGCCCTCGTTTGGCTTTTGGTCAAAATGAACAAATAAGCACTGAGTATTAACACAAAAAAGTTGTAAGAAAGATGAACAGGTTTTGCTAGTTTGATGTAGTACTTCCTGCTTCTTAGAAAAGACTTCATCACCTTCACTATTTTAAACTACACCTACGCCGCCATCACATGATAACATGTCATTTGCTTAACAAACTCATAGCATCACCTGATCCAAACATTTGGGCTGCAGCGCTGAACTCTTTCTGGGGAGGGATGCAGTCACTGTCTTTAATGGCACAGGTGCCCATTTGATATGATTTGAGACCGACTTGAAACATTTTCAACCTATCCTTTAACCCGTGTGATTACTATGACGATTACAATAAAGGTTTATCGTGAAATGAATTTCCAAATGTGAGATTTCGAAACTGGCTGTTCTCATATGTTGTGTGGGATTTCATCATTGGCTTTCTGTGAACAATAACAAGTTTAAGGGCAATTAACATACAATGGATGAAGGCAGATAGCACAATAGTTGAAGGTGGAAAACCTGACGAAACCTGGCAAGTGGCCATGCTATTCATGATGGGAAAGTACGACATTTTTTACTGACTGCACTAAGCAGTTTCCATTAGTCTAAAACAGAAGAGTGAAAGCACTTTCCATTGTTAGACAGTAGTCTACAATATGTATGACCAAGATTGGTGATGTAAGCAGTACGTACCTGAGTGTGCACTCAAAATGTGTTGTTTTCATTCATTCATCATTTTCTTTACAGAAGCCCGGAGGCCCTCTGCAGCACCCCTTATGGGTACGTCCAGTTTTGGACATGCTCTTGCTGCTGTCTTTGTGCATTTCTAATTCAGCATGACGGGCTAACATTCGGTGTCTCTTTGGTTTAGATAAAGGTTCTGTCGATTGTTTTTTCTGTCTGTCAACTAGTTTTAGCTTCCTGGAAAACTTTACTGATGAAACTTATCAGTCTGTGATCTCCAAGGCTACATACTTTGAGACAAGATGAAACAAAAGTCATTCACCACAATTTATGGTCTCATTCCAAGCCTGTTTGAGCATGTACTCCTGCCATGTTGTGAACTTTGTTCATGAATTCAGTTATAGCACATGTTCATCTCTGACCAAAATACTTTACTGCCCCTGCACTAACTAGGTACCAAAATATTTAAACTGCTCACTGGATTTCCTCAGACTTTAAAGATGTAGTCTTTTTCATGAAGTGAAATATACTGCACTGGACATTGATGTTTTTTCCATGGCATGTTGGAAAACTGGGCTCAGGTACTTAACACTAGTTTTTGACTTGTGTTTCGGACACTTACCTCTGGGGATCTGCCTATCCTTGCTTGTCTTGAATATGGTGACTGTGGTTATTCACCCACCAATTGTAACCCACAGTAAAATCTTTTTCTTTGTTCCAGGTGGCCATCAAGAGGTCTGTAAACATGATTTAGATGTTATGGAAGGTATTTTCAAATTACATTATTTTGTCTAACTAATAGAACATGTAATTCAAATATGCTCTAAAAGATCTAATTCAGACTTTGATATTAAATGTTTTGGATTTTTTTTACAGGAAGTAATCTGGAGATTAAAACAAAATACCAAGACGGCCTGGCTTGAGGTAATCATAATACTCCAAGCAAGCAATTGAGGAAATCAATTTCACCTCCATTTCATTATGTGCACATTGACAGGCTACAAGACAATATCAGCTAAAAGCTCTCTCTCTCTCTCTCTCACTCCCTCTCTACAGGAGATACTGTACGTCACGTGAATGTGCCAACTTAGCAGAAACTTCTGAAATCAACACTTCCTCGTTTGCTAAATTCCGCTCTGTAACTGCACTTTTCCTTCTGCATACAGCGGTGTACATAACCAGGAATAACTTGATTTACTGTGGTCTTTCAGAGGAAGTGTGAATGCTTCATTCACCTAAGCTTACTAAGTAAACACCCTTAAATCAAGTCTAAATCTAAAAGATTGAACTCATTGACTGATTTTGAATCAGTGACAGCTAAAAGCCAGGGAGTTGTTTTCAAGTTACAGTGACTTTAAAGCTCTGACAAACACATTGGAAGCAGTATGTAACGTTATCAAAAACCCAATTGTGTCTTTATTTAGTCCATGCAGTAACTGTTAGCCCTAGGAAGCTTGGCAGAAGTAGCCTTCCTTATCACTTCCTTTTTTCATGATATGTTAGCGTTATAAGGAAAATGTAAAATCCTATTGTTGGGATATGGGCAGGGAGTTTTGTATGTACAGTGTGTCCGTTTGTCTGACTGTCTCCATGTGTGTATTCCAGGGAAATGTAGCTAGTGGCTTCGATGTAAGCTTTGTGAAGGTGTTAAAAAAAACAGCATTCGGCATTGTTTTTCTTACTGTCAACAAATCCCATGAAGAGACCAAAAGCAGCAATGTGCCAGTCTATCTCAGTCTTTTTTGACAGTCCTACCCTGTCTGTGGAACTGTTACTGTAGTTTAATCATCATCATAATAAAAACAACAACATTAATAATAAAAGAGCTTCAATAATTCCCTTTTAGCAAACAAAACTCAAAATAAACACATTGGTCACTAAATTGATAATGAGATGAGATTTTAACTAAGTACATTTACTCAAGTACTGTACTTTATATTTGAGGTACTTTATACTTCTACTCCACTACATTTTTGAGGTAAATATTGTGCTTTTTACTTCGCTACATTTATCTGACAGCTTTAGTTATGTTTAAATTTAAATTTATTTTCAAATATTTTAGAATTTTAGAACTGAACAAGCAATGTGAAATGGGTTACTTTGGGCTTGAGGTAATTGTGATGGCATTTCTCGCTATTTTTGATTTAATAGAGAAAATAATCAGCAGATTAATCCATAATCAATGATCATAAATGCACGAGTAATAATAATCTAGTGATTTAATATATAATAGTATAACCTTCACAAGGCAATATTTTATGGCAGGGAGTACTTTTACTTGTAATGGACTATTTATACAGTGTGGTTTTAGTACTTTTACTTAAGTAAGATCTGAATACTTTCTCTACCACTGTCTGACTCAAATCAGTACCAAATGATTAATTCCATTTTATGTTTGATTTGAAATAATTAATCAGAGAAGCATGTCAACAAACAATGTCTGGAACAAATACATGGTCGGTAGCACCAGTCTACTGGGAAAACAACCAGGACAACAGTGGAGGTCTATGGCGGCTCTGAATAACCTATTATCAGGCTTTGCATACACAGGCAACACTGTTTGTAGATCAGTTCGTTGTTGTTTTTTGTTTTTTGTCTTCTCATGGCATTTGTAGAAAAGAAACAAAACATAGAATACATCAAGCCTGTTCCTTTAGGGGCCATGTTCAGAAGCTCAGCGGTTATTTCCAACTTTATTACATTTGAGTTTATAAACTTGTCTACCCCCCACCCCACTGTCCTGAAAACATGCCACCCCCACAAATTTCATATCCTTTTTCTAAACACCAAGAAAGTTCATTAGATAGATGCTGGTTGCACTTCCATGTCACACATGATTTTCCCGTGTCATTTGCCTGCTATTGCAAAATGGTACGTGGTAAAAATCCGAAACAAATGTTTGTGTTCCTCTGGGTGCCGTGAGGGACTGTGTTTATGTAACTGTTGGCACCAGTATGCATCTTCATTGCCAAAGCAACACTTATATCTTCACCATCTCAGACAGGTTTTTTGTTTCATGCTTATCTGATACCAGCTTTCAGAGAAATGGGTGCCCATATTTTCAGGCTTCAGGGATCGTGTTTTTAAATTTTTTTTTATCTGAGAGCCACTTTGTAAATTCCTTTTAAAAAAAATATCCTGTACTCCTCTGTGCTTAAAAGCTTGGTCCTGATACCACCCAAGTAGGTAGGAGTGTTGGAACAAAAACAACCTTATCAGCAAGTGATAAAGTATATGATTAATTTTGGTTCTGTAACATGAAGTTACCAGGGTTAATCACTTACTTTTTAAACAGAAAGGGAAACAACCCCAATATAAAGGCATAACCACAAACTAAATAAAACTTATGCGTGTGAACACTCTTTTGTAGATGCTGTTTATAAATCTGTGAAAATTGTAATTCTGTGTGTGAATTTATGTTGCTGACTGAGTTTATATATCGGGTAAAAATAAAACCTGTCACTGGATGTCACAAAGTCTTGACATTTTAATTGCTTTGTACTGTGATATGTGATTTTTAAAATAAAATAAAGCAGTTTGAATTTTAAAACAGAACCATGTGAATTATATCTTATTATTGTATTTGCTCAACACTGATGTAGATTATATTTTACTCATTTGAGTTCTTGTTAAGGGATATTGATAGTGCACGTATCTAGACATGATAATATTGACTGTTATTAATTATTCCTCCTTTCATCTGGGTATAACCCATGAAAAGCTTCAGGATTCTTGTTATTCAACACAGATAGATCCAGATAAGTAACAGATGCTTTGCTACTGATTAATGTTGACCCAGATTTAAGAGGAACATTTCAAAATACTGATCTATCTTAAATCCCAAGCCTGCCATCTATTGGACAAATAGCATTACAGCATGTTGAAAACTGAAACCCAATTTCTAGTAGGGTAGCTTTTATTTAAAAAAAATGCTTTACTGTCAATTTGCTGTTGACAGAACAGAAACCTCTCTAGGTAAAATTCAATACAGTCCAATACAGCACCACACTCTACAGCTCTAAAATGATCATAGTTGAATCAACACCTCTCTAAAACTATTTCAACAAGAAGAGTTGAAGAATCAACAGAGTATCATGTTTACATTAATTTATCTTAATGCATTCCTGGGGTGGGAGCAAAGTGTCTGAGAAAAAGACATTCCAGGTGCAGTTTTTATTGTTGGGACCTGCATCTAGTCAGACTGCAGATCAAGTATTACAAGCCCCTGCTGTGAGCGGTTAGATAAAAAAGGAGTCTGTTTTGATTGTATTTTACAAACAAACAAGAGCCAGAAAAGCTCTCTTGCACATTGAGATAATTGCAGCCAGCTTTCTGACAAAGTGCAACCAGAGCTTCGATAGGCAGCAGCTAGAGGTTCTAAAGGGTTGATTTATTTATGTATGTAGATGACATCTGAAAGAAAGATAGTTCTGTTTGTGTATGCCCACAGAATCAAGACGCAGTTTAATTTGTTTTGACCTGGCTACTATTAGGGTTAAATGAGGGTTGTCATCAGTCCCTGTTTTCCCAGCAAACATCATTGCACAGATGTTCAGGTAATATCCACTTCAGCCTACAGGCTGACATTTGGACATCACATGGATCCATGGCAGGTTTAATATCTGTACGTCCAGCCAAGAACACTTCTGACCGAACACTGTCAGAAACTTGGGATACACACTAGAAAAGTTGTTGAAAAGCTGTTTGCGAAAGGTTCACCATTAGATATATATATATATATATATATATAGTCTATTTTGTATATTTCTGAATGTAGGCTACCATTAAGAGACCAACCTTCTAGACAAAGCGAACTACATAAGTGAAGAAAATATGTGTATCCCAAACATAGCTAAAGTGTGCTCTACAGAATGCATCAGCGAAGAGAGTGAATGTTTCAGGCAGGCCTGGCATCATAATTGGCTAACTTCACACGCAACAACGCCTACTGCACAGGTGGAAGCCAAGCAGCGCCTGTCAAGTTCAATCTCAAACGTTTTGAACGGCATTGTTACGGTTTCCGGACTGAACGACATGTTTCCTCGAAACGGTGTGTAATGTTACGCAACGGGCTTCGAGGTATGTTTTCTCCAATTTGGTGGTTGTGAGATGTGCTAATCAATCAAACACGACAAAACACTACAGTGAAGTGCATTGCGCAATGCGTACACAACAGGGTGTTCAAGGCACCACTGTTTAAATCGAAATAACCGTTTTGGTGGTTTTTGTTGAGAAAACAGAGAAGGGGGAGAGACAGAGAGCAGGAAGAATACATGCCGCTTGGCACATAACACATACAACTGTTCATATTGTTCAGCAGGTTCCATGAAGTGTGAACATTTTATTCCAGAGATTTATTGCAGGATTATTGTGATGTAATTCTGCAAGTTCCTTATTTTGCTCACCACGTGTATGTTGAACGCTAAGGCTTTTGTTTTTGTTTGTTTTGTTTTGTTTTGTTTTTGCCTGGGATAATGTACTGACTCATAAAACTGTTTCTTAGGTTGTTTTTGCTCCCACTTTGTCTTGTATCTGTTTATTTTGTATCTATTGCCCACTGTCAAAATAAAGCTCAAAATAGTTTCTATTAAATGTATTTATTGTTCCTTTAAAGCAACACAACACCGATGAAATATTACTCGTACATCAAAATTGACATGTTGCATGCATTTTCCAATAATATTTGAATTGTTTAGTGTGCCGTGATACCAATTAGATTTTTATTGTATCACCAACCTCCACCAGAGGGTGGTCTCACAAGGAATGACCAGAAGACAAAATGTACAATCTGTATTGTATTCCATGAAGGCATGTTAATGAGATTCAGATGATTGTGGAGTTGCACTAGCAGTCGTGACATCTTTATATCCACCACAGTTAAAATAGAACCAAACAGGTTGATAAGTTTATATTAAATATTTGAAGCAAACTGTTAGAATACAGATCATAAGGAAATGATTTCGAACCACGCATAAGCATCACAGTCCACAGTAAAAGGAAGCACTTTTTGTGGTACTGTCTGTATATAGGGTTGACACAAACACAGTATGCAGTCAGTGCTGCATCATGGTGCCACTCTGTGGGTTCATATTGTTGTTCTGCTTTTCTACAAATGCAGGTTTGACCATTTGATTTTCTTTTCAGAACATTTCACTCCAGTTGAAGTTTGCCTGTGACAATGTTCACTTTTTAAATTATACTAAGTAGTTTCAGTTGCTAAATACTGTTATCTAGTCAATGTTTAAATAATGAAGATGGCTGTGTCTTGTGGTATGTTTTTATGGAAGTGTTTAGGGTGTCTAATCAGACGGTATGTCTCTCTTATATCAGAGAACATTGTGCTGTGCAGAGAGGCTGGTGAGAGTGTCACCTTGAAGTGTTTCTCTGAAGGATGTCTCAGCATCAATAAAGAGTATGGGATGTATCTGTATCATGATTTAAAGGAGCAGGAAGAGGTGTTTTACTATTATTCCAGTGGATCAAATGAAAAAATCACCCCACGAGAGAGATACAAAAACAGAATTCAGACAAATGGATCTCTGGAGAACCACACGGTCACCATCAGCAACCTAACAGTGGATGACTCTGGTATCTACCGCTGTATCTACAAAGACGTCGCCTCGTTCCGTTGCAGCGCCTACACACTTTTTGTAAGAGGTGTGTTTTTCATTTTTCTTCTCAAAAACTGCACAAGGTCTTCTCTCAAGAGCGGTAACACAGTGGTTGAGTAACATGGTACACTGCATACATTTAGTAAGCATAAAGAGCTCAAAGTACCTTATTATGCTATTTATTGATAAAGCTTATAGTAAACTATAACTTATAGTGGTTCAGGACTCAATGAGCCTTTAGTTATGCCTCCATGTTCCTGCTCAACATGTGCTGCTACAATTATTACTATTAGTCCTATTATTTTTATTGCAACAATTACTTTTGTTGATATCAGTTGGCCGTTACTCCTGAGTCTAGTTTCTGCTCAAGGTTTCTGCCTGTTAAAAGGGAGATTTTCCTTGCTGCTGTTGCCATGTGCTTGCTCATGGTAGGAAAATGGAATTCTATGCATCATTGATATTGTGTATATTCTGTGTCACTGAGTAAGTATAATGAGTAGTACTATCACATTTAATTGTGATACTTAACATTTGGGTATTGTTGACGAAACTGCCCAAGATGGTAAGATTTGCAAAATCTGCCCTTTTCGTTTCTTTAAATTTGTCTGTCTAGAAGCAATGACAATATCTACCTCTCTTTTAGTTTTAGAGGGCCTCTCCCTCCGGTCTATGGAGAATTTATTGTTATTTTGGAAATTTATGAGAAATACCAAAATAGTTAAATTTGTTCCACAAATGCTCTCACTAGATGGAGTGCTACAGGAACATTTGCATGGAGATGGTACATTTTATTTGGTGTTTTTGTCATTCCACACAGGAGTGGCGCCATGCTCCAGATCAGTAGAAATGCCTTGGGCCCCTTCCAGTGAGAACATTCTACCTCTGGTGATAATGATCATTGCTACCTTTGCCATCAGCACATTGGTAACCATGATCTTCATCCTGATAATTGTCCCGAGGGTGAGTTCAGACCTCTCTGCACACCACTTTGTTCCTGAACTAAAATATTCAAGTAGCTAGATTATCAGTCTATAACACTTCATCCCACCAAACCACCTAGTTGCTGTTAACTCAAGGGTGAGTTCACATGCTGCAACCAATGAATGCTTTGTCAACATTTGTCCAAAAATTCATTTTTCTATTTCTTTAAACCTTAAATAGGTCTTATAACCTTAGAAATGTAATTTGTAATTTGATATCTGTACTTACACTTAATACAGTGTAGACAATCTCTAAAGTGCTATTTCACTACCAACAGGTTAAACAAAGGATTAGCAGGAGAAAAACAACAAGGGTCCCACAGGTCACCAATGACAATATGTATGAAATCATGCACACCTTCCAACCACTGGCAGCTTCAGAGCCGTCACTTCCATAGCCCCTCTTGGCTCGATGGCCATCTTCCTCTAGAGAATTGGTTTACTCCTTTGACTGTTAGTTGCTTGACTGAACTTTTTTTAGTGATGTTAATTAACAGACATGAGACAAAATGTAATGTGATGATACTTTTACAACAATTTAGGATCTAATGTTACTTAAATAGTGTGGACTGGTGCAAATATTTTCTGAAGATTGTGTGGTGCAGATGAAAAACGGAAATGTGGGCACAAACAAGTGGGGGGAGGGGTGGGTGTTTAAATGGGTATCTTGTAAAGGTGGTAATTATGATGAATATATTGGTTATTGAAAATGGTTATTGTAAATTAACTTTAATATTGATAATTGTAGCTTTGTTTTACTGTTAGACAGGCAATGAATAATTTGTTTTTTGCTTTTGCAAAAATGTTGCAATTTTGCAAAAATGTTTATGCTATAGAATCAAAACATCATACTGATATTTGTAAAGCAGTGTCTTAAATGGTTTCACAAGTTCTGCTGTGGTATTGGAGCATGCAAAAGGGTTTACAGTGAAATGTAGGATATTCAATAAAAGCAAAACAGATGAACTGATGTGTCTGTCTTTATTTTGTAAAATAAAAAATAATCACACAATAATCATACCTGAACCCCATGTTAACACAGAGGAATGTGTTTGTGTCATACATTGTTGCTTATTTTGTTTTATTTTGTTTTTGACTTTGACAAGACACAAGTGCTTGTCAGAGCAGGAAGTGTGTGCAAAACTAAACCACAGGCATCACAGACACAAACTTAGGCAGACACTGTCATAATAATAATGATGAACATAGTTTGGTAGTATAAAGGTAAGCTGAGTTGCAACATAAGTTTTTATTTATATCAAACCAACATGCTGTACAATCAAACAAAATATTAAAAGTTAATAACATCCAAAACACAAAATATTAAACAAGAAAACATCAGTTAAGAAAAAGCTATAAGATAAAAGTGAGATTAAAAAGATTTTATTAAAGGTCACTGAGTTTGCATGCCTATTTACTGTTGAAAATTTAAATAGAATAAACTGTTGATTCTTTATTTAGGCTACTGAAATGGAGAAGACATGCTCTGAACATAATATAGTTCACACAATCTTTCAACCCATTCTGTGGTATCTACCATTATAGTCCACTGGTGGGTTGTGATTGTGGCTTTGGAGGAATACTGAATACTAGTCAAAGCTTAGTGAAACCATTTAAAACCACCAGTTTTCAAGCTTACTCTTATCTTTTCTCCCTGTCAAACTGTCTAAACGGACTTCTACATGTGTCAGATAATACACGTGTGCAGCCACACATTTTCACAGCTAAACATCTATAATCAACATTTAAAACTCATTCCCTTACCTGTTTGTCTATGCTGTCAGTTGCCTTAACTTTATCAGCCTGGTGCTTGTTTTGCCTGCCTTTGCTTTTTGACCACTGGCAATTGCTCCATTGCATGCAGCTTGGGCCCTTTTAATTTTTTTCTGCATCCACTACTGACTGCCAGTCTGTCTTAAATCAGTCTTAAAATGTTGAACTAACTCTTGTGGAATTGCTGTAAGTGTCTTTAATTAGTCAAACATACCTAATGTACCTCTGTTGCAGGTTTGTATTAATGGCACTTGGGCTGACTGGGAGCACCAGGGCCTTTTACTCCGAGTCAATGTAAAAGCTGCCACTTTCGTCTTCTTGCAGAGACTGTCTCTTTGCTGTTTGGTTCTTGTAGCATTTTGCCCACCAATACACTATACTGTAAGTGACTCTGATTAATCACAAATAAAGCTCAGCTGTGCATTTTTTTAGTTGCATCTCCAAGCAAAATCCATGGTCCGCAGAGCGCTTTCAAAGCATCAGACAGATCTCATTGTTGAAAGACATAAGTCAGGAGACGGGTACAAAATAATTTCCAAAGCATTAGATACACCATGGAACACAGTGAAGACAGTCATCATCAAGTGGAGAAAATATGGCACAACTGTGACTTTACCAAGAACTGGACGTCCCTCCAAAATTGATGAAAAGACTGGAGAAAACTGGTCAGGGAGGCTTCCAAGAGGCCTACAGAGATATTAAAGGAACTGCAGGAATTTCTGGCAAGTACTGGCTGTGTGGTACATGTGACAACTATCTCCTGTATTTTTCATATGAATGGGCTATGGGGTAGGGTGGCAAGACAGAAGCCTTTTCTTACAAAGAAAAACATCCAATCATGTCTGAAGGTTGCAAAAATAAACATCAAGTCCCCCAAAAGCATGTAGGAACATGTGTTATGGTCTGATGAAACCAAGGTGGAACTTTTTGGCCGTAATTCCAAAAGGTATGTTTGATGCATAAACAACACTGCACAGCATCCAAGGAGCACCATACCCACAGTGAAGCATGGTGGTGGGAGCATCATGCTTCGGGGCTGTTTTTCTTCAGCTGGAACCAGGGCCTTAGTCAAGGTGGAGGGAACTATGAACAGTTCCAAATACCAGGAAAGCTGAAAGTGAAGAGGCTTTAGAATCTTTAGACTTTTTCTATCCACTGTATATGTAAAAGTCTCTCACTCTAGCTTTAAGTGCATTTTTGGTGTCTTTTGAAATGCTAAGTATCCTAAGTTTTGCCTTTTGAAACTTATTTTAAGCTGTTAAAGAGATGAGATATCCCTTTATACCAGGAGGTGGCAGCAAAGGATGTTACATCCTGATTTGCATCTTTTGAGTCTGCTTTTAAGATGTTCCAACTGCAACAAGGAGGCTACTACATTTTGACACTACCAGTCGCACTGAACCGTCCAGGGCATCCTGCCCACTGTTTAAGTGAGCCTTGTACATATTCTTGCTGTCAATCAACACCATAGTAGCCCTGGTACCTATGAGCAAAATGAGGTGATCCAAGCAACATGTGACAGAGGGTGAAACAGGAGTGGATCTTCTGAAAAAGACATCAAAACAACTATTAATAAGGAATGCAATATACATCATACCATCTTTGCTCCACCCAAACTAAGGAGACTTACTATATTTGCTGCTAGTCTCAGCTTTTCTACTGTATCTCTAATTTGTTCTGTTCTGAAATGCTTTTTTTATAATAAACTCTTAACATTAAAAGATTTTCTCTGGATTGTCTGATCATAATACTGACACATATCCATACAAGAAACACTCACATGAGCCTTTATTGTGTATTATCATATTTGCTGTACAAATATATTTACTATGAATGAACACTGTATAGGCCAATCAGTAGCTACAGAGAGTGAACAGATTTTGGGAAATGTAATTTGAATATGGATGTGGAAAAACTGAGGACCAGATATTTGTCCACAGTAATATAGACCTTTTTAACAGCAGAAACACACAGGTATCACTGATGACACTATGTAAGGACGCAGTGCATTTAGATGTTCCAGGTCCCTGCTAATATGCTTGCTGGCTCCTTGGCAGGGCTGACTGGGAGACTTACTGTAGATGGAAGAGGACCATCTTTAATGCTATTAGTTCCACCTGTGCTTTTCCTGCTATAACAAGTGAAAAGGTCTGAATCTCATAACATCGCCCCCCCGCTTCTTCTTCCATTGAAGTGTTGGAAGTCTTACTTTTGACCAGAAGAAATCAACGTGTCAGTTGTGGTCATCATGAAAGATGAGGGAGAGGAATAAGGTCAGGTGTGTATGAGAGTAACACATGTCAATTATCAGGGTAACCATATGAGCCTTCTGTTTGGAGTTTGCATGTTGTGTGCGTGTCCGCGTGGGTTCTCTCCGGGTGCTCCGGCTTCCTCCCACCATCCAAAGACAGTTAATTGGTGTCTCTAAATTGTCCTTAGGTGTGGATGTGAGTGTGAGTGGTTGTGCTTCTATGTGTGGCCCTGCGATGGACTGGCGACCTGTCCAGGGTGTACCCCGCCTTTCGCCCAATGTCAGCTGGGATTGGCTCCAGCCCCCCTGCGACCCTGTATGCAGGATAAGCTGTTGACGATGGATGGATGGATGGACCATATGAGCCAAGAGAGCTGCTTAGTGAAATCTGATGTGGGGCACTCCATGAAGGCTTCAACCTAAATGTATTAGGTGGTATATTTGTTGTTGCATTTATATTTGTTGAAAATAGCATTTCAGTATTTGAGCGGAGTATGACTCTGGGGGGTGGGGGGGGTGTATTCTAAAACTATATGAAAGGTGACAATGTTGGAGCCCTAGGCGAGATTTTAAATTGGCGCCCCCCACAACCCTAAAATGTCCACCTTGGGTGTTGGGGTCCTCACTCTAGTATCCACAGGCATTTTTTAAAACATTCAGCAGCCAAACTCACAATTTTAGCATGTATAGATAAACATTGGTTGTTCATTTATACATGTTAAAATCTAAAATGTCAGTAATCATGGTCAATAAAATTGTGATCAGCATACTTGTCAACCTCAAAATCATAGCCTAAATTGGGAGACCTAACCTATATGTGTTCCTCCATAATATGTGTGTCAATCCAGAAAGTTGCCTTATTGGGGTTGGTTTAGTTCCAGTGGTGGAGGGGACTGAAATGAAGAGGAGGGTCTGGGGGTCCTCACCCAGAAAATTTAAAGATTGAAGACTTAATTTCCTGCATTCTGGTGAAAATTTCTACACCAATTTCTGCCATTTCTGCGTCAATTTATGGTGGAAAAGTGTTGTTTTATGAAGTTACAAAATTCATGCAGCAGGTGATAATTCAAAATATCTAAAAATTGAGAATATAATGCAGTAAGGTTTGCAGGCATTCTGTAGCTATTGCTTTCAAATAGCCTATTTTCCTCCTATAGATCAACTTTTCTAATTTAATAAAATCCCTGCAGAGTCAGCACACATGCAGCCATGATTCATTCTTCCCTCCGTTTTGTGTCTTTTGTTTGTGTCTGTGCATGTGACCCATTTTCTACTTAAAGGGGCTATATGTAGTTTTTCTACTAAAATGAATCCTTTTTTTATTGCCTGGTGTCTCACTGCGCAAGCCACAGCCTGCATGCTGTTGTTCCTGCATTTATTGCAGGATTTCTGTATGAAAGTGGTTGTGTTTCGGATTCTGCTCGCTCACGAGTTCAAGCGAGCACGCGTACGAGCACACACCTGGTTGCAATCTTACTAATGCCCCTTTAAATAATAATTTTATTCAAATTATATATTCCTGTTTCAGCAGGTTTTATATAACGAGACTGAAGTCATTATTTAATTAGAATTCATAATATTTTTTGAAGTCTACCAGTCCTGTACTCTGCTGTGCATTAGGCTACTTATTGCTCCGCTGGAATGATCCCCTTTAGACCGTTTGACTGTCACAGTGCACAGACTGCTGCATGTTGCATGTGAAACCGAAACCAAGTAGAAAACACTCACCACAAATCCACACACGATAACTTCAGCAGTTCCAGTGAAGTGAAGCTCTAAGTCCCAAACACAAGAGCAAGGCTGCACCTCAGGTTACGGCAACGACACACTCGTTATAACTGTCAGCGCGAGGTGCACTTCAAGGAGTTGATACGCGCCGAGTCTTGCGGCGCCCCCTAACCTTTTGCGCCCTCCACATGGGTGGCCTATGCCACTGGCCGCCCTGAAAAGCGATGATAAAGCTGCCGTTGCATTACACAGTATAGGACTAACAGATGCTGTCTGTTGTAGCTGTGTCAGGAATTGAGCTTCCGAGAGAAAATATGACGGTTTGACATGAACTGAACTTCCTCTGATTTTCCATCACATTGATTTTGTTTCAAGACAGAATTTCTTTATTGCCGTGACTGAATTACTATTACTACTATTTTTAATAGTAATTTAATAGTAATTTAAGTATATTTATTTAAGTGAGGAGCCCAACACTGAATAGCGCTTGGGATCCGTGCGTAAAGGCACGTCAGTGGAACCCCTCGAAGCCCCCCCGCGCTCACTGTTTTTTTTTTTTTTTTACCATAGTCGTGCGGTCTCGAGGCTCTCAGCATCCCACTAAAGTGCACATCATCGAGCTCAGCGGATCACACGGCATTTCTGCATCTGCGCTGCCTGCAGTCATACAGTGACAGCACGTACTGGGAGCGAGCTGCGTAAGAACAAGTGCAGTGAAACTGAGACAACAAAGTCGACTGCAGTTTTTGGACGACGGGACCGAGACGGACAGTCAGACAGACAGGATTCCTCAGAGGACCAAAGCGCTGCTTGTACTGACGGCTGAGAGAAGTGGACCTGCTGCAAACCCAGAGCATGAAGAAGACTGCCAATACAGGTACAGATGTTTTTTACAAGTATACTAGAGTACACTTAATATGATGATACTGTAGGCTATCATTTAAACTTATCCAGTCAGATAGGTGATGATAAAAAATTGCATGTATGTATGGGGTTTTTTTGCATAGAACACGTGACCTACTTTTGTCACAAGCTCTAATACAGTGATATAAAAATGCTTTTGCTTTGCAATACCACAAGATGTATGAATATGTGGGACCTACTATTAATGAAATCAATGAATAGTTTTTCTGAATTTGATGGAGTTTAACTGTAGTCACAATCTATTTTCAGTAATCCATCAGAAAACTCTTGCTGTGTAAAACAAGAGCACTGCTGAATGTTCTATTTAAACTTTATTTCTCTTTATCTTGAGTTGTCTTTTTATCCCTTTCCAACTTACCAAACTCATTCACTTGGTCTTCGTCCTCTCTGTTGTTATGGGCCAGTTTATTTTGCGGCTGAGTGTACAGCACCCAGGGGAGCAGCTCGAGGTCCCCTGGCTATTAAAGTCTGATGTGCATCATCATCTGTCCTTCTCAGCTTGACCTTCTGTATGGATGCACTGGCCCCCTCAGGCTGCGCGCTCTTCATGGTCTCAAAGTGCTGCATGTGTGTTTGTGTGTGCGTTTGGCTTTAACAAACATTTTAGATGTTTGCTTCACTCATATGTCATGTCGGTGTACTTGCGTTTGCGTATTGTTGTAAGCGTGCTTCTTCATTCTACTTGCATGACACAATATAGTGTGTGCTTGAGTGTGTGTGGGTTATACAATGCATGTCTGGCTTTGCTCAGACCCCATCTGTCCATTCCCCCTCTCTCGACATTTAGGAACACAGGATGGGCTCTGGGGAGAAAAATAAAGTGGTCTGGATCAAACAGACACAGAAATGTGGCACAAGTTGATGCTGCTGAGGCTTGTGTTGAAAAAAGGGACACATTTAACACTGAGTTTGAAGAAAAACATGTCATGTTTATTCATGCCCTGAAAGACTAAGCTAATATTCACATCTGTTTTCAAGTCACTGGAGGAATGTCCTGGTCAAATCCAAATAAGCAAATTGAAATGAATTAGCAAGTTATGAATGTTGACCAATAAAATTACATTTCAACATTTCCTTTCAAATTTGTCTTAACAGTGTGCTTTTTACATTCCAGGTGCGTGGATACATGCTCAGATTATTATTATCCGTGTCTGACAACATTCCTAAAGGAAAGGATTCCTACAGAGATAGAGCTTATTTTAAAGAGTAAGATCTCTTTTGTTTGACCAGTTGCTATATCACTCTTGTCATGGCCTCTAGCCAAAAATAGTAATTTACAGTTTAAGTTTCACATCTCAATCTCTATTTTGAATTCCACATCTGTGTTATTACGTGCATGGTCCGCATTAGATTTCTGCAGTCTTACCAAACTTGTGCATAGCAATGATCACAAACACAGCAGTAGTCTGGTGTCTTAAGGAATTAGTGCTTGGACATTTAGGGAATCAAAATGCAGGAAAGGTCAGACTTAGAGGTGAGGCACTGGCCTGTTTAAGGAGTCTTATCACTAACTGTCAGTTTCTGTCTCTGGAGATCCTCACCGCTTCACTTGGACTGATAAAGCACTAACGTACAAAAATCCCTAAACTATTTGCTGTTGTCTTCAGCGGTAGTGGATTGGTAGCTTAGATGTTCAGACTGCCAAGGAGGCTGACAGTGGGCATCAACAGTGGCCTTGTCACTTTAGCCGTGTGATGGATGAAAACAGTTTTCAGGTGTTGTGTCAGTGATTTTTTTTCCTCCCAAAAAACAATAGAACTCCAGGAGGCTTGAAAGACCACATTGTTTACTGAATAATGTTGGGCATTCTGATGCCTTCATTTACTTTGATCATTAGGCTGTCTGATGGTCTGATCTTTCTCCAGGCAAGAACAAACCATAAGACCGAGCAGCCACACTCTCTCCTCCTCAGGTCAAAGCTCATAGAAGCTGCAGCAGTTTCTCCATGCAGCATCTTGACCTTAAGGTGTCAAAATATCTGTCAGGCTACAGGAGCATTTCATGGCTGAACGGAGAGAGAACCCAATTAGCCAGCCCGTTCTCACTCCCTGACTCGTCACATATGGACGCATGGTCAAAAGCCATCGTTGTCAGTTTGTAACACACTGGAGATCCTTTTAGCATCATAGTTCAGCGTAATGTGGGGTGCCCTGTAGCGTCGCTTTTTTGGACGGTAAATTTAGGTATATGATATTTAACAGAAAAGACCATAGACTTTAGAAGGAAGAGACTGAGTAAGGAGGTGGTGGAACCCCAAACCTTAATCAAGTAGTTTCGTTGCCTCAACCCAACCAAGTACTTTTTGTACTTTTCACTTGAAGTGAGAATGTGTAGGCCTACTAAAATGCTTTTAATAGGAAGATTTTTAAGTATTATTCTGCCGTCTACATATCTGTCTTTGTATCCTAAACAAAAGTTCCAATTCGAGTGGGCTGTCTTAAGAGTCTGACAGTGCTGGAGAAAGCAGATGTTGGAGGTTGTGCAGAGGTGCAATCTAGAGCAGCTATCATCTGCTAAAAAACAGACAAGACTGAGGCCCTTGTTGTTGCTTCTGACAGCAGAGCTCCCATGATCACTCAGCATATTGGGTCACTTTCATCACCTGTACAGTCAAACCTCAGGAATCTTAGTGTTAGGCTATGTTTGACCAATCTGTGTACATTGATCAAGATATCAAATCTTTGACCCGTACATGTTTCTTACCTTTAAGAAACCAAACTCAAACCTGTGGTGTCAAAACCAAAAGTAGAGATGATCATTCATGCATTAATTTCGTCCCGGTTAGACTGCCTCTTCACCTGCCTCAGCAAATCATCCTTAGACAGTCTACAAATAGTCCACAATGCTGCTGGAAGGGTGTTGAACAGATCTAGCAGGACAAGTCATGTTACAACAATCCTGTCATATTACATCGGCTCCCAGTCAGGTTCAGGATTCAGTGTAAAGTCCCAGTTTTCACATATAGACCTCTGCATGGTCAGGCACCTATGCAAATGTGTGCGTTTTAAGGCGTCTGTGTTTTATTGACTATAATGGTCAGCACAAACCATTAACCTTGGTTTGAAAAAAACCCCTTCATACCAAACTCATATGTCAGCTTGTGTTGTTGTAAACATGCTAACAATTCCTATTATTATTCTTGCACAATAAAAGCAATACAATATCTCCATAACACTGTCCAAATATTACATGCAATTATAACTTCAAAGCTCTGTTTATCTTCTTTTTGGGAATAGTGTGTTAGAGCTATGCTTTCTACAGTCACTCATGCTTAATTTTACTCTGGGAGTATTGTGCTGTCTCTTAGATCGCCACAAAAATATGTTGGCTCCCATTTATGATATAAGTCCTGTGAGACCCGGAGCTTGTTGGGCTTAATGAACTGGATGTACCCATGTTGTTCTGTATTTTCAAGTAATGTGACCCTGAATGAACAGGGAGACCCAGTGGAGTAAATTCACAGTCCCCCCCCTTTTTTCTATCTATCTTCCTACGCATGAGAGATCCCAGTCAGCTGTGCTATATATTCTCATGGTTGGGTCATTTTTGAAAGCAGGCTCATCCTCAGCTTGAAAAGACTCCTTTGTGGTGGACATTTGCTGGGGGCTGGTTATGTGAATTTGCTGGATTTGCTTTGATAGCAGACTTGGTAAGAACTCAGGGAAGCGTTCTTGATGTTGGGAATTGGTTGTCATGTTAGAACTATAGACTTCAAATACATTGACTATCACAATGCTGGATGACCTGAAGAAACATTCTCATCTCTGCTAGGAAATGGCTAATTATTACAATGACTCAACATCTAACTAGAGTGAGGGGGGGCAGGATTTAGTCTGCTGGATTAGATGTAGTGGGTGACATGTGAGACTTTGGCCCACACACTAAAGGATTTGACTTAGCTGAATTTTGTTAGGGCATATTTGACTGGGGATGTACTTCTGAGAATAGGCCACTTTCCCAACACAAGTCCTCTCTGGATTTAAACACAAATGTCACTATTTCAGTACAGTACAGTATCATTTAGTGAATTTCAGTGAAATTGCATTATGATGACATGATTATATAGCATGGCATTGTTTTTACAGAATTGTGTCCAAATGAATAATTCTAAGCAAATTTAAACTTAAGGCTGCTATAATCAATATTTCTACAGTAGCAACATATCGCGTGACAACTGGAAAACAATGTGACTTTGTGTAAGGGATTGCTTGTTGTAGGATCATCACCTTATTCTTCAGCCCCCTTCAGCTTTACAGAGCTATATAGCAAGTCTCAGCTTATTGTTTGGCTGAGCAGTCCACAGCTTCACGGTTTTACTTCAGTTTCACCAATCTCACAGTGCTGTTTCGGGACACAGCAGGTAGCTGTTTTGAGTGAAAAAGCTCTACAATCTTATTGTACCCAACCTGCTCAGCACCATGCAGCAGACAGACACAGTTAGCGACTAGCTGGTGAACAGAGCGGAGCATTTCCCTCAGAGCCGGATATTTCCTTCAGGAGCTAGTGGAGACTAAAAACAGAGCTAAACGAGAGTGAATATTTATCAAGTGGTCGCAAATATGATTCCAATTGAATAAGGTACAGGTTTGACAATTGTTGAAGATGTAGTTTACATACAGTACATGTGAAGAATTTACAAAACAGTGGACCACGGTTTGTTAGATAAAATATTTTTTAAATGTGATTTTGCATGCAATTTTCAAAATTAAATAAATGTTCTTTTTTATTTATTTTTTGCAACCCCATCGTACATTTTGTGTTAAAATGTTTTGATCAAGAAATCAAGAAATGTTCATGGAAGAGTTTTCCTAGTCATCATTGTGTTTTAAAGTTCTTTAAACCATGTAGGGTTGTAATGTTTTATTTTCATGAGCAACGGATGTATCGATCATATTTTTTTAATGTTTGTATAATCTAAAAAAAGTGATAAACGTCCAGGGTGACTTGCCAATATTGAATCAGTTTCTATCAATAGACTGAGTGTGTAACAGTTTTATTTCTTCAAGTTAATGCAGGTCATAAGAGCAGAAATACTAATCTACGGGCCACAAGTCCCATCACTGTAAAACGTACAACAACCTGAGACTGTAGTCAAAATGTTCACAGATTAGCACAGTCACTGATGCACTGTCAAATCAAGCCCTGATGATTTTTGGGGGACTGACTACAGTAACGTTGGTTCTACCTAATCTCTTTAAAATGCCATAACACTTTAAACTGCAGCATCCATCATGTCATCCATCCTCCCACTAAACCACACCAGTAGGCCCCATAGAGAACCAGCAGATGAGGGGAGTCAATACAGCTCTTTATTTCTCTTCAACAATGGGTCTTCAGTGACAGCTGAGCCAGATTCCCTTCAGTCTGAGTCATATATTGGCCTGGACTATGAGGTGCCCCTAGGGACATTATTCAGAATTACCATGCATATACATGTACTTTTCCTCTCACATACACATATGAAACCAAACTCATTCACATACTATAGTGAAAAGCTTACATACGTACAAGTAAAATGCTTTTACACACATAACTGAAACGCTCTCACACACACAACTGAAAATATTACGCTCACACACACAACTGAAAAGCTCACACACATACAAGTGAAATGCTTTTACATACACTACTGAAACGCTCTCACACACATAACTGAAAATATTGCGGCTCACACACACAACTGAAGCGGCTCTCATAGACACAACTGAAACGGCTCACACACACACATGTGAAACGCTCTCATAGACACAACTGAAGCGGCTCACACACACATGTGAAACGCTCTCATAGACACAACTGAAGCGGCTCACACACACATGTGAAACGCTCTCATAGACACAACTGAAGCGCTCACACACACATGTGAAACACTCTCATAGACACAACTGAAGCGGCTCACACACATGTGAAACGCTCTCATAGACACAACTGAAGCGCTCACACACACATGTGAAGCGGCTCTCATAGACACAACTGAAGCGCTCACACACACACATGTGAAGCGCTCTCATAGACACAACTGAAGCGGCTCACACACACATGTGAAACGCTCTCATAGACACAACTGAAGCGGCTCACACACACATGTGAAGCGGCTCTCATAGACACAACTGAAGCGGCTCACACACACATGTGAAACGCTCTCATAGACACAACTGAAGCGCTCACACACACACATGTGAAATGCTCTCATAGACACAACTGAAGCGCTCACACACACTACTGAAGCGGCTCACACACACATGTGAAGCGGCTCTCATAGACACAACTGAAGCGGCTCACACACACACATGTGAAATGCTCTCATAGACACAACTGAAGCGGCTCACACACACACTACTGAAGCGGCTCACACACACACATGTGAAGCGGCTCTCATAGACACAACTGAAGCGGCTCACACACACACATGTGAAATGCTCTCATAGACACAACTGAAGCGCTCACACACACACATGTGAAGCGGCTCTCACACACACAACTGAAGCGCTCACACAAACACACACAGCGTGAAATGTTCTCACACACACAACTGAAGCGGCTCTCACACACTCAAGTAAAATGTATGTTGTATGAGAGGATTTCAGTATGTTGTATGAGAGGATTTCAGTTGAACAGGAAGGCATTTCAGTTAAACAGGAAGGCATTTCAGTTAAACAGAAAGGCATTTCAGTTGAACAGGAAGTTGTTTAAATAAAAGCACACGTCTCACAATTGGGACTTCCTGGTTAAATAAAGGAATATAATTCAAGCGAACAACTGTTGATCGTTACAACAGCATTATGTTTATTGCTTCTGACAAGCATCGGTAGCATAGTTTAATTTCTTCAAAAGTATATGCTCAATTTCAAACTAATCAGATGGGTCGGCCTTAGCCCACTGCTAGTTATCAAATGCCAGCACACCAGCGCAAAGGGTGCGTAGCCAATTCTGTGGTCTGGTCACTGCCACACAGAGCACTGGTCTCTACCACTAGGGGCGCTAAAGATACTGGTCTCTGCCACGCAGACCACTGGTCTCTACCACTAGGGGCGCTAAAGATACTGGTGGCTGCCACGCAGACCACTGGTCTCTACCACTAGGGGCGCTAAAAATACTGGTCTCTGCCACACCAACCACTGGTTGCTGCCTTGCTGGCGCACTGACCACTGGTCTCTGCCACAGTCTCTAAGGGATGGCTCCTTTCTGTTCCTTGTCACACAAACTGTGGCTGTACACATTAAAAAAAGTTTTTTCAAGTTTTTATACAGTCTATGGTTCCAAAGTAGACCTAAAGAGACCTTAGATCATTTAAATTCTCTCAACTGGCAGATGATACAATATTTTTTTGTCTAAAAGGGAGGAATGGATCAAAGCAATTAGATGTGTTGAGGAATTTTCTACTGTATCGGGCTTAAGAATGAACTTGAACAAATCTGTTTATTAGGCTACCACTTAAGGAATGTGAACTATCAGAAGTTAATGGTATCCCTGTGAAGAACCAGTTACATACCTGTGTGTGATAAGAATGAAAAACTCTGCAATAATTCTGCAATAATTCAACATGTGGTGGATGAGGCATCTTTCACTGAATGGTAGAGTTCTAATATCTAATACTGAGGGAATATCCATATCTATGTTTCCTTATCACTGGAAATGCCTACTGAAATATACAAAGAATTAGATAAGATCTTATTTAATTTCATTTGGAGGAACAAATGTCATTATTTAGGGAAAGATACCCTATGCAACCTAAACAATTGAGGCCTGGAGATTTTAAGTTTTAAACCTTAAACAATTCTTTCCAAAGTTAAATGGCTAACTAAGTTGATGAAAAAGACTACAAAATCGATAAATAACTGTGAAATTATCAAGCGTTTATAAACAAGCTTTAATGGCCGGAAATGAATAGATAGTATTTTATTCAGTATGGTTGCCATTTTTCAATTCAGAAACACCAAAGTATGAAGAAGACACCAGAATTCATCTTTTCATTGGCGAGAGAGCATGAGGCGACTTCACAGACCACTTCGTCAGTGCCACACCGACCACTGTTGCCACACTGGTCGGTATTGGTCGTGACCACTAGAGCTGAAGATAGTGGTCAGCTGCCACACTGACCATTGGCTGCAGTTGGTTATATCTACTGTAATGTAATACATCTTTATCATAAGTTTTTGTTAAATATACTATGTTATCGATTATGCCTACTCTTATTGTTGCACTATATATTGCGGTTTGTGTGGTTATAGCCTATATACAGTAACAAATATATCTAGATCGTAATACTTTGTTAAATATAGCCTATTCATTTTTGATTAACTATATTCTTATTGTTAAAATCAGTCTAGCTTCAGTCTAACAGGTGACAACACTGGCCTCCTTCTTGAAGACAAGAACCAAAGATAGAGAGATGTATTACTATGGGTTAACCACACAAACTGCAATGTACAGTGCAACAATAAGAATATAGGCATAATCGATAATATTGTAGGCTATGTTTATCAAAGTATTGTGATTTAGATAGATGTAGCCTACTGTTTTGGCTACAACCACACAAACTGCAATATACTGTAGGCCTACAGTGCATCAATAATATATAATATAGTATATTTTACAAAGTATTGTGATACAGAAAGATGTACACACTTTCATTCACCGGTGATAAGACAGGCCTTGTTATAGGCAAGGACTAAAGATAGACAGATGTAGGTTATTACTGTAGGTATAACCACGAAACTGCAATATATAGTGCAACAATAAGAGTAGAGTAGTATAATCGATAATATATTATCAAAGAAATGATAAAGATGTATTACAGTCATAGACTGTATATTACAGTAGATATAACCAACTGCAATCAGTGGCAGTGACCACACCGACCAGTGTGGCAGCGACCACCGTCTTTAGTGCCCCTAGTGGCAGCGACCACACCGACCAGTGTGTCAGTGACCACCGTCTTTAGTGCCCCTAGTGGCAGCGACCACACCGACCAGTGTGGCAGCGACCACCATCTTTAGTGCCCCTAGTGGCCGCGACCACACCGACCAGTGTGGCAACAGTGGCCGGTGTGGCACTGACGAGTGGTCTGTGAAGTCGTCTCATGCTCTCTCACGCCAATGAAAAGATGAATTCTGGTGTCTTCTTCATACTTTGGTGTTTCTGAATTGAAAAATGGCAACCATACGAATAAAATACTATCTATTCATTTCCGGGCCATTAAAGCTTGTTTATAAACGTTTGATAATTTCACAGTTATTTATCGATTTTGTAGTCTTTTTCATCAACTTAGTTAGCCATTTAACTTTGGAAAGAATTGTTTAAGGTTTAAAACTTAAAATCTCCAGGCCTCAATTGTTTAGGTTGCATAGGGTATCTTTCCCTAAATAATGACATTTGTTCCTCCAAATGAAATTAAATAAGATCTTATCTAATTCTTTGTATATTTCAGTAGGCATTTCCAGTGATAAGGAAACATAGATATGGATATTCCCTCAGTATTAGATATTAGAACTCTACCATTCAGTGAAAGATGCCTCATCCACCACATGTTGAATTATTGCAGAATTATTGCAGAGTTTTCATTCTTATCACACACAGGTATGTAACTGGGTTCTTCACAGGGATACCATTAACTTCTGATAGTTCACATTCCTTAAGTGGTAGCCTAATAAACAGATTTGTTCAAGTTCATTCTTAAGCCCGATACAGTAGAAAATTCCTCAACACATCTAATTGCTTTGATCCATTCCTCCCTTTTAGACAAAAAAATATTGTATCATCTGCCAGTTGAGAGAATTTAAATGATCTAAGGTCTCTTTAGGTCTACTTTGGAACCATAGACTGTATAAAAACTTGAAAAAACTTTTTAATGTGTACAGCCACAGTTTGTGTGACAAGGAACAGAAAGGAGCCATCCCTTAGAGACTGTGGCAGAGACCAGTGGTCAGTCGCCAGCAAGGCAGCAACCAGTGGTTGGTGTGGCAGAGACCAGTATTTTAAGCCCTAGTGGTAGAGACCAGTGGTCTGCGTGGCAGCGACCAGTATCTTTAAGCCCTAGTGGTAGAGACCAGTGGTCTGCGTGGCAGAGACCAGTATCTTTAAGCCCTAGTGGTAGAGACCAGTGGTCTGTGTGGCAGTGACCAGACCACAGAATTGGCTACGACCCTTTAGCTGGTGTGCTGGCATTTGATAACTAGCAGTGGGCTAAGGCCGACCCATCTGATTAGTTTGAAATTGAGCATATACTTTTGAAGAAATTAAACTATGCGCCGATGTTGTCAGAAGCAATAAACATAATGCTGTTGTACGATTAACAGTTGTTCGCTTGAATTATATTCCTTTATTTAACCAGGAAGTCCCAATTGTGAGACGTGTGCTTTTATTTAAACAACTTCCTGTTCAACTGAAATGCCTTTCTGTTTAACTGAAATGCCTTCCTGTTTAACTGAAATGCCTTCCTGTTCAACTGAAATCCTCTCATACAACATACTGAAATCCTCTCATACAACATACATTTTACTTGAGTGTGTGAGAGCGTTTCAGTTGTGTGTGTGAGAACATTTCACGTTTGTGTGTGTTTGTGTGAGCGTTTCAGTTGTGTGTGTGAGAGCGTTTCACATGTGTGTGTGTGAGCGTTTCAGTTGTGTCTATGAGAGCATTTCACATGTGTGTGTGTGGCGTTTCAGTTGTGTCTATGAGGCGTTTCACGTATTGTGTGTGTGGCGTTTCAGTAGTGTGTGTGTGGCGTTTCAGTTGTGTCTATGAGGCATTTCACATGTGTGTATGTGAGCGTTTCAGTTGTGTCTATGAGAGCGTTTCACATGTGTGTATTATTGATGTTGAGCGTTTCAGTTGTGTTATGGCATGTATGTGTGTGAGCGTTTCAGTTGTGTCTATGAGAGCGTTTCACATGTGTGATGTGTGGCGTTTCAGTTGTGTCTATGAGGCGTTTCACATGTGTGTGTGTGGCGTTTCAGTTGTGTCTATGAGGCGTTTCACATGTATTGTGTGTGGCGTTTCAGTTGTGTCTATGAGAGCGTTTCACATGTGTGTATTGTGAGCGTTTCAGTTGTGTCTATGAGGCGTTTCACATGTGTGATTGTGAGCGTTTCAGTTGTGTCTATGAGAGTGTTTCACATGTTATTGTGTGTGAGCGTTTCAGTTGTGTCTATGAGGCGTTTCACATGTGTGTGTGTGGCGTTTCAGTTGTGTCTATGAGGCGTTTCACATGTGTGATGTGGCGTTTCAGTTGTGTCTATGAGAGCGTTTCACATGTGTGTGTGTGGCGTTTCAGTTGTGTCTATGAGGCGTTTCAGTTGTGTGTGTGGCGTAATATTTTCAGTTATGTGTGTGAGAGCGTTTCAGTAGTGTATGTAAAAGCATTTCACTTGTATGTGTGTGAGCTTTTCAGTTGTGTGTGTGAGCGTAATATTTTCAGTTGTGTGTGTGAGAGCGTTTCAGTTATGTGTGTAAAAGCATTTTACTTGTACGTATGTAAGCTTTTCACTATAGTATGTGAATGAGTTTGGTTTCATATGTGTATGTGAGAGGAAAAGTACATGTATATGCATGGTAATTCTGAATAATGTCCCTAGGGGCACCTCATACTGGACTGCCACCACATTCACTACTTTTCCCTGTGATAACAAAGCTGTCTTTATTACTCTGCTATTCATCGGTGAGCGTCTGTTTAATTCACTACCTAAGAGTCAAGCTGCCAAGCTCTCTGGTTCATAAAACCCTTATCACATTAAAACCTCAGCTTGAAAGCCTCCATGAGTATTAGACGACTTTTATCAGTTTTTTCCCTTGAGTGCCAAGTACAAAAGCTCACCGCCTCAGCCCCTAAGGGCTGCTTAGATACCGGTTATTAACAAAAGTTTCTCTCATCGAAAACGACTGAACTTTTTTTGCCTTAGATAAACTTTCCCTCAGCTATTAGTTTAATCCTTTCCCTCCCACTACAGGAAGTGACACATGGATTTTGCTCTGTCTCTCATTGTTTTATCTCTCAGTTTATCTCTCTTCACAGCTATAACTCCTATCCGATTAAACTTAGCTTTGGGCTCTGAAATGCTTACCCATGCTTTAACAATGCATGCGTACACAAAGGAGACCTCTCTCCCGCTGAATAGTCCTGTATTAGCCCTGCACATGCACACACAAATGCAAGCATGACATCATCTGCCACTGTGTCAGAGTTTGGCTATAAATAGAGATGGTCGGTGATGACGTTTGAGCTTAACTAAGCCCCTCCCCCTGTGAATAACATAAGGATGAAAACAGGCCATGTCACTGCTGCTTATCATGATGAGCAGCCAGCCAGTCGTGAATGATTTTGCCGCATGTTCATCAAAGAAACACCTGATGTTACAAGCAGATGCCATTAGTAAAGCATAGGCTGATCACAATGACATCATCGCTGTTACTTTGTGATTATGTTGTGATTATTTAATGTAGTACAACGAATAGCATTACTTTACATAACTCATTCTTTTACAAAGATTTACATTACATTTATTCATTTAGCTGACGCTTTTATCCAAAGCGACTTACAATTGCTATTTTTATGTCAGAGGTTGCACGCCTCTGGAGCAACTAGGGGTTAAGTGTCTTGCTCAGGGACATGGTGGATGGGTCAAAGTGGGAATTCTCTCTCACACCAAAGGCATGTGTCTTATCCATTGCGCCATCACTACCCAAGATTCGAGAAACAAGTTTATTGTTTTCCAATAATCCAACAATTTGCTCTATTATTTAAAAATCATCTTTCAGCCTTTAAACAAGCGCTTTTTCAATTTTAACATTTTTTTTTCACAATATCTTCATACACAGATGAGCGAAAGCAGAAATGTGTTGTGGGGAATATTGAATGACCATTGATAAACTGACAAATATGTTGGTAGACAGGATCAGAATTGCCAACCAGCAAATATTTTCAATACAACAATTTGGCTGATACTATTGACTGATATTAGACACCAGCATGTAGGGAAGCCTTATCAAAAGTATTCATCTCATGTAATTATATCAAAAAACGGATATTGGCCGATATATATTGACTGAAAATATCTGTCAGGCCCTAACAAGAAGTGTTGGTTTTTTGGGGGTGGGCGGGGGTTCAGAAACCTCAAGTGCTAATGAATTATACATACCCATTGCGTGATGGCTTAGTGTAACACTGGATAGGTACTGTATATCTTGCATTTATTTGGGCTGTGCTCTGTCGCCAAGCTTTGCATGAACAGAGATCACCGCTGAGTTCATGTGTCAGGAGCTAGCTCTG
This sequence comes from Lepomis macrochirus, assembly GCA_024633595.2. NCBI lineage: Eukaryota > Metazoa > Chordata > Actinopteri > Centrarchiformes > Centrarchidae > Lepomis > Lepomis macrochirus. The sequence goes on from JALXJV020000003.1 coordinate 16,420,447, forward strand.
TGTGCGTCTGCACGCACATGTCTGTGTACATGTGTGCGTATGTGTGTAGAGTACGCATAGACTTTCTGGGTCTGAGTTGTGGATTTAGACATCAGGAGCTTGGCATGCTGATTACAGAGGTCTGAAGCCACAGGGAACCACAGGAACTTGCTTCTCCTTCTCCCTTCTCCTTCTCTCTCCAGCGTCATCCCTCCATCAGTTCAGGCTAATTAGCAGAGATGGAGGTGAAAGCAGCAGCCCTCGGGCTGGTGGGGTTGGGTTCTGTGCCTTATGATAATCAGCCAAATCACATAGCTTTGCTCCTCTCATCCATGCTCTATCTCAGCCTATCTTTACTCAGTTACCTAATGTATGGTTAAGCAGTGTGGAGTGTAACAGAGCAAAGCACTATGAGGTATATTACATACTGTAGCAAACACTAAGCACTGCTGACAGACTGTTGTTGTTCCAGCTTAACTAATTTCATATGGATTTGTGAAGCTAACATTTCAGGCTGGTTTTACTCTTGCCTCAGTGCCACGCAAAAACACAAAAGGAGTTTTTACAAAAATCCTGCAGAATGCACGAAAGGTGCTGAGACTTCCACAGTGGCTTCAGCTCTATCTGCAAAATCCACACAGTGTCCACATACGTATCAATTGCTACAACAGACCCCTTCTTTCCTGCAAGGGATCTGGAACTTTGAGGATATCCCATACTTATACTGCTGCCAGCTCCTACCTCCCACTCACATCTAATGATTACCTTATGGTGAGGAGGAAATAGCCAGCAGTGTTACCACAGCCATGCTGGGACAGACAAACTGCATTACTAGCACTTTTATACTGCCTCTGACAGTCCAAATGACCTGAAAGTGGGATTTAAATTGTCAGAGGACTGGAAAAGAGGAGCCTACATGAGGTAAACTGTATGAGTATGTTATAAAGGGAGTAGGGTTTCTGTGAATTGGATTTGACTGGTCAGTGTGAGTGTGCTTCTCCACATATGTATGTTTGTGTGTGTGTGTGTGTGTGTGTGTGTGTGTGTGATGTATTGGTAATCGTCATGATCTTTTCTGGTACTTGCAGAGGATTGGTCGAGTACGTTTCAGCAATGCTGACTGGAAATATTGCCAGCTGCTGACTCAACATCAGTAATGACTTTGGCCATGAGTTTTGCACTTTGTTTTGACTACTGATTTTATGAGCTGTGAAACATCTTCAGTGGTTGAGAATATGTGAATTATAGAGGTCAGTGTTTGGATTTGTCATTTCTTAGTGGATTATTCATAGAGCTGGAGGACATTCAGGTCCTGCCCATTTCAGATTTTGTTGTATTTGTACTAGCAGCAGGGCTGTAGGGATGACAATGTCGGTCCACCACTTTGGTCCAGACTGAAATATCTCTAACTGTTAGACAGATAACCATGACCTTTTGTACAGATATTTGTGTTTATCAAAGGATGAACCTGGAAAAATAATGACATTCCCATTCATTGGTCATTTGCATAAAATGGCTGTAACATTTTGAGTTGCAGTAAGTAAATATTTATTGTTACTTTTATGATTTTCACAATTTTACCATAATTTTGTAAAACCTTCCAGTAGTAGTAAGGAGAACCAGAAAGGTCAGATGAGTACATGGGAATCTCAAAAGGTGGTTTCCCAAAAAACAATTTATAAATTGCATATAAATGATATGTTTACAATTCTCAGACAATTCACTCATACCTTTTATTGAATCCAGGCTCACTTTGTTCACTTAACCCAACGGGTCAGCAGTTCTGAATCTCCACGGAAATACCACACTAGTGAATGAGTCGCAGACTGAGCGATATGGCTTTCATTTTTACCTGACATGCATTGTGTTGGTATCTGATGCAACGTAAAAAATAAAAACACATCAAGTTATTGAGTTTATATTAAAGAACAACATCCGACCCACTCTCCCGTCCATTTTGCTCCTCTACACTTGGTCCGATTCAATAGGAATTGCTTGTGGGGCCTTGTGGCTGCCATTAAGTCTGATAGGATAATAGAGATACAGTCAGGTCCTCTTACTCCCACATCGCTGTAATGATGTGTACTTACTGTCTTACAGTGCCTCAGTAACTCCCGGGCTTATTCTCGATATCAAATTGTGTTTAAGAGGATTGCTTGTCAAAAATGTAACCTCACAGCTGTTATTATAGAAAAACAGTGACAACCATCATCATCAGTGTTATTGTTACAGATCACTCAGATGATGAGTCTCAGTGTTATTCAGAAGATCGGTTGCAATTATTTTGAATTTCTCTAACTCAGTAAAGACAAGTAAATATTTCTGGGACATGCCATGGGAGCTTTGTGTGTTAGATTTCCTCACGGTTTGCATGAGAGCATGGGGTCCGGATTTAAATTTGGCTTGTGTAGATGAGTGATGTGAAGAGTTCTGTCGTCCATGTACTTGCCCCAGGTTGGATGTGTAGGCTTGAGCAACAGCAGCAGGGGACACAAATGAGGAGGACATCTCACTCGTTCTCTCTCTCTCTCTCTCTCTCTACACACACTCACACACACACACACAACACACACACACACTCTCTCTCTCACTGCCACTCTCTTGTGCATGTGTGTGGGTCTGATGGAGACAAGGCAGGGGGAAGATGAGTGCCGCGTAACGCTCTGATGAGGTCATCAGACTGTGGCTAGAGACACCACATCACACTGTTTTCTCTTTTTCGTTACACACCTTCTCCTATGTGCTGTGTGTGAGTGTAGTTAAGAATGCCTGTAAGTATGTCACATATGGATACGCGTTTGAGTTGTGGTGTGAATTTGTTGTGTGAATTTTGTGAGGTGCATGTCTGCATACGAGAAGCCATTTTTATTTTGTGGAGTTATGGTGTAGCAAAAGAGCCCCATAACTGTACAGTAAGCTATGCTGTAGCTAATGTGCACCTCCTCAAAAACGTAACCACACATCAGGGCTTCGGGGGATATGACATGAACTGTGATTAGTCAGCTTGGGCTGCTGCTTTTGTTTTGTTGTTTTGTTGCCGATGCCAGTGAAGATTGTAGAAGGAAAGAAAGGGAGGAAACACCAAACAAGTTGGAGAAAGACTCCATTATCCTTTATTTGTTTGTAACAGAAAATTAATCTCACAGACATTTTTGTTCAATAGCAGATGGGCCTGTCATTCGTTTTAATTATTAACACCTGTACTTTTATTGTGACATGCCAAAATGTCTTCTGTGGAAAAGGCCTTTTGTAAAGCACAGTATTACTTCATAATGTGCAACACATCACATCTATCTAGTTGATATCAATAGGTGAGGGACATATAGTGTGGCTGCTGCACACTGTGGCACACATGTATAATTCCACCTTTAGATTTTAGTTTGTGTGTGTGTGCATGAGTAGATCCTTTCTTCTTCCCCTCCATTTACCCCTTTCACTACTTCCAGCGCTCACTTCTCTTCCTCTTCCTCTCCCTCTCCTTTTATCTTTTATCTTCTTCCCACTGTTCTTTCTCCTTCATTGTGCATCGCTGCCCTGCAGACATCCCTTTAGTGTTGGCTGGCATGCTGGTGATTTTTTTGCTTGACTGTTATGCAACCAAATTTAGCATGTTTGAGTCACGCGTTTGGCCATAGGTCGTGCTCTGAAGTGACGGATTACATTAATGTGCCCCCCCAAGGCTCCCCATCCACCCTTAGTCAATGTGTGATACACATTGCTTTTTTAGGTTGTGTGTGTGTGTGTGTGTGTGTGTGTGTGTGTATGTGTGTCAGAGTTTGTATGCATGAGTGAACAAGCACACGTGCCTGTCTGTGCCTCACGACCATCTGCCTCATCGGGTGCAAATATAGGCTACGTGTTTTGTGTATGTGTACATAAGAAAAGAAACAAAAATCAGAGACTGAGTGTGTGTGTTTTCTGTTCTATGTGTGTTTACATGGTGTATAGTCATGCAAGAGGAATCTGCTCGTATAAACCTTTAAGTTAGTGTGTCTGGTTTCAAGTGGACGTTCGAGTGTTCATATGCATTTGTGTAAGGTGTGTGTGTGTGTGTGTGTGTGTGTGTGTGTTGTAGGAGGGTCTGGCTTTATCTTGCCAGAAGGTTGGGATGATGAAGAGGGGAGATGGTGAAAGGTATGAGTGAGGGAGGCCCTCTCAGTCTGTTCATTCTGCTTCAGTTTTGTGTGAATTATGTTCTTTACAAGCTCAAACAACTTCATTTACTGTACAACAGCAGAGAGCAGTGTTTTCTTGCAGCAGGAAACGCCAAGAAAATCTTTGTAAAAGCAGTCATTAAGTACAATGTACAGTTGGTATCATGGGAGAGAATAGACACAAATGAAGGAGTCTTAAAAGTTGAAAACAACAAGCATTATTTGAAAAAAGGCCTGAGCACCTCGAAAGCTAAATTGTAGGAATTCTTGAAGTCTCATTTAAAATTTCTTAGGTTTGCTCATTAGATTAATATGTGGTTGCAAAACCAAATTTGTTCTAAATATAAGCTTGCTTGTTAATGATATCTTTTTAAAATGTTTTAATTTATACTTGTTGTTTCATTGAAATTTAAAAAAAACAAAAACTGAAAGGTCAATGTCACTTTAGATAATGCTTGAGAGCACTGGAGCGAATAATCTACTTGAGACACATGGATGATTTTTACCCACTCAAAAAAGGTTATGTGATATTATTAGGAAAATGAATAATAATTAAATGACTGAGTGAAGTAATAAAAATGGGTTAGGATGTATTATGCCAATGTATTTGTTATTATGTTGCAGGTAAAATAAACCATGTCATACCCATGACCTTGCTTCTTATATTCATTTATTCATTGATTAATTTTTCCCCAGTGTCTTTATATGAATATGAATGTGTTTGTGTTTGTGTGTGTGTGTGTGTGTGTCGTGTATGCGTGTATGTGTGTGTGTGTGTGTGTTTTGAGAGAGAGAGAGAGAGAGAGCAGGCATTCTCATTCATTGAGCCCGGGCCACTTTGTTCGGATGCCAGAGGAGCACACTGCAGGGTGGACCTCGGGTGCAGGATTCTGTGTGTGCGTGGTGATGATTGGGCAGCATTGCAATTTGACTCCATCCAAAAAAAGAAAAGAAAATAAACATATTTACAAGTAACTTTTAATAAATGATGCTAAGAGTAGCAGTGCTGCATATGTGCATTTGGCAAACATGTGTTTTCATGTGTTTGCTGGAACATGCATTTGTGTGTTATGCATATGAGAGTGAGTCAACAAATGCATAAGCACATGTTGTGTGTTTCTTTGACCCTGACCCTGTGATTAACTGCAGCTTTTTTAAGTCTGGAAAATGATCATGAGACAGAGAGAGCCTGCAGCCAAAAGAACATGTCTCTATATTTTTAAAACCACACAATTTTTACACAGCACTGCTGTCCACATGGATTCAGCACCAAAATGCTTTTAGAATTTCTCTGTTGTTTCTGGATTTCTGGTTCAATTCCTCACCTTGACCAGGATTTAGATCTTGGTCTCTATGTGCATATGGTTGTACTTCAGCTACAAGGAGGCATTTATTAAAAAAAATACAGAATATAGACAACAGACCCCATGACATGACAGAGAGGACTGACATTAAAGTTGAACACACTATATATATGTATATATACATATATATATATATATATATATATATATATATATATATATATATTGCAGAGGAGTGGGAGCTGTGTGTGTGTGTGTGTGTGTGTGGCCTGTGTCAGTCAGGATGCTCCACATATCTACCGTTTGTGTTCATATTATAGGTATAAATTGAAACATGTAAAATAATGTGAAGATCCTTAATCTTATAAGCTGTGAAATCTGAAACTTATCCAAAACAGGTCAGAGAGAGGGAGGCATTTGTCACGTATGGAGAAACACCAGGTCATATCATTCCTTTATCCAAGCTGGCCTCACCCAAGAAAGACGTTCTTTTTGGGTCCAAATCTCTATATGTGCTTCTGTCCTCTGTTTGCATGCATTATTGAGTGAGTAGAAGTACATGCATGTGGGTGTGAGAGACAGCTTGTTTTGAGCTGTAGCTTTGCTTCCAGCTAAAGCTAGCGTTGTGTTAGCGTAAGTCTGTGAGACATGGGTGAGGGAGATGTTCCCTGTAAGAAAGAGGAAGAAGAAGTGAGCTGTGCCTTCTGCCTGACACAAAAACAAAGATGGGTGTGTGTGTTGTATTTTCTTGGGAGTTTCTCACCAAAGATGGCAGCTCGCTAAGTGGCCCCTGACCTTTCTGAGGTGCAAGTTGAGTGTCAAAGACCAGAACCTAAACACGACGTGTGTGTGTTGCTTCAGTAACACCAATGATTTTTGCCGTAGACATTAATTCTTGGCGAATAATGATGCAGTCAGACTGTGAGCAACACAATGAACAAGACCTCCGGTGTCCAGTACAGAGCTGAGGATGAGAGATGCTCAGCTGATGTGGGGAAGGTCAACAAGCTGTTGGCTGAGATCCTGTAACACTAATTACCAGCTGGTTGTAAACTAGACTCATTGAGAAGCATTTCATTCATGAGGGCCCTTGACAAATGTTTCTCAAGATGAGGATTGTTGAGAATACTCTTTAGTCCACTTAGAGTCAATTATGAGTTGTTTGGGTGATGGTTTTCTGTGGGTTTCTACATCAACTTAAAGTGATCATGTTAACATGGTAGGAGTTCGTGTTGTTAGTGCAGGATGTCTTGGTGAACTGCTGGAGTTTTTTGCTATAATAAATGGCTGAGAGTTTATTGTTAGATTAGGACCTTTGGTCAAGAGATCTATTTCAAAGACACAATGTCAGTGTCAAGGGAGTCAGGGGAGCATGTTACCTTGTGTCTGTTTGTGTGTGTGTGTGTGTGTGGTTGGGAAACAGAAGGGAGAAAAATAAAAAAGTGACAGCTTGTATGTATCTGGGCTAAAAGCCTGCATCATATGTGTACAGAAGAGAATGAGAGCTACGAGAGAGAAAGCAAAGAAAGCAAGAGCGAGGGGGGATGGGGGTGGGATCCATATGACTAGCACATGGCCATGGACGTCTGCTCTGTTCATTTGTTATTCTGACAGACTGAAGACATTAAAACTTGGAGGAAGTAAGAGCAAGGGAGACAGAGGGAGGAAAAGAAGGGAGGAGAGAGGGAGGGTTAAAAGAAGGGGACAGGGTGACTAAGTCAGGAGAAAGGGGAAGTCTTCATGAAGAAAAAAGGGAAGGGAAGGAGGGAGAGGAGAGAAAAAGGAGAGGTTACATGTGGCTATTTGAGGTAGCTGTTGAGTTATGGAGCGAGACAGAATAGCCGGTAAGTTTGTGGGTTTTTCCAACTTTGATACTTTAACAACATATTCTTTAACTCTTTTCTTTGTTAGACTGCAGAGGAAGCAGCTTCTTAGCAGTGGCAGCAGTCAGCTAGAAGCCACCCTGTCTGTGTTTGCTTTGCCTGGTCAGTTGGGGTGGGAGCAGCCGTTCAGAGACTTCTTGTGGTCTGTGTGTCTGCACGTCAAATTTACCTTTCTGATTTATTTATCGTACATGTCGGAGCTACAAACCAACCAAAAGACTTTTTAGACATTTCTTCTCTTGTTCTCATTGAATGGGTAGCCACAGCTAAGCTCACTGTGATGTTTACACGCTATTTCTGAATGGTCACTCAATGCAGAGCAACAGAGATGGGCTGTCAAAGACGACATGCCAGAATCAGGAAACGTAATTTTCCAGTGCAAAGTGGCTGCTGTGTTGTAATTGTCAGCCTTGGGTCAGATACTGACTTACAGTTGACCCATATATTATGATACTATGATACTACAATAGATGGAGTTAAATCTTTATGCTCTCATCACATGATTGGACTTTAAGCTGAGCAGTCCAGTTGTCAGATTAATTGCGACTGACATAGATGATTTATTTTAAGTTACGGGGAGTGGAAGCAGAGCTCATATGTCAGCTAATATGATTTGGTTTTCAACAGACAGCAGACTCTTTTGAGGAATGCTTAGCATGCATCAGAGTCTGTATTCTGTCCTGCATCTGTGGCGTTATAAATCTGTCCTACTCAGTAGTTTCTGGCATGGCGATTTCTCAACAGAGATCCTTCCTGTTTCCTTTAATCACTTACTCATTATTGATTTTAATGTGTGGTTTGTTTTGTGCCAAGGGAGATTTAGTGGAACTTCTGTTCAAGCCCATATGTGTTCAGAGGATAAGACTAATCTAACATCTTACAGTGATTAAGGCTGGACATCAAGCTGAGCGACACTCTGCAAATTACTCTTTAATTCGACCGTTAATAAGGTGTCTGAGTTCAGTAAGCCATATAATGCATAAAGACACACTGCGTAGCCATTTTTATTGCCACTTGGTGGCAGTGTTGCAGTGTCATTTTGTCCATTTCAGTGCAGACACATCCTCTGTGAAATGTTCCATGCAGATGATTCATATTTTGCAGACGGAGGAATTTTTTTATTGGAGATGGAGGAATTTAGTAAAGACTGACTGGGGGGGCAGGACCATGTAGTAGAGAGGTGAGGTGGTGTATCATGATTTTTCCACAGTAGAAAACTGCTATCAGGCATCTCTTCCCCCCTCACTCCTCTCAATTGAGGAAGTCCTGCATGGGCTGAGCTACCTCCTGGTTTTCAAACAGGGCTGTGTAGTTCTGTTTTGACCTTTTGTCTTGACTACAGCCATCGCCCCTACCCCACCCACCCCTGATCCCTTCAGACTTTGTTTTGATGTTGATAGGAGCTGATGCTTTGGTGCATGGATGGCAATTTCACCCCCTTGATTGTGAATGGATCGGCAACGCCTCCATCTTGACCTGGAGTGCCTCCTGCTTTCCTTTTCAGAGCCTGTTCAGAATTAAAATAACGCGTTCAATATGACATGTAATCTGCCACGACTGTCCCATTTGGTCACCACATTGACTTGTTATGATGGTTAATTGGTGACACATTGCTATTATAATACAACAAAGGAAACCAATAGTTTTGTCATGTTGCTTGTTGTTCTGCCAGTTAAACAGGACATTGGACACTGGTCATTAAAGCCTTGGTCTCCCTGTCTAGTATACATGTAAGTGAACAAGCTGTATTCATAAAGGGCAGCACATAATGCTCAATGTTACTTTTAATTTGGCCTTAATGTAATGGTACTTTAATAGCATGTGAGCTTTAATGGGACATGAGCTCACAGTCGGTGTAACTCCTGTCTCTCTTTGAGTCTTTCCGTCTTTTCACACATAAATCTATCCTTTTAGAAGTGTTGATGTATCCACCCTGTATACCTTAATAACCCCAAAACACACCCGTGAAAACCCCACCCGCACCCACTTCCACAAACACATCAACTCAGAGTTACAGGAACTCAAGGAAATCACACAGCTCACCATGTTCGATAAAATAAGTGTAGGGGATATCCTCTATGAGTGAACGCCCCGCAGTTCTACTCCCACTACCCTCCCACCTCCCAGTATCTCACTTCATATTGTTTCTTAGATTATTATTTAGTAATGATAAGTGAGGGAGGCAGTCAGCACAGGGAGTTCAGGAAACTGACTGGGAAGCCCCACCTTCAGTCCTCCTAAGGGAGGATTTCTGTCAGTTGAAATTATTCAACATGATGGAAACACAGGTCAAGCCAGCGGTGATAAAACAGAAATAGATGGACTGTTCAATGAATGTTCATTCAGCTAAATGTGTTTACATGCAGCTGTACTTGTCAGCAAAGAGGAAATCAGCTACTGTCAAATCTGCGGAAATTTTAGAATTGGGAAACATTGCATACGCACAAATTGCAGTGTTACTTTACAGACACATTTCTATACATTCATACATACATAATTATAGTATTTTCAACCTTATAAACTTTAACCATTTTTGGAACACACTTAGAGTGTTTCATGCAAAAGATTTTGATATAGTAATAAAGATAACTGGCCAGCATTTGACTCAATGGACTTTAAACCCAAAAATGCTTTCATGCACAAACTGTTGGCCTAATGTTACAAAATCAAGCAGACCGTATTTAACAGATGTGTATTTTTTTTAAAGCATTATGATACAATATGATAATTATAGTAATAATATTTCATAGAACAATTCAAAATTAAAGCATTTAAATTAATATTAGTGAATAGGACATTCTAAGTGACTCTCCACCCTTCATAAGTCACAGAACTATGTGTGTATTTGCTTATGTATTTTGTTTTCATTTATATTTTGTGCCATAAAACATATATTTAAGAATACCTCTGTTACATGAATATTGAATTATTGTATAGATAAACACAGGGACGTATGATGAGCTTCCTCCTCATCTTTATCATCTTTCATATTCAAACAGACAGGAAACCCAGTATGCAAGGTCTAATCTTCACCCCTGTGGGTCCTTAAGTTGTCTACTGATGAACTTCCATGTGATACTTGCATGTTAGATTGCACCAAGATATCACAGACTCCATAGATTCTTGTTACAAATCACATTTGGGCTCAGTGTAACAATTCCCTGCACAGTGAGGAACATCCAAGTCTTAAAACCACTGCAGCGATATTGCTGCCAGCATAAATTGTCCACACAGCTTTTAGGTCAATTTAAAAAGCTTACTATGAAAGAGTCAAGGATAATACTTTTTCCAAAGAACTGTCATATTAATAAAAACATGCATATGGCATGTGAGTAGTGGCAAAGATTGAATTGAGTTAAACCACAACATTAGGTGCTACATACGACTTAATTAACCCTTTCTACCCCACTAAATCCCACATTCTCACTGTTCTTCTTTTCTATATATTGTATGTATTTCCCCTGTATTCTGTCTTCAGACTTGTGCAGCAGTTTCACTACCCTGTTTAATTTCACAATATTTCCGCACTGACAGCATGTTATTTAGCCCCTGCTACAATAAGTGCATTTATTCCACTAGCATTCAGGAGCGTAATTATGTTAAACACCCTGGACATGTAGCTCAGACTGATCATCTTTAAAAGGTGTCATTTAGATAAATGCTGAAACCACACACATTAGCTCATCTGAGCAAATAAGTAACACTCAAATAGAGAGCTTGGTTTTGTGCAACTTCCTGCCAATAAATGTTTGTGGTTGTGCTGAATTCCTGTTTGTCTTAAACTGACCAAGCAACAAAGCCTGAAATTTGAGGTACACAGTAATGTCTCTTTTAAAAACGTGATATCAATATACAACAATAAAGGGATTTACTTAGGGCCACAAATAATAGTCTGCACATTAGGGACATGTCCAAAAAAAAGCTATTAAAAATAAAAATAAACAAGGCATCAACCATACTGGGAAGACAATTGAAGCTACACTACTACAAAGTGAATAACAAATCCCACAAAAGCAGAATGAATCACGAAATCTGATAACCCTGCTGATGAAAACATTAAATTACTTGGTAAGCAACACTGTGCATATTCGTAAATAAATGACACACTTTCACACACATAATTGTTGTTATTAACAAGGTACCAAACAAGCACAACTCCCTCAGCGCCACAGAGATATGGGGCTGAATGGTTTTGGTTAAGCAGATTTATCCCACTACCGAATGTGCAAAGGCCTCTGTGTTTACAGTGCTATTTCAGGGGCACCGAGACACACACAAATTCACCCGCGTCCACAGTCACAGTAAAAAAAGCAACCACACGAGAACATACATGCACACAGGCACATATTCGCATAACATTACTCACAGTGCAAACACACACACATCCACACGCTTCTCCAGATGTTGTTTTGGAACTTTCCCTCATTGTGTCGCTCAGCTTTGCCTCGCAGCCAGCCCAGAGTGTGTAACCATGTTTAGATAAATACACACTGGCTCAGGGAGGTGTGCATTTCACACACCGTATGTTTTGGTTTAATTGAGTACTACAGAGACTTGTGGCATGTGGTTTACAATTTAGCCCACTTGGGCCGGCATGGGCACTGAGGGGTCACACACTTTGTTACAAATGATACAGTATGTATATATATCCATATTGGTCTACCATATATATATATGTGTGTATGTATATATACACACAGTGTGTGATGCATTTTCACATGTATGTTAAGGTGCTGGCATGCATGCCCAAACAAACAACGCAGGATGTAAGATGGACTTTAATTGCATATGAGCGCATATCAGTATATGACAACAAGAGGTATTCTAACCAGTAAAATGTGTGTACACACCACTGTGTGCGCCAAACTCTGTTCTTTATCCTAACACACCTTCACAGCAGTTGTATGAAATAACCAGACTTCACCATAAACACACAGTGTTATTCTGTGTTACTATTGACCTCTCAGGTGTTAGGGTTAGGGGCCACTGGGTGGGCTGGCATCTTATTAGTACCCCTTAGAATGGAGCTTTTCATTCATATGGGATTTCCCCAAATACTTATAGGCTATAGAAGTGCCACTCACTGGTTATGTACCTTCTTGCCTTCACAAAGGGTGAAGCACTTTATGTGATATTTGACGCTCGACAGTATCTCTTGGCTCTTAGGAAGTGGAAAAGGCACCTTCCTGTGGTCCATGTTTTAGTTTTACTTTAGGTTTCCTTTGAGCTTTGATTGTGGACCAGTGGACATGGTAAACCTGTTGAATCACAGACAACTTATCTCAAATCTCATTTGCAGTCACTTCTGGCTCCGAACAGGAAACTGTGAAAAGCTGCTCACTCATGACCAATCAGTAATTACAGTGAAAGCATTGCTATTCATTTGTTTCTGTGGGAGATTCATGGATAAGAAATACTGTAGCAACATCCCACAGGGAGACAGTGGATGTGGTCATTGGCCAACTTTGATATTTCATCACTTTTATTAACATTTTTTCAGCAGGGTTGCTCTGTCACCCCAAAAGTCTTTAAATTGGCCACAGCAGCTTCAAGGACAAGAAGTGTAACCATACCCTTCACATCAAAAGCTGGCTTGTCACCGGCGTCCCTCCCAAAACAAATTCTGCAGTGCTAGATTACCTGGTCAGATGTGCCCACCAAGCTCAAATTCCCATGTTGTTCCTGATAATATGGTGTCACAGAAGGTGGGTTGGTTCACGAATCAACCCAGTTTCCCCAGAGGCACCACCATATATCCCTAATGCCAACTCTCTCCAGAAAGTCTTTAAGGTTTTTCCTGTCTGTCACAGGAAAGCAGCTTCCACAGTGACTGCACTTTAATTAACATGTCAGCCAGTTTGTAGAGGTTGTTTACTCAAAACTGAAGCCTCAAACTCTCACTAAACTGTAGTCCCTCTGTAGCCTTGACAGAAGGAAACATGCCTGCCCTTCTGAGGGCCATTTTAAGAGCCACGGTTGTAACAGAGTCTCTTATCTGATTGCCAGGTTAACATGGTTAACGTGACTGTGTGACATGTTGTCCACTTTCACTGAGCTGCTCAGAGGCTCAACGAGGAAATCAGACCTGAGAGCCACTGTGGCCGAAAAGTGTCTCAGGGAATGACAGGGTCTGTTGTCTGCGTGAATGCTTGCGCGTGCAAGTATGAGTGTGTGGGGGGCAGGGGAAACATACACACACACACACACACACACACATGCACACACAGGACATGAGGGTGAAAGGGGGAGTGTGTTTCTAGCAGGGGAGGAGAAGGGAGGAGACTTGCCTTTTCGATCTCTCTGAAGTCTGAATGCAGCGATGTAGAGAAGTTAGTGGGAAGTCAGAGAAAATAAGTTGTTCCTTTAAGAGAGCTGAGGGCTTGGACTTGTTTCACATTGACTCTATTTTGGATTGTAATCAGAATTAACAGGGAGCCACTTGAAAGTTGAAAGAAAAGACGTTTTGTGAAATTTCATGCAAGCAGAAATGTCTGATTTAGGAGTCAATCCACACTTGGAGGGAATTATTTCTGATTTTGAAGGTTTGTAATTGTGTTTTCTGCTTTTTTTGTTTCAGTTACAATGTTTATATTGACAGTTTGTCATAAGCAGCTATATCTGTCAGAAGTATGCTGTTTGTGAATAGTACCTTAAAGTGCATGTATTCCTACGACTGTGTGTACTGTGCATGTGTGTCTACTTGTAACTGTGTGTTAAAAACAGGGTGGTGGACACATGTTAGCCAAGTCCCTGTAGCCTATAGTCTGTTATTGATTATACCCGAGTTACGTCAATAATAGAAACAAACACAGCACTGACACCACACCATTCCAGCACCGGAAAGCCTTCAGCTGAAAGCACTAAGAAGGAGACAGTGGAAACACCAGCACCAAGAGCTAACATCTGTCTAACATCTCATAACACATTCACAACTGTGTCTCTCCTTTGTTTGCTACGCCAATGTGGAGCTGGCATTAATTCCCTTTGTCCTCGTCTTCCTCTGTCATTCTGTCTTTCTTCCTTCCACACTTCTTTCCTGTTCCTCCTCCGGTCACACTGGGGCCCACCAGCTGGTCTTTGGCCTGTTGCTCGCTGTGAGAAGTAATGGAATGATGCTGACAGCAGAAGCCAAAAAAGTATAAAACCTAAACAGTATATCAATTACTGAAAGTGCCGTATTTGAAGTCATATTTCTAGCAGTGTTTGAATAGTTCAGGTACCACAACTTCCGTCTAATAACCTGGTTTATATTGAATCATTTAATAATCAGTTGACTGCTTGCTTATTCAATGAATTCATCTGTGTAACTGTTATCTGTGTCTCATGTCTGACTGACATGCAAACTTTGGATAAGCTGAAAGAAATCTACAAATGCTATAAAACTAAATTGGAAAAACTATAAGAATTGAAAAATGGAGACATGTCAACTTGCTTAATCCTGTTCTGTTTGTGACTCTTTCATCTGATTATGATAATCGGATGTAGGTAATCTGATTGAGGTTTGACAGTTTCTATAGTTGAGGGATTGTCCTAATCAGATTAAAACCAAACTATTTGTGCTTACACAGAACAGAGAACTCTGTTATGATGATTATAATCATGATTTGATCATTAGAAAAACCTGATTGATCTTCAATCAGGTTTGCACTGGTCAACATGCCTGGCTATTTCCGTATTAACTTTTACAGTCACTGTGGATATGTCTAGGGACATCAATTGTGGTCAGTATAAGCAGGGTTAAGGGGTCAGTTAGTGTCAAACATAATGCATGTTGGATCTTCGTATAGTGTTTGAAACACGCTCCCACTACAGGTTTCATACCTGTGAACTGGGAGGACTGCGTGTGATGATTTCTGTAAATTTCCAAAACCAACAGTCTGATAGTACAACCACATTATAAAGTGATTGGCAAGGTTTACATAGGTGAGAGAATATGAAGGGTTTGAACTTTTATCTCATGTGCTCTTTTTTCCATTCTTCACACAGCTCCTTTTATCTCTTTATGTTTGTGCAAATGTGCAAAACCATGCAAGACTGTCCAAAAGTGTGTGCCTTTATCCTGGTTTGAATGATTATAGTGTCTCGCCTCTCCCTATGGTGGTCAGCTTTCAGCCTTGCATTTGAGTGTGTGGCAGTTCAGAACAGCTATAAACACTTTTGCCTTCAGTCGTGGTCTGACAACATGTCATAACAGCTAGTTCATTTCAAGCAAACCACTGACATTTATCGGTATATTTTTGACAACTGAAAACATGGCTAGAGCTTCACTTTTATTCAAAGATTATAATATTGGATCATATACCGTATTAATCATAAGCTAGTGCTCAGTCACTGGCGGCCAGGCATTCTCATATGCTGGCAGATGATTTTGTGCAAATTGGATATTACAGGAAATCCATGTTAACTTGTTTATTCAGAGTGACATAGGTAGATTATATTGGTCAGTATGAACCATTCGTCCCATCCGTGACGGAATCAGCCACAGAGAGAGGTGCATGGCAAACACTTGACTGAGTAAGTCCCCGTTTTATCCTAAATCATTATGTTTTCCACTACATTGCACTGTGCTGTATCTCACACTGAGGAGGAAATAGGCAAAGAGACAGAAAAAGGAATTGGTGAGCACACTAAAAATGTAATAATGCCTCTTGGATGGACTCTTGTGTGGGGCTATTACAGAAAATGGATAGCAGAAAATACCATAACAACTGCACATTGAAATAATATTATGATTTTCTAAATGGTAGAAAATGTCTCTGCTGAATGTAAACGTATGAGTCACCAGAGAATAAGCCCAGAATAAGCCCTTATTTGTATATTCAGAGAAACTTTGTAGTGTCATACACAGGCTACTGCCAAGCTAAACTGAGTCCAGTCCAAGGTATTTTGTGCTGATTATCTGCTTAAAGGTGCCATGTTGTTTCTCTAGTGTGGCGTGTGGCATGTGGAGGAAATTAATGTTGAAATGTAGCGAGTGCATGTGTGTGGTACAACTTCTAAACCTGGCAGAAAGGCCAGTATGTTATTAAGTTGGTTTGAGTGGGTGATACAACACTTTCTTAACAGCTCTCAGTGGTCCTGTTCACTCTAAGAGTTATATTAAATCACTGGTGGCAGAAAAAAGCATGTAATGCATATGGCTGCGTTAGGCCAGTTCTGTGACAATTGGATTTCTATATGTACTGTTTATGATTTTCATGTGTACGTGCCATTTAACTAACTCTTTTGCTAATCATTTTGTCTCTGCAACTTCTACCATCACACACACACACACACACACACACACGCACATGCACGCACGCGCGCACACACACACACATACACACTCTTTTTCTCTCTCTCACTCTCTCTCTCTCTCTCCCTATCTGCACCCAGATGTTAAAGATAACACTGACAGCTTATGTTTTCTAACTTCTTGAAAAATAATGATTTTGCTAAAACATGTCTGGATATTTTAATTTCTGCTTTGAGGTCACTGAGCTCTAATCACATGCCACTGGTCACTGAAGTAGATCATTCTGTTCATGACGTAGATGGTTAACCTGTGCTTGATCAAAGAACAGAATAAGGCTTTACCTGTCAAAGGTTGAGACCTAGAGAGCCTGAAGCTAAGCAACAGGTCAGCTATTCAACAGCTGCTTAAATGCTGTTGTGTGTGTGTGTGTGTGTCTGCACTCTAAAATCTTCAATCGGCGTGAAATTACCTCTTGGTTCTGGTTAGCATTCAGATCTTCCTTTTAAACATCTGGCATTTCGGCATTATAGAAAAGATTTCTCCTCAAGGTCTGCACCAACTTGCCTCTTCTGTGACAAGTCTTCCCTCTCTACCACACACCTCTAACGATCCCAGAATTCCTTAGTGCAGGACACAGGGTGTCGGCCAGACCTGGAGGGAACCACACAGTCTATCTGACACAGAGGGCTACACTGCTGCTGGTCAGCATTAGTATACCCAACACCATCAGTGGGCAGTGGAAGGAAGTGTGTGTTTGACAGTGTAGCATTAAGGTTTCGTCTGACCAAGCAAAATACCATAATGTGGAATTCTATCATTCGTTGTTTGGCCTTGTCTTGTCAAGTAGGATGTTTTTCCTGGTTTGACCACATGGACTTGTATTCTGCGGCTACTGACAACAGATAAACTCCACTGTGCATAAACTGGTTTTGTATAACCAGTGTTTGACAGAGAGTAACTGTCTTGCTCACTTGACTTATTGCCTGAGGCTAGAATTACAGGATGGATTAGGAGTTCAAGGCTGTGTACAGTACAGTACATCCTTCATTAATTAAAATGCTGGTGTTGCAGTTTTTTGCTGCATAACTGCATTTGGGTTTTATTTGAGAAGGGCCTTTATTTCTAAATGCCCCTGCTTTATAATATTAATGTTTTCTGATCTGCTCTTGTTTGCTGTTACAAAAGTCAACAATTTATACAGCTGTTTCACATTCAAAGCTTTTCATGAGTTTGGGAGCACTTCCATTTCCTGAAAGCATTTTAGTATGATACATCTGAAGGAAGTGTAGCTATGCTTTATTATCAGCACCTTAACCAGAACAGATGAATGACTTGACTATGTTATTATCTGGAAAAAATACCAGATTATGCAATATTTATGTTGAGTCTACATTGTTTCCTGGCCTTTATTTTTTTATTTCACTGATGGAGTACATTGAAGCTATGATAGCAATGATCATAGAAATCAATTGGGATTTTCAATACTGTAATATCACAGTATAGTATTATTTGTGCTGTCCTACTCTTCATTTTTCCTGGGCTTACGGGACTGTCCCAGATCTTTGAATGAAACATCAGTACATCTGTTTGTTTAGTCAAATCCACATTACTGAAGCTTTTCCCTCTCTAAAACTTTCTCTGTATAGCCCAACTCTAATACAAAGTAACAAAATGCACAGATGTCTATTATGACAAGATCATCAGTCATTACCTCATTTGTAACAGGAGTCGGACGTTAAAATAGTTAATCTTTGTTGACTGCTGTCAGTCCCAACTAATGTCAGTGATAGTGAACACAATAAGTGGCAATTTTGTCTTGACCCGTTTTAACCACGCCCTCACTCTCATACCCTGCAACCTCTTTGGCTCTCTATCTCCAGTCTCTTTCCCCTCCTTTCCCTCCAGTCTCTCTATTTTGTTCCCTCTAACTTTCGACTATCTCCTATTAGTGCATCTGGGCTGAGATTATACTAAATGTTTGTGTTCATTGGTTGGAATGTTCTTGAGAGAAAAGTGATGACACTGATGATAAAGAGGCAGCCAAGCCTAACACCTGGACTGTATTAGGACAAATGACCATGAACCAAAGTAAGGCTACAGCTGCCCTCCATCTTTGTTTTTGTAATCCTGTACTATATTGTCTGTGCTGCATTATTTTCCCACATGAGACACCATGAGATTCTGGATACTGAGCGGCGATAGGTAGTGGAGGGACGTGGGGAGACGAGACTCCTGGCTGCTGTTAATGAGGTTCCTCTAAAGTAGACTGGACCTCTCATTTCTTGCTCATTGTCTGGGAATGCTGTTTCGCTGGGAACGATACTCCTTCATCCATCTGTCAGTCCGACGCTCATGCACAAATATTCTTCCTAATGCTCCGTAAATCCTACATGAAAGTAAAAGACCTATTTCCCCCTTTTGCGTCAGCCGAACAAGAAAGATGCAGAAGTCTGTGGGAAGAAGCGTGATCCTTAAAAACATAGGGGCTGAGTGGTCATCCGAGAGAGAAATGCCCCGAATGCCTTTTTCCATTCTCCATATTTCCAGAAAACATTAAAGCACAGCAAGATTCAAATTCACTACTGCCCTTAAATCATGTATCCTTGACTGCACAGTCTCTAACAAATGGCTCGAGTGGAAAGCACTCAAGTTCTCTGTAGTCCCGTGCCTGACGGCCTATAATCACAAAACAGCCAAGTACTGAAATACTAAAGTACAGAAATACTAATCTAGCATCACTTAACAGGTCACTGGCAAAACAACGTTTTGGTTCAGATCTCTTGTTTTGACAATACTTGTGAATATGGTTCCTGATGTCCCAGTTAGTTCTCACATTTACAGCTCTTCCAACATGTAACAAAAGTCTGCAGCAAGTGTCAAGAGATGTTAGAGTGTGCATGGTTTCCTGAAGTGTTGGGGCTCTCAGAGGAGGTTAAAATGAATGCCTCACTCCCTACACAGTGCAGTCTTAAAATGTGCATCATAACCTTTCAGCTCCTTGTGAAAATCTGTAGACCAATTTTGGCAGACCAATTCATTCTCTGGTCAGAGTTGAAAGTAGCCACAGCCTTGGATTCCCTCTCAGCAATCGTAAAACACAAGACAGAGGAAAGAAGGGATAAGAAGGACACAGTCCAGTGGCAATATGGGTTTGGCCACCACTTACGGTTTATTGTGTATAATGTTTTTATATGTACATCTATCAAAGAATGGATTTTAAAGCTGTTTTATGGTGCCTTGCTGGATAATGAACTCTGTTCTCATCAGAACTTCGACATAGAAAATAAGCATTGGGACTGTGAGAAAATGTGAGAAAGTGGGTATAGGTGGCTGTTTAATATGTTCACTACAATCTTTTTGTGCTTATTATTAAGGAAGAGTCTACATTTCAACATAATGTAGGTACTGTATGACTATCTGAAGCTGCTGAAGATTGCCATACAGCCTTAGCAAAACTTCTATAGGGCAAGAATGCCAAAGATGAAAGGTAATTGTGCTTTAAGGTCTAGATAAAGGGTGTACAGGGAGTGATGGGGGGTTGAGTCATAAACCCCAAGACATCCATTTACTCCTGTGGTATACAAGAAGGTCCTTGGTGTGTCTGACTAACACGAAAATACTTTGGCTCTGGCTGGATTTTTTTTGTCAGGGGATAAATTGTGATGCAGCTTGTAGTATTATATAGTAGCTTATTAGATTTTTAGTTCTGGCTGATGTGTGTTGGGAGGTAACTTTGATGCGACTGTGTTGAGCTCCGCAACCCCCCCTAACACAATTTCAGCTTTACACAGTGTACAGTGGGGCTGGGGTATGGTCATCTCCCCGTGGGTGTAGTTGCTTAAAAATAAACACGTATACATTCCCGTAACGCATTCTTGCTTGTTTTTACAAGCACTTTGAACAAAACTACATGCAGTCAAAGACACATGCACACACAGACACCACAAGCCACAAACAGATCAAATAATCACTCCATTTTGGATTGTAGGAAACAGGAGATGTTCTTCAGGGGTGCGTGAGTGGACTGGTAGTGTGTCATTATGATACCAGCTCCTGGCCATTGGCTTGGCACAAATTCAAAGAGTCAGATTCAAGTTAACTTTGAGCCAGTGCACTCTTCCCAGGGGGTTTATTCCATCCCTCGGTATCTTCATCTCGGACAGTGAAGCTATGTTCTCACGTCACAAACTAACCAAGGAGAAGGATACGCCTCTATCCCTATGCTCATGTTGTTCATAAACAGGGAGACTTTTTTGCCTAAATGCTTGGCAGTGAACAATTCTTGGCTGATTCCGTGCATGTCATGAAACGCTTCAGATGGCCCTATGAAAAACCCTAGAATTTTATTTTGTGGTGCCACACATGTAGCATCCAAGTCACGATAAAACCATGCATGAATCGACTTAAACATGCTATACAGTTAGTGAAAAACCTGCTGCTGGTAATGAGGGATATAATGGAATTAGATAGTTATGGCGTAATAGCTTGTGCATGCAGTTTCCTTTGTGTTGCCACCAAAATTGCTTCTACCGCTACCCCACCCTCAACCCCAGGCGCTTTACTACTTGGATACTGTTCATAATGTGTTTTTAGAAAACAAATTCACTCTGTTTACTGCTCAGTTAATTGGTATGACCTTTTTGATAAATATTTAATAATATTGTTCCTACTTCCTATAAACAGCATCTTGACCCATAAATGGTTTATAAGGGAAAGATGAGCTTGTTTTGGTTAAGGAATGCTTCCAATATATTGTGCTCTGTTGCTGCATTTGAGTGTTTCCATATTATATTACTTTGTACATTACTTTTCAGTTGGAAATGTTGTACTCTAATCTAATCTTCATTTATTCGTCAGCTGATGTAATTATTTACTTTTCAGATGAAAATTTTACGGAAAAAACACATTTTCAAACATTTATAAAATACATTACAATATTATTACTAGTGGTTTTACAACCTTTTTGGCTTGTGACACCTTACAAAAAAGCTGTGTCTACTTGAAGCCCTCATTTTTTGTCCAACTGTCTAATTGCAGCACCTTAGGAGCTACCTAAGCTCTACTTAAATAACCTAATAATTTAATTCATCATAAAATATCAGTCGCAGTGGGCATTTTTCTGCAGCAGTATACCTTAGATGCCTAAGTACATTTTGCTGATGAGACTTTACTTGTAATTCAATACTTTAACATTGTTGAATTGATACATTTGAGTAAAGTATCTTAATATTTCTTCAACCACTCTGTTTACTTCGTTATAGTTCACAAATTTGTTAAGTCACGGCGAAAAATAGCTAATTTACTTTCTTTATCATTTCTTTAATTAATCAATCCATGGTTTTATAAACAAAATTTCAAAGAAAAAATCATTTTTTCCAAATGCCCATAATCCAAACCCCAAATATATTCAATTGACAATGATACAAAACAAGGAAAAGCAGGGAATCCACTATAGAAGCTGGAACCAGACAATGTTTGGTATTTCTGTTTGACTTATCCAAGTAGCTATCCAAGGCAAATGACCCTATGACTGATATGTTGTGTTTGTCCCGTACATGCAGCTCTGAAGAGGTCCTTTGAGGTGGAGGATGTCGACACTTCATCTCACTCTTCCCCCGGCTCCCGTCGGACAACTAGCTCCCCTCACCGTAACGCCATGTCTCCCACCAGCATCTACTACCGTGACCTGGGCACTGCCGCCCCAGCCACCAACAACAACAACCTCAACTATACCCAGCCCCGCTCCATCATGGGTGGAGGAGGCTCCAAGACCCCCGAGCCTGTGTCTCGCCGTTCCGAACTTTCCATCGACATCTCCTCCTCTTCCAGCAAGCAGGTGGATAACGTCACTAGCCCTGCTTCCACACGCTTTGCTACCAATAGCGCCCTGAAACGCCCCGAAGTCCTGGGCCACTCCAAGACCCCTGAGATGAGCCACAAGAGGGAGGTCACGTTTGCCAAGACGCCTACTGATTCCCCAGTGATACGTCGCAATGAGGGCAATAATAACAACAACGGCACCAGCCGGATCCCTGAGCAAAACCACGCTCGCAGGTTTGAGCCTCCCAGTCCTGGAGATGTCCGTAAACCTGATATCAGCATCACCAGAGCTCCCCCAGAAAACAATGGCCACCATCCAGCAGTGCACCACTCACACCACCCCAATCCTCATCACAACACCATCGTCACCACCTTCCGCTGCTCTTCGCCTAGTCATGCTGGACGAAAATCACCGAACCCTGACAGTAAGTCTGTTTAATCATAATGTTGCTCATACAAGTATCCCGTTTTGGCTGGGGAAGTCCCGTATTTTACCCTTCTTTCCCGCCGTCCTCCGTATTAGTATTTTCCTGTAAATCTCCCGTATTTTAACCTGCGTTATTAAAAAATAATAATACCCGGGCCTGGGTGGAGTAAAAAAAAAAACATTCCCAATCTGAGCTCTGTCACTAGCCTTGCGATAACTGGCACCTGCAGGTAGACGTTAGACAACAGAACTGTAAAATTAACCACTCTGGCCCAGCCTACAAATATACACTCCTTCCAAAACAGTCTTAAAGAATCCAAAGTCTGCAACAAATTTGTACAATAACTCACTAAAAGAGTAAAGAAAAGTAACGTTAAAAAGAAAAGCAATATGAAATGAAAAGAATGTGTGGAATGAAAATAACATGTAAATGTAAAGACAAGCAATGTTAAATGAACAGAAAATATGCAAATAAGCATTTAAATAAATGCTCTTCATATATACCCTTTTGTGTTTTCATTTAGGATATAACACCTGTCTTAAAATACAATGGATACTGGAACTTGGGGTGGTGGGACTGCTCGCGGTGGGCTCCTGAAAATTTCCCTTATTTTCAAATCTAAAACTTGACAGGTTTGATGTTGCTGTGTGTAATCTTTAGCTCTAACAAACGTGTCGAGTGCCCTTCACCTCTTATAAAACATGTGAAACGATGATTTTGTATTTTACATCCAGCATTGTTTACATCTATGTTTCGTATCTAGCAGACTTCATCTTCCCTGTCTTTACTGGTGCTTTGCTGTCTATCTTGGTGCACTTGTTGATTAGCCAACTGGTGTGAAACCATGAGCAGTAATGAATTTCGAGTCACACGCCCATGCAATTTTTCGCCAATGAACGAGATAAACAAAATGGGGACCCACTAATAGAAAAATTGCTCCATAACACTACTAGAGGTCGAAATATCTACAGGAACCCCTTAAAGTGTCAGTCAGAGAGATTTCTTTTGGTGACATGTTTACTTATTAGTGGTCTTTGGTTATACAGAACAAACTTTTGACCAAGTAAACACCAAAACCAAATCTGTGTCAAATCTGACATCCCATTGTAAAAGGCATGCTGTTGCAGATGTCATCTGCTTCAGGCTATTACATTGTGCAATGATGCAAATACTAGCAATATGTTGTCTAATAAAAGACTATGACACATCTTAATGCTGCATTCAAATGGAACTATTGAATCTTTTAAATCTCTATTTTTTATTTATTAGAGTAAGAAGTGGGAAAAAGAATAACGGGTTCCTTTAGGCTGAGGTCCAAGAATTTTCTCCAAGCCCTTGTTGGTGGCATGCAAATACATACAAAACACGTTTTAATTACAAACTTGCAACAAATTTGTTTTAACCAGTCACTGGGAGTTAGATTTAGATTTAGATGATGGATGTGTGTGATGTTTTGCGTACTGTATGGTTGTCTTTTTAAGTAAGTGGTTTATTTTTGTGTAGACAAACACACTGCAATGCTATCTCCAATATAATGATAATAATAATAATAATAATAATAATAATAATAATAATAATAATAATAATAATAATAATAATAATAATAATAATAACAATAATAATAATAAAGAAATTGTTGAATAATAATAAATAATTCTTGTGTTAAACCTTTTTAGCATAGCAGTGCTTTGGTGCTGTGATTTAGTTCACCAACCTATGTGACTGCTTTAGCACAGACTCACCAGTTTGATGTGCCATCAGTGGAGAAGAGATTACAGTGATTCTAATAGTCTTCTTAAACTCGAATTAAACTGAATCACACACAGTTTGCATTCAAACCCCACTGGGTAAAAAATGTCCCATTTTCCAGATTACATTTCATTTGGACTGGTTTAATTTGAGCTCTGTCTTCATATCTTCCTGATCCTTCCCCACTCACGCTGAGGTAACATACTAACCCAAGGATCAGATCTCTCACTAAGAAAAAAGTCAGTAACAGGAGCAGCTTGTTTGATTAGTCTGATTTCTGCATGTCTGTCAGTAATATAAGTAACCATGTCCTTGGAGGCCCGTCTGTCAGTAGAACCAGCAGACTGTAAGTCTGTATTTGTGGTAATCCATGTCTGTTCTTAATGCAGCATTGGAGCCGGGGTGGTTTTTGTTATGTGATGAAAGCCTAACCTTGGCAGCTCCAGTACAGTAGTATGGTAGTTAAATAGTAATTATTGCTACAGTTGAAGAAAAACTATATGCAACAGAAAAGGATAGATTTTGGCCCACAAGGTAACATTAGTTTTTCTAATGCAGCTGGTTACATATACAACAGAGAACAAAATACTGAATAAAATTTGTAATTAGGTTTGTATTTAGTTACAATTGCATAATAAGCAGTACTATATGCTACCTTTGTTTGTTTGAGCTAGATCTAGTTGAGTATTTAAAAGTATATTCACATGTTTATCAAGTTTACAAGTTAATCTTACAACTTAACAATGTATTAACAATAATTTAGCAAAATATAGATAACATTTTAGGGCATTGTATGAAACATAAATCCTTTTGGTCATTTGTGGGCATCGGAAACCTTTTAAATTGATATGTCGAACAGTGAAGCAAACAGTTGCTTATTTACACATCCAGCAGTTATGGAGCATTGTTTACCAGTTATTTGGAATTGTGTTTTTGGTCACCTTGCAAATGTTAGTCCAATATATATTTTTTCCTTTTTAGCTCTGTTTCTGGCCTCTATGAACTCCACTATGTTCACCAGGTAGTGCCCAGCCTGTTTGCCGTTTGGTGCTGGGCAGGTAGTAGGCAGTGGATTTTAGGGGTTTTTGGCTCAAAACATCTGCCTGCTGTGGCCTGAAAACTGCCCTGTCAGAGTGGTAAGAGTAAACCAAAAATACTAAAGTTGTGCGCCTGACAGTTGAACAACGAGCTGAAACTCACAAAGAGATAAATCAGGGGAGTTGTAGGTTCAAGAGATAATTCTCTAAAGCTAAAGGTTCTTCACCATGCACACTATCTATTTACATTGTCGCATTGTTTTCACATTGATGTTGTTATTAGAAAAAAGTCATTATAGCAGCTTTAACTATTGCTGTTTCTTGTGTTATTTAATTATGTGTGCTTTTAGTCACTTGTACAAATAAATAGTTGGTAGCTTGCATCATAACAAAGCTACAGTAAAAGGTTAAAATTGTGTTGTACTGTATTGGATAAATGAGAGTGCCCATATAATTATTAATCACCCTCCGAGTACCTTATATGTATCTCTTGATATAATGATGGGTCCTGGGGATTTAGGTCTTTAGATGTTATATATTCCTGGTTTTTACAAATGTATACTGTATACTTTGTCATTTGGCAGATCTTTCCTCCATTAGTGTCATATACATTTCTCATCTTTGTGAATAGAATACCACTTTGTTGTCTGGCCAAGGCTGGAAAATTGTCTTACCAGACCAAGGGCGTCACTTTGTGTTGAAAAGTGGTGGGGACATTCAGGGGCTCATATTGGGAGTGTGACGAAACACTCCATGAGATGTAAGAATGCACAATGCTGGAGTCAAGACAACAAGATAGTCCAATGCTATTTAGAAGAAATTTTCATTGATTAATCAGACTATTTGATAAGAAGAATTTGAGCATTAAACACTTAATTTCCTGCATTCTGGAAACATTTTCTGCACCAATTTATGGTGGAAATGTCTTTCTTTATATGAAGGGAAACAAAATTTGTGTTGCTGGTGACGATTCAGAATATAAAAATATTATCGAATATTATACAGTAATCAGCAGCTTGTTTTTCTAGCCTACGTTACTTTTTTTTGGACAAGGCAGATCTTTTTGTTCTATATTTACAATGCATTTCATGTTTTTCTATTGTGCAAATAAACCTTTCTGATAGAATTTTTATTTGTTATTAAACATTTCATGTTCCAAGCTCATTTTCAGAAAACTTTGAGCAAATGCTTTCAGAAAGTGGGGGGGACAAAACCAGCCATTTCAGAAAAGTGGTACAGACATGGCGGCATCCCCACTGTAATTGACACCTATGCACCAGAACTATAAAAACATCACCATACAAACATATGTAGACATATATAAAAATACCAACATCATATCACGTTGGTGCTGTACATCTCTCTGCACATCACATCACATCACAGCTGTTTACACACACACAGTGTGAACTGAAGGTACTACATGATTCTCTCCTAGATTATGGGGGTGGTAGCCAATTATTTGTCCCCAGAGAGAGGCCCTAATAGGGGTATAAATAAAGGGTAACCTGCCTCTGCTCTTATACATTATCAAGACAGCTGGGGAAAAATGAATGTGATTTACAAGGTCCACGATATAAGGCATGATTACAAATTGATCTCTTAGTATGTGGAGAAACATTTGTTAAAATAGTAATAGATTTTCTTTAGTGGCTTAAATCTGAAAGTTTGTATATATAGATGAGCTGTTGGCAACACAACAAGCAAAGACTAGGTTTGTTTTTATTATTTTTCCATATTGCTGTTTTTTGGAGTCTATGAGATAATCTGCTTTCCTGCCTATTAAATTTTCCAGGAGGAAATGACATCACACATCATTTGTGTGCGCACACACACACACACGCACACACATATTCAAAGGCACACAGAGCATCCTGTGCTTCCTTCCGTGTTCTGTCAGTGTGATTGTTTCCCCCGCTGTGTGACCTCACTGCAGTGCACTTCCTTTCTCAAGGGTCATGTGATCTGAGTCATTCAGCTTCCTAGCAAATATCCCTCTGTACTTTGATCTAAGCATCACAAAGAGTGAGATACATCGGGGTGTTTATGCAAAAGGTCAGCGCAAAAAGGGTTGTGGACACTGTAGCGTGAACTGCAATTGTTGGAAGATCACTGATAAGCAAATACGTCATGTTTTGCGGCTTGATGACCTCAGTCAGTGGAGGTAACACACAAACCCAGACACATAAACTAACCACCTAACTAGAGCTGAAGCAATTCGATTGATTGATGAGACGAATGGCAAAACAATTCATCAGCAACTATCTTATTTCATTGTTTGAGTCATTTTTCAAGCAAATATGTCAGAAAATGCTTCATCACACTCCCATAGTGTGATGATTCCCTGCCTTTCTCCTGCCATTTGGGTTTTGGACTGTTGATTGAACGAAACAAGACGTCACCTTGGGCATTAATTGTTAGTTGCAGTGCTACAGTATGTTAACCTCTTTATTCTAATGGATGGTTTGGTGAGATCCATTGTAAACTCATGATCTATAGACAAACATTGCCCAAAGCATTAACATTTTAGTCAAGATGCTAAGGTTTTCAAAATTGTCAACTCAATTCAGTTGCTGAGAAATGTGTATAAAATGACATACAAGACATCCAGAAGCCAAAAGAAAATTATTTTTATGTTTCACTCACTGAATATGTTACAACTTCAAATGAACTAACATCAGAATTGATGTTGGATTGCAGTAGCACACTAAAGGGAAATGATAAAGAAAAACCTGACCATTAGGTTCACTTCAGGCCATAGACACCAGGTTCATTCTGATTGGTATCTGGTCTGCGCCTGTGTGTTCTGCCAGAAGGGGAACCTTATCTTGACAGGCAGGCCTGCTGTTCGTCAATCCTTCAAACACTGTAGAAAGAACTCTATCTAACATCTCTAGACAACCTGTGATCAGAAGTAACACGCCTTATCGCTTTTCAGACCAGATTTCACATTTGAGAAACTTTGTTTCACCTGGTGCCCCTTTCTGAATCAAATTTGTTTTGTTCTTCACAGGCCAGAACCCAGTCACTGAAGCACAAGGATTAATACAGGGCTGCAGCTAACAGTTACTTTCATTATCGATTGATGTGCAGATTTATTTTTTTGATTAATTGTTTTGTCTATAAAATGTAAACAGTTTACCATCACATTAAACAAGAAAAGCATTTAAAAGTATTTATAAGCTTAAACCAGTGAATATTTGGCATTTATGCCCATTAATCCAATTAATAATTTATCAAAATAGTTGGTTCAGTTAGTTAATTCAGTGTCTGTCAATTGACTAATCGTTGCAGCGCTAGATTAACGTAAACCACTGATAAAATAATTGAGCTCGGATCCTTTTTGACTTTGTTACGACAAATATTTGCTTTCATTTTAAAACCAAAGATGCACTTCTTCTTGTTTACTGTAACTAGACTGGTGAGATAGAGAGTTTGACCATAAATAGTGTAGTTATCAGTTGGGTGATGAGACTGGTAGATTATCACTGGGGTCACATCCAGCAACCACTTTAGTGTTTTATTGTCATACAGGGAGGGACAAAAAGTTCAAACCCCAAAGATAGACTTGTCTTTCCATCACAACTGAACTGCTGTTACAGCACTAAAGAGAAAGAAACACTAGGCTACATATATAGATAGTGCTGGTTTCTGCTATAGAGGGGAAATTATTATTTAAAGGATGTTACTGAGGAGTCACTTCATGAAATGCCATTGTGTCCTGTTTTCCTGTTGTGATGGTAAAGAACAAAAGAGATATCCTAATTTCAAACTGGAAGATTCTGAATGCTGAACTGGAATATGTCCTTATATTGCCTAAATAAGCATATTATCTCGTAGTACATTTGTTTAACTAATTGAGGTGTAGTCATTATGGAAGAAAGAGCAAATGAAGTCATTTGTCTTTTATTTGGCTTTACCTTCTGAAAGTGAGGAGGAGGGGCCAGATCGGGGCAGGGGGTGATTTGTCTCTGCTTGTCCATAGGTCAGGACAGGACACACACACACACACTCACACACACACACACACACACACACACACTCACACACACACACACACACACACACACACACACACACACACACACACACACACACACACACACACACACACACACACATTCTTCATCTCAAATTTTTTGTATTACTTTTGTTGTCTCTCATCAACACACCTACACAAGCATGCACACACATACCCTCAGGCGAAGGCATATTTGAGGTCAATCCTCTACCAGTGTAATTACTCTGGACTGATCCCAGACCATTAGTCAGTATGACTTGCTGGCTAATTACCCAGAAAAAAAGAGGAGCGAGGTAAAGAAAATTTGTGCTTGTGATAAGGAACTGTTGCTGCTTCAGAATAACGTTATTACTAAGTTGCATATGTGGCTGCAATTAATATATTGAAGGTAAAAGACAATAATACCACATCAATAAATAAATGCAGGGGACAATGGAAGCCAAAGGGCCGAAATACAAATAGAAGACAATTCAATCGAGCGTATAAATCATACATACATCATACGTCAGCATCAGGCAAAAAACATTATCTTAGGACAGATGTTCGATATGGGATTACACATTTAGAGTGCTTTATATTATGGCTGGGACATAATTAATTTAAATCAAATTTCAGGAGAATCATATTCTGATCATGTTACCAGCCTGCAAATTCTGTTTTCTAAATTACTGATTAAGAGAAGGTGTAAATAAATCAAACAAAGTTAGTTATTAAAGCTTTTGCTTTACACATGTGAAGAGTTTAATGTCGTGTAATACATAACAGCGAAACAATCCATTGCTTTGGATCCCCATTAATATTGTGATAATGATTTCAACCATATCACTCAGCCTTGTTGTGTGTGCAGTGTCCTACAACTTGGATTTTTTTCCAAATGCTCTCAAAACAAACAACATAGGAGGCATCATGGAGGACTTCCCTTACTCAATAACCATTTGATAAACTTAATGTTACAGTAATGGAACTAGTGACATTAATACATTAATACTTAATACTTTAATACTACATTAATACTTAAACCAGCTGCCATCCTTCTTAAATGCTGTATAGCACCACTAAATTGTACATTTGTTCATTGTAAAGGTAGCTAAATCAGTGAAGGGGATAGGTGGAAAGATGTAGTTAATCCTGAAAAGGAAACAGAATATAAAAGTCAAAAAGGTAATGCATCATTGTCTCATTTATTTCAGCTCTTGCTGTTCAATGAAAAGCTGTTGTATGAAGACGGTCACAGCAGATGTGGTCATGTCGATGGCTTTGTAATCGATTAGTCCATCACGTCACACACACACTTTTTAGCTAGATGTAAATGTTCACTAAAATTGTAAAATTATATGAAGATAAAAAAAATACATACCTATTTTCTAGGACCTTTTCTTTAGATTTTTGCCTTAAGATGATCAAAATATGATCCAGTGAGTCTCAGATAGTCCCTGACTGCCTTTGATTTAGCTGCCAAATAGTGTTCAGTCTTGCTCACTTGAAGTCTGTGAGCCTCTAGACTGTTACATTTGTCTTTTCATTTCAAAAATGTCCCACTGTGCTGACAATGACAAGTGTGACTTCTCATTATGTTGATTATGAATTAATTAATACACTTCACAGCAGTTGTGCTTCCTAAACAAGCCACCAGGAGGCGGTGTGTGAAAGGTGAAAACTGTTTAGATGCTGAACCTGGCATGCGGGTGAAATAAAGCTGTACTTTTTCCCTTTTAAAGCCAGTTTCATTAAGAAGCACAATCTAAATGATATCTTTAGTACTGCCATCCTTTTTCTCAGAGGAATGAACTTGATAAAGTAGAAACGCATCACACAGATGTCTCCCCTTCTCTGTTCATGTTTTATTAAAGTTTTTAACACTCCAATATATCACTAGGATGGACACTCATTTCAAACAATGTCTTGTAGCTTTTTGAAGTCTGTGGACATCAACAAAACGGGACATGAAAGACTTTTTTTATCATCTTACATGATGGAGGAAGAGGAGGAGGGAGGAACTAGCAGAAATGGAAAAGAGACAGCCCTTCTGCCCTAGATAAATAGACTCAAGAACACACACACATACCCACACACACTCGAACAGAGTTCCCCTCTACCCCGATAAGGCCTTCGGAAGTTGAAGTTTACATTGAGCATCTGGGGGGAAGTCAAGGGTTAAAGAAGTTTCCCACCACTGCAGAAAGACCTTTGTCCTCTAAGTCATTTTGCCAAACCCACAACTCCAGAAAACACAGCCCTCTTCATTCACTTTTTCCTGCATGCCGTGAAGCCAACACATTAACACTTTACATCTTTACTTACACTTACAGACACATACATGTTCAGACACACACACACACACACACACACACACACACACACACACACACACACACACACACACACACACACACACACACACACACACACACACACACACTCCACTTCCTCTCCTCGCACTGGGGACGTGACTTTTGGAAGAATTATCACACGTTGTCTTCCGAAAGGAGTTAAACTAAACACTCTAACTTTGCACACACACACACACACACACACACACACACACACACACACACACACACACACACACACACGAACCACCTTTATCAACATTATCCATCATCATGAGATACTATGAGAAACACAGTAGGATATGGGCCATTAAAGCTTGATGAAGCAAAGTGAGACAACGTTTAGTCACAGTTGACATTATCTTCATTTAACTGGTCTGTCTCCAGGTATATTCTCCCTCCTGTTTATCCAGATATGAGACTCTGCTGTGGTTCCCTTGTCCAAGAAACTGATGGGAAAATCATGTCCCTTATCT
This sequence comes from Lepomis macrochirus, assembly GCA_024633595.2. NCBI lineage: Eukaryota > Metazoa > Chordata > Actinopteri > Centrarchiformes > Centrarchidae > Lepomis > Lepomis macrochirus. Next base: position 16,452,863 of record JALXJV020000003.1, read on the forward strand.
TGGCCATAGAAATGAAGAAATGAAGCACGAGTAATGTCTTGAAATGAAAAAAACAAAACACCATGTAAGCATGAGCCAGTGAATGTTTTTTCAGTGTCATTAATCAAATACAGCTGGCCTGGAAAAATAAAGGATTAAATACTTAATTTATTAAATTAGTTTAGTTAAATAGTTAAGTTTACAGACCTACAATGCAAAGGTCTTACTCAAGTAAAAACACAGAAGTAGAATACAATTATATACACACAGCATGTGTTTATGCATTGTTATCTTTAAAATCAGTTCTGAAGATGAGCTGTAGCCCTAGGTGACAGATGAGTTTTGACGTATTCACAGTGTCAAATATGTGAATCTGGTCTGTCATTCTGTTGATATTTACACCCCAGAGTGGTTTAAATGAAGACAAAAGGTTCATATGCGGTCAGCCTTTCTCCACATTCTCTACTAATGATGTTTGGCCCACTTACTGGCTCACAGAGGACATATTGGAAAAACATTAATTGTGTGTGTGTGTGTGTGTGTGTGTGTGTGTATGTGTGTGTGGACAAACAGATGGCCGTTTGAACCACAGTCCTGCCATCTGCTGAAATGAATAGATGAGAGCAGATAAGGGGGCAGAGGGATTCTTGTGCGAGGCTGTGTCTGTCTGAAGTGAACACGTGTGGAAAATGGAAAGTAAGAAGCTGCAGTCTGTCCCTTATGTTACACCAACTGATTGTGCAGTTGAATGTGTGTCCTAAGAAAATGATATTGCAGCTTTTTGGCCATTTGACATCTGGTTAAAGCTGGTGTGTTGAATCGCCATTATATAGTCTCAGTTATGTCATTGTTTTGATCTTTACAAGGGTCATTTTACTTGGTCACATTGACCAGTGCAACAGATCAGAAGAGGAATTTCATATCTGTAGTAATAAACACAACACTTTGTTTTGGTTGCAAAACTTTGCCTGCTTAAAAGAGTAATCTACCAATTTAGCAGTGCACTCCTGTAACACTGTTGGACTCAATGGATCAACCATCTATTTTAATACAATTCATTATCCGTCCTCGTAAAAACCTGGTGCCTGCATTACCCACAATGCAACTCAGCCTCAGACTGTTCAGAGATTGCGGTGTCATGCCAGAGTCATAAGCAGCACAGTGATAGATAAACCAAAAGAAAACAGCACTTCATTTACTGTTGAACATAGCATTGTGCACCAGTCCAGTGCAGGCAGACGGGAAGTAAAGCCTACCTTTTCTGGTAATAATCCTCCTTTCCTCTTTTGTGCTTAAGTACCCTTACCTTTCCCACCTTACAGATTAATGTTTTAGATCAGCGAAATGAGGTTTGTGCAGACGTGCTGCTTAGCTGACTGATTGGTCTCTCAGAAAGGTAATGGGACTGTACAGGTGGCTTTTTACTGAATTCTTAAGGATACTAGAGGCCTAACTTTGCAATAATTGGCAGATGCTTTAAAAGCATGAAAAAACAGCACTGATCTGAGACTGGATCTTATTCCATAACCAAAGGTTTGCAGTGATAGGGATTTAGAGAATAAATGAAAAAGATAAATATTATTTAGAGAATAAGAATGCATCTTTGTGGTTTTCGGACAATTAGCTTCCTCGAAGAACACCATCTGTTGAGAAAAGCCTTGGCAATGGAGCCTGGAGGAAGTGCTTTGTGACGCTCCACAGCAGACTGCAGACATCAACATCACCTGGTAGAAGAGGATGCAGATGGAGGAAGTATATAACTCACGTTTTGGGGAGAAAGAAATTCACCTTGGATGAGTTACACTGTGTTACGTGCTGGCAAACTAAAATCTAATATTTGGTGGAAGACTGAGGTACTTCTTCTTGTCCAGTGTGGGCAAACACATTTCGAATGTAATGCCAATTCAAAAAGATCACCGTTCATGAGAACTTCTCTCTCTGTCTCAATCTGCTTCCCTGTCTCATCACATAGAAAGGTTTTATTATAGATAATTAGCATCATAACTGGGCTAGATGTTTCTGGAAGACATGCAGCGACCGCACAAAGAGTTTAATAACAGAGCTCCTTCCGCCTTCACTTGGAGTTGAGTCATCCCTGTCCCTCGCCCCCGCAGATCCAGCGAGGGGCCAGGGATTCCCCAGAAGGCCGATCCCTTGGAGTCGCTGTGTTTATTGTTCATCAGGGAAGGCTTTGACTCCACAGCATCAGAAATAGAGAGTTCATGTTGGTGTGTGCGCATCAGGAAACATAGTTAGTTAGATTAGCCCTTGCTTGTCTGCAGAGTAGTAAAGAATTTAACATTAGCTGCCACATAGACAAAACTGAAGAGGCTGGGAAATATTCAGAGGCTTTCTTGACTTTTTTTTCTTGCTAAATCCTACGTGTAGCAAGAGAGGGAAGAGACAGATAAGGGCCGACTCACAGGAGAGATGACTTCTACTTGCAGAGAGAACAACCATGAGATGGAAGCCCTTTGTGAGTATCTGTTTTGTCTTTGTCTCTGTGGGGGAGCTTGAATGTTTTAGACTGTCAGTTGGTAGAGGCAAGAGGGGCAACTGGTTTCAATTAAGGCCAATCAAGTTGAGGCAGGATGTGTCTTCTTCAGATGGGAATGTGAAACATGGATGCACAGAATCATCCAAATGTGCTGTTTAAACATTTCTTCCCTTCTCTTTTTTTAGCCCAAACTTCAATGGTGCAACAAAGGTGCTTACTGAACACACTTCCTCTTAAAATCCTTATTTTATTCTCTTGAGTTGAAGAAACAAGTTTTGCTTACTGTGGTTTAATTTAAGAGAAAAATCTTTTTGAGCAGGTAGGGCTATTCCTTCTCTCTGTCTTTTAAGCTCTTGATGCTAGCTCTCAGTATTAAGCAGCCCAGCTTTGTTGGCTTAAAACAGACCAAAAGACACCATAGGCAAACACTTCCCCATAAACAAATGCTCGAACCACAAAAAAAGTTTTTACTCTGTTAATACAAGCTGCTGAAAAAGGCAACACGTGCCTGATTTATTGTAACCTTGAGGCAAACTGTCCACGCTTGAGTCTGAGGACTAAACCTGGAGGAGCGAAGTATTTAACTGTCAACACAGAAGATATATACACAGATAAACCCACCTCTACTGTTAATGTATATTCACTGATTTCAGTCAAGGGGGGAGGTTGAGTCTTTGAGGCCACTTTAGGGTGTCGAGATAAACCATCCTCACTCATCACACACATGCTGTCTCCATTTGCACCACAGGGGAGCAGAGCAACCACAGCAAAAGAAAAAAAACAAACTCACACACACACAACAGGAAGTCTCCAACAGACCCAGCTATCTTCCCTGTAGGTATCTAGGCCAAGCCAGATGGTCTTCTTCTTTGCTCTTCTCTCTCTTGCTTCTTACTCTTCCAACCTCACCCCCTCTTCCTCCTCCTACTTCATCTCTTCCCCCTCCCCCTTCTTTCCCTTACTCTCTTCCTTCTTCTTCCCTTTTGCCTTTCCTTCAGCTCTCTCCCTCTCTTGTGGAGGATGTGTCACTGAGCCACACGATCCTCTGAATCATGGAGGTGGCTCTTTTAATCAGCCCCACATGTGCTCTGCCCTGATTTGGTGGCCTTCAGCAATCAGCCCTGACCTCCAGGCCATTCGCAGAGCTCCCCAGTGAGGGTCACCGCATACCAGTCATCACCGCATATTAGTCTTCAGTTACCTCTCCAGCCCACATGATTTGATGCTACGTTTGAGTGGTTCCAGCCGAAATGGTGTGTTTCAAAAGGAAAAATGAAGAAACACGCAAATATCCCCTAATTTGAATTTAGCAGAAAGCACATGACTTCACTGCAAGAAAATCTGACTCCTGGTTGAGTTTTGTAATTAAAATCTGCAAGGACATTTCGATGGATATCTCAGTCATGCAATGGTTTTATTATGCTGTTTTCTGAAATGTCTTAATGAAGAAGTGCATGTTCTGTTATGACGATGTAAACAGGCAATGAAAATGACATGCATACACACAAACACCAATATTGCTTCACAGCGAATCACCAAGCTTAGGTCCTAATTTAATTTATTTGCCGTATGTCTTTTGCTCTGAGCTGCTTTTTTCGTCTCTCAGAACGACTAATAAAATAACACTCCTAACATACAGCAGACTTCTCCTTTGATCTTGGGTTCCCACAAGAGGAAATGGCAACTTCAGACAATTGTGGTGGTTCATGGCTTTCACTGACAGCATTGTTTATCACTTAGTGAGATCTATATGGAAAATGTTTTTGAAAAGAGATATATGGCAGGAATGTGCCAGAGTTTTTGCCCAGAAACTCAAAAAGGCTGTTTTTCTGTTCTGTTTCCACACTGGAGGCAGGTGACAGATTTAGGATCTTGATCTCATTAAAAAAAAAAAATCTGCTTAGAGAAAGCCATACACTTCATTGATTTTCTACAGTGTATCTAGTGTATCTACCAAACACCCTACTAGCTTATAAAATACTGACAAGCTTGTGCAGTGATAGTTGAAACTGAACCAACACCCCATTAAACTGTTTAAATTCTGAAGCCAAGACTTTGTGGATACCTATTTGCTGTTACACAGTCCACAAGATAAATTATTGTCTCTCAAAGCATGTTATGTTACTTAACAATTGTGTAAAATCCATTTAAATGTAAAATTACTCAGTGTTAAATTAAGTCAACTTCATAGCACACAAAACCTATAAGACTAGTAAATGGAAGCTGATAAGTGTTCCAATAATGTGCAGTACAGATCACCTGGAAAAAAATACACAACGCAACCACAGCCAAATCTGCGATTCAGCTCCAGCTTTGTGGGGAAGGAAGCATTTTCTGCTGTATGTTATAAAAACCCTCTCTCAGGCTTCAGTCTGCATGCTGATGGAAAAAAAGTAGAGCCACATCAACAAAGGAACAAATTAATCACTCACTCCTTCTAGTCAGTCAAGATCAAATCCATTTTATAACCAGAGTATTTCTTTAATTAAAAAAACTTCAATTCTTTAAAAAAATAATATTTTCACATGTCGACTACGTCCGTGTTTTGCATCAGCGGTTCTGTGTTGTGGGTGAACTGGAACACAGGAAGTACACAAGAGCAATGCTTATTTCCAGAGAACATTTGGAAACTTTCATTGGTTTTGCAGCCAATATTGACTCCAGTGCCAGCTGACACACTCAAGTTGCATGTATGAACATACAGTATGAAATGTTGGGAAATATGCTCATATTGTATATTTTATATATATTTTATATATTATATATTTCATATATTATTATTTGGTGAGAATTAGAAGAGAAGATCGACACCACTCTCATGTCTGTTCCTTAAAAATGAACTACAGCCTGAGACAGTTTGCTCAGCTTAGCATAAAGACCAAAAAGGTGCTGGTAGGAGGGTTTATTTAAACTATGCTAGCAGTTTCAACCTGCTTTCAGTCTGTATGCTAAGCTAAGTTAATCATCTAGAGGTTCCAACTTTGTATTTAGGGCTTAGATATGAAGATGGTTTCCATCTTCTGATGTAATGCTCTGAACTTCTTTTCTACTTCTACTTTTCTAAACTTAGAAATGTTCCCTTTGAGTCATGGCTTTAGTAATGAGTCAATCACAGTTTTTAGGGATGGAGATTTTTGTGTGTGTGTGTGTGTGTGTGTGTGTGTGTGTGCGTGTGTGTGTGTGTGTGTGTGTTTCAGAGAGAGGGAGGGAGGATTGAAGGAGGGAGACACACACACACACACACACACACACACACACACACACACACACACACACACAATCTATACCATCCTAAGTGAAACAAAGTAGTGGGAGGGAGAGAGCAGATGGGCCTCTTGTCTTGTGCAAACACAAGGGCACACCCTGAGAAAATAAATGTTTTTGTATTTTGCCACACTCTCCCACTGTCTTTCATTTTGATTAAACTGACCTACACACACAGCTTTTCCTGTAGTGGGTTTACTTAATCGCACGTGGTTTGAGACAGCCTGCTATGTCCACAATGTTCTCCATTCACTTTCTCTGAATGAGGGGTGTGACTGGCGAATGCCTTCCCCAGCCACTTGGGATGGCGGTCACATGACTGAGCTGTGGGCGTGGCCAGGGGAGCAGCAGCAGTCCAGCCTCACCAGCTGGAGCTGTGATTGAGAGAGGAAGAGAGTAAAGAGAAGGAGTGGAAAGGGCTGGGTGAGTTGTTGATTTTTATGTTTGCCGTGTGCTTCTCTGTCTTACAAGGATTACACGGAGAGCTGTAAATGATGTTGGAGAAAGATAAAAGGGGAGAGAGTAACAGAAGGGGGGCAAGATGGACTGGTGCTCTGAGGCTGTTGGTGTCAAAGTTAGTTTTCTAGGTGTCTCTTGTGTGCTGTGTACAAAATGTTTTGAGGCTGAGAGGTGGAGAGGGTGTTTTTGGGTGGAGCTCTGTAGAAAACAGGCAATTTATCGTGCAGTACTTGTACTTTGTAATTTAATTTTTTCCTTTCCCATTGTTCAGCCATCGGGTAGAGTTTGGGGGGTGAGAACCCCCCCCCCCCTCTTCTCTTCCCTCTCCTCTCCTCTCCTCCCCTCTCCTTTTCTTTCTCCTTTTCCCTCCCATTGTGTCTTCAGCACTGGAGCATGCATGGATAATCAATTGGCCATAATGGGGCAGAATGTTGACCAATCAGGATCAACCCTATTACTCTGAGCTCTCTAGTCTTCAGAGCTCTCTCTAGGCATGTTTTCTCCTTTAGCCTAAGCTCTCATCACATCAGATAGTTTCCAGCCTGACTTTGATCCAGTGCAGTGGATTTGCCAGGCACTGATAGAGCCAAGCTGTTTTGACGTGATTTAACTTTGACAATCCCTTGTGTCCGCTCTCCAAAGAGTTTGTTGCCAAGTTCAAGGAGTTGAACACATCGTATTTTCAGTTTGAGATTTGCTCTTCCACAGGGAATAGTTAGATTCCTCTTCTAACTCTTGTCAGTTGCTTCTGGTGGGAAGAAAATGAGGTTGTGGTTAGCTGTAATTTTGTGCCCTGGAGGTCAACAAAACTTTTGAAATATCAGCTGTTCAGTGTTTTCAGTGCATCACATTTTACTTTTACACAGTTTGCACTATAGTGCCTGAATAGTTGCTTTTTTAGATCCTACACCCAGAAATCCCAGTCAAGTAACTTCCAGTAGCTTCTAGTGTAACCATGTAGCACCATTATCAGACTGCTTTTGACCTTGCACATTGATACTACTGCACAAATAAAATAGACTTGGGTGGTACCCTCAAGTCACTGAAACAGTGTCACAAGACCAGCAGAGCAGTAATGAATTAAGAAATTGTTTTTTGTTATTTTCCCTCAGTAGTCAGCCTGCAGTGTCTGTGTATTGGAGCTTACCACATAATACATTTGATACAGCAATTCCCAATGCTGCCCCGTATCTGATTTGCATGAAGCATTATTACTATGTGCTTCACAATAGACGCCAGTTAAAGCCAATCAGCCACTGTTTTGTGTTGCTAATCACATTAGCTCGCTGATTATAAATAATTCAATGAACCACAGATAAACATTTCATGAGGCTTGTTTGAGATCTGATGCATGGAATAAATTCACACAGCTGTTTTTTCTGATATTATTATCAGTCCAGTCAGAAATTTTATTTCTAAGAAACTTAAAATGCTGCACGTGCAAAATTTCAAACCTGATTCAAAGGGAAATCCGCCCCTGTGTAGAACACAACCTCTTGTTCCCATCATGTTAGGCACTGCAGTGCACTTCTGGCACATGTTTTTGACCACAGAATTTTCCCTGAAGGAGAAACATGAACATGTTTTACAGTAAACAACCAGATTGTCTAAAAGTGTTCTTTCCCACATTACAGTATGTCTTCATAGTCCTCTAGCTAATGGTATCCATGTGCATAAAAGTCTTGTCTCCTTTTCCTGTTGTCTTCCCATCAGCAAGTGAATTCTTATGTAATGTTACTCTTTTTGATTTCCCTCATCAGCACATTGACGTAGAAAAACTGGCAGTCTTTTGTGAAATACAATAGTTAGTCAAAAGGATCCACATTTCTACAAACTGTCTTGTGCTATGTATCGCTCTAGCTGCTTGCAGCGGGAGGATGTTTTCTGTACTATTGTATGTCACAGGAGGGAGGAAGTCAGACATGTCATGTCCTGTCAGAGGTGACAGGCCTGGAGGGGTGGAGGTCTGTGTGCTCTCGTCTACAGCGTTGTGGCAGTATTATGCCTCAAGGCATTATGGGTCATCCATCACAGTGTTTTAGATTATGTGAATATGAATTTACAGAATTTAGTCACCAGATTCCACAAACACCACATGGTCATTTAAATTAGAACAAATGCAGCTTGTAGTTGACAACTTATTATTAAAAACATTTTGTGCTATTTGGCAAACTCATTGATGCAACAGTTTGGTCCACTCATTCTTGTATGTCTTGAATTTCTTCCTCCTGTTTCTGTCTGCACTTGGATTCATACACATGCTTGTAAAGTGAACTAACAAAGAGACCTTATTAACTGTATGTTTTATGGATCACTTAGTGGTGCGACACAGAAAAAAAAAGAAGCGCATCCCATCTTCGAGTGCAGAAGGCAGATCTGAACAGCGTTTTGTCTCATTAACCGCTATGCAGCATCCACTGCTGAAATATTTGAAACAGCCAGCCCCTCTCCCACTTCATGCTTGGTGGTTGTGATTTACAGCAGCATGGGCTATGCTTGTCCTTTACCCTGTACCAGTTCCTCTACTGCAGCTGTGGATGAGTGTGTGGCTGGACCCTCCTTGTTCCCCTTCCATATTTCTCAGAAATGTTTGGGCTTTGAGTAACGGCTGTGGTTAGTTAGCCTACAGTATGGAGAGCTGCCCAGAACAGCAGGCTCTTACAGTTGTACTCAGCGCCACAATGACTGGCCTGCTGTGCTGGGCTTTGCTTTCTCATTTTCTCAGTCTCTGCTTACAGCTATCGATCCAAACCACGCCCGCTCTTGTTGTGTTTTGCAGCCCATCACTGTTATTGTAGCATTTACTTCACAACTCATCTCTCCCTGGTCATGCCCTTTACCTTAGTGACCCTCCGTCTACAGCTCTTTCTGTCCATCTCTTCTCACCCTTTCAATTTCTGAGGTGTTTTGGGACAGGTTATTAGCTAAAATACCAAAGTTACTGCATGGAGAGTTGTATTTCAACATGACTCTACACCATCTGCTTTGCTCCACATTAGGCCAGGGGTTGCATTCTCAGTGGGCCGACGCAAGTAACACGGTGGAAAGAGGAAGTGGCCCAGTAGCATTCTTCAGACCTTTTCAGAAGTGCCAGTGTCTGTTTGTGTCAGCTGTAGCAGTCATTGACCTCACCATACCTCGTCGTCTTACGTAGCAGGGAGTTGTTATTATGGAGAAACATGTCAGGAGTTTTAATCGCCATGTTCCTTTGGTTCAAAGTACGGATGAGGGATTGAGTGAGAAGGATTTCCTCTTGGATGTGGACGACAGCTCAGTGAGAACCACCTCCAATCCTCCCAGCTCCCTTTTGTCGACCTCACTCTGTCACTAACAGCTGTAAACACACCATCATGTTATCTCCCTCAAACAGACTGCAGTGTAGCATTAAGCTACAGGCCTGTGCTACTTTTAGAAACATGCATACACTTGACATTGAAGTCACCATACCAGGCAAAAGCTGGTAAATGCTTTCATGGAGATTTAAGAAAGCATGCTTCAGAATTGTGCTTGGCCATATATGAGACCATTACAGGGCATAGACAACATAATATTAACACCTATTGGAAAGGGACTTTGGTGCGGGTTTTCAGCTAGCACAGTGAATCATGATTCTAGGCGCTGACACAATATGGTATCACATTCTTCTTGTCTGTTTAAACTTGTGGCTACTGTTCCTGTGTTTTACCCATGCTGTCATTATATTGACTATACTGCCTGACATGAATACTTTCACACTTCTTTGACCAGTGCACCTGTCAAATGGGCACAGATGACTCGAAGTCTAGTGTTTCTTTGAAGACATGCATATCAAAACTCAATTGCCAGGTCTCAACATACTGTAGCTGATAAGTGCCGCTATTTGATGTTCAATACCAACTTGTAGCAGAGTTTGTGGTTAGGAATACTTCAAAGATGTCGTCCTGAACATTGGACAAGTGTAGTTTGTGTTTAGCTTCAGAACTCAAGCTTTTATTTCGCAAATGTTGAAGCATTGTTGTAGAAGCATTTATGGCAAAATGTAAACTTAAAAAGGAAAAAAAACTGGGAAGGAAAACTGATCAACTCATCATTTTTATTGCTGATGTCATATTTTTGTGTAGAGCCCTTCCTGTGAAACACTGCTCTGCAGTGAAATGCTCTGTAGGTGTCTGCCATCTATATGCTCTGCATAACAGATTGTGTCATATTGTCACAGTCGGGGGTAAGACACTGTAGTCCTATACTTTATTCTGCTAAATGCATTAGTGCTTATGCTCATTATAAGGAAAATTGCCATTAGAATAGCACTGGGAATGGTTGTGATATGCCTGTGTCCCAAGATGACTCTGTGTGTTTTTCATTTGAAAGTGTTGCTAAAAAAAACAAATTCTTTACCTGACCGTACTCATAAAACTACTCCATAAATGTCATGAAATTGTGCATATGTTAATCCTGTATTCATGTGACACACTTATGACTGTCAGTCAACTCCTTGCTGCCCTCTGTCTGGACCCTCCATCCATCTAATCGAGACGGCAGCAGGCATAAAACTTAACGATCTCTTCATCTTTTAGAGGGAGCCACCAAAGGGCCGGTGGAAATGTCATCTCCGGTTTAAAAAAAGAGAGAGGAAAAAAGAGAGGACAAATAGAGGACATTAACAGAGAAACATACTGACACAGATACACACATACACACTCAGGAAAGGGAAATATTCAGGGATTTCACCTCATGGGAACCATGTTTTAGAGAAAATAGCAGAGCAAATAGCGCACAGTGTTCAAGAGCTGTCAGTAACAGTGTGTAAGTGGAAGAACAGACATTATACCTTCTTTTCCCAAAACACAACCCCCTAAGGAATTACTGGACAGCTTTTGAACATGTGTTTAGACAGACTCAAGGCTGCAAACATTGCCAGAAACATTGCTTTTATACAAGACACTATTTAAGTGAAATACAAAGTAAAAATAAAAAATTGGATGTATACTGAATGCACAAAATTTAAATTCCTCTCATTTCCTTGCAACTGCAGTGAGAGCAGCAGGGTTTTCCACATACACTGAGCAAAACATTAGCTTGAGGATAGCATATACATTAAAACTGTATGCAAAATATGTGAGGTGAACCGTTTGAATCCAAAACTGACAATAAATTATGGTCAACTTTAAAATCATCTCACCCAGACAGTTCAATATGTAGAGCATCAGTCAACCACCACACAATTTAAACAGTTTGACTGATCTGCACTGATTATATGTTGTGCGTGGCATGAATCATTTTACTTATTTCTTTTTGTCTCTTGCCTCATCCACCCCGTCTTTTTCCCTTTCTGCACGATATTTACCATACTGATATTGTCAGGACTGGAGTTAAGCAATAACATACAAAACCTACTAATTTAAAGCAGGGCTGAAAAGTGGTGAAGTGGCGCTTGTGGATGGAAGAAACAGAATTTCTTTGGTTTCTAGGAGTCTTCTCAAGAAGACAATGAAGGCTTTGTGTCTGGCATTGACACATTCAAGTTCCACTCAGTGAACTTTTAAATGTAGGGTTGGATGTGATGTGCCTGATGGCATTTTAATGAAGGGATTGAGACGGGAATGTTGAGTTATGTGTAAGTCTAGAGTGGGAAGGGGTTTCTCTGCTACAGCAAAATAGAAAATTGTTTCTGATCTGAAGGAGGGGAGCACTTTGGGTTAGCTTTCCAGTAGGGTTATATTACAGGTCAGATTAAGGAAGGAACAAAGTGTGTTTGATGCTTCAGGATAGAGGTTACTGATTCATGTCAGCTAAACGTTTGCAGGTTACATACTGTTTGAAATATTAACATGATGTATTACTGTCCTGTGAAGGTTGCGGCCGGGCAAGAATGCTGCCTGAAACAGTATTGTGTTTTCTGGTCTCCACTGAGCTATGCTGGCATTCAGGATTGACAAAAATAAATTCTGCTATATTGTGCTACAATTTAATGTCTTCCAAGAAATCAGTTGTGTACTCTCTCTCTTCAAGACTGCACAGTTTATCCTGCCTAAAATAACAGAACGATGGGAAGTCTTTTGGAAGCCTTTCCATGCACAGTAATTACACTGACACACAGTAATTACTTATTTTACCTTAATATGCACTGTTACTGTACAATACATAGATCATTATATAGAAACATAGATATGTGGGAAAATGAATAAAGGAGCACTGCAGTTATTTTAATATTTATGCAGTTGGGGGACTCGTGAAAGACTGTTTTGAAAGAGTAGTCAAAAAGAGAGATCCTGACTGAGGGACAAATAAACTGACATTCATGTGTAAAATTGGTGGAGTACCTCTTTAAGCTACAAACATTTTAGGTGCGGATGTAAATGCTGTGGTTTTGTCTGCTGTGGAGCCCTCAGTGACAAACAGGAAACTAAACAGCTACCATAATGCAGATAAAAAACACGACAGAAACTCATGTTTTATAGAGTGCTGTGTGAAATAGCGGCACTTTGACATACAAGCACTTTTCATTAGTAAGACAACATGAATGGCCTTGTCTTTCAGAGAAAAGTAAGGATACATATAAAAATGCCAGTAATACAACTTGAAACAGCCTCAGTTCAACTATAAATGCCCTCATTTGAAGCTAAAGGACCAGAGTCATCTCTTTGATGGGATCTATCCATTCATGCAAAGAAAAAGCCTGAACTCATCTCCATTCATTAAACAAAGCTTTCAGATGAGCTAAAAGTGCTTCTTTTGCATGTCATGTCTGCCTAGTATATTTACTGGAAGCAATCTTCACACATAACATCTGTGTGCACTTTTCACAAATACTGTTTTCATTTTGAGGCTCTGTAGTGATGAAGGGAGATTGGAGTAGGCCAGCTATTTAGATGTGTGTTCTCACGGAGGGGTCAGTTTCATTGATGCACCTATTGGGTTGTCTGCACAGGTCAGATTCCTATATTTTTCATCTGAATGAACTGTGCACCCTACTGTCTTGCTGTGGCTTTTTTTGGCTTCAGTTAAATAAAACACTGCTCCTCGAAGGGAATCTATTCCACTGAACTCTCCCATGTCTGATACATTGTTCTATTTCAATGCATCCGTTGGGTCGGTCTCATTTGAGAACAGTTTGGATGCAACGGCTGAGGCCACTGAGTTGTGATCTGAGTCATACTGTATGTCTCTGTTCATTTGTAACAGAGAAGTTACTCATCCAGAAATGTAGTGTGCTATGGCAAAGTTTATCAACCCTTTCTTTGTGGAGCATCATAACGCTCAAAAGCACATCTGACTCAAGATGAGACACTTCAGAGGCTGTTATGGATGCAAATGGCAGAATAGTCAATCCGGTACACAAATAATGATGTAAAAAGGCAGTGAAAGACAATTGCTAATGGCCAGCTCATCGTTAGCCCTGAGAATGAAAGGAGTATTGTCAAAAAGCAGTGCTGATGGAAATGAAAATGTTCTGTTGGACTCCATGAGAAACAGAAGTGAATATCAAAGCAGCTATGTGGTTGTTAGGCTGGGTAATATTTTGAAGTCTCCTGGCATTGCCGTTTTGTTCTTCCTTTTTTCATTGCACAAGTTCTTGTTGCTAAGCTTGTGTTGTTTGCCTCTGCTAGAGTGTGACTGTTGTCTGCTTTTAGAGAGCAGCCATGTAAGCCAGCAGATGGCCCAGCATAGCTGGCATGGCCATGGTGCCCAGGAGGCAGTTTGGCCGCAGACTGGAAGTAGCCCGTGTCATTAGAGCTAATTGGCATCCTGTCACTCAAAAGGCTACTAATGTAATCGGCTCAGTGTAATGGAGTTCAGTGCATGGCTAGCCAAACGATGCTTTGTGACACTATGCGAACATTTGCAAACCTGTCTCCAAGGCTAAAGATAAATCGATCCAAATATCTCAGGATTATTTTATCACTTCCAAAACACTGCATTTCTGTGTAGGTGTTTTTTGAGAACAACAATGCAGCACTGAATCAGCTCACCGTGATAAGGTATTAACAGAGGGTTCATATTACACCTCAGACTGAACTGTACTCCTGAATGTCTGCATTGTGTTTTTATACTGATAAAATGAATGTCCCAGCATAAAGTGAAATTTTCTCTTTGGTTGTGTATACTCATCATTTACTGACTGATGATGGACACAGAGGGATGCATTTTTCTTATATACCCAGGATTAGTAGTGGATTTATTGAGTTTTAGCCACGCCACAGTAGTATCACAGCACAGATCATCAGTTACCTATTAGACTGTCTAAGAATTAAAAGTTGGAGACGGTTGAAAGTGTAGTACCCTTCCTCATGCTCTAGAATTGTGGCTCTTTTGTCTTGCTTGGAGAAGAACAAGGCATTTTGATTTCAGAGATTCACTTTGTTTAATAAAAAGGTAGTTACACTGATGTTTCAACTTTCAACCTCCCTCGGTGCGTAAATGTGTGTTTGTGTTTTCTGTCAGACATGTCCTAGTTGTGCCCTTAAATTAAAATCACCCACAGCACTTCAAAAGCTGCACAAGTGGTTGTTAGCAACACTTTTCCCACGACAAAGTCACAAAGAGCCAAAAGAAGGAAATTATTTTCTTCTGGAGAGTCTGTAGTTCATAGTTGTAGTAAAGGCTGTGAAAATTAATACTCTTAGCAAATCTCACCTGACTTTTACAGCATCTTGCTTTGTCATGTACCTCCATCTCACACTTTCCATCAAAACCCTGAGCAGGAAAGTTACATATCAGAAAATGTTCCACTGTCATTTGTGGTTCATTTATATTCACATCACCAACGGACTTAATGTTGCAAAAACAACAACAAAGACTGGTAGTCTTCAGCAAAAAAAGCTTACAGATGGTGCTTTGAACTCTTTCCTACTTGAGAAAAAAAAATAGAGACCCCTCAAAAAACCTAAACTATTACAGCTATATTTTACCTGTCTGCACGCAGGCTGCTCACCCAGAGAAGGATGTAGTCACAGTGTCTCCGTAAGTTTTAGGTAGATGTGTCTGTGGTTTGCAGCGTCTGTGGCTGCAAACCTCACACATACGATACGACAAGTTTCTTGTGTCACAGCACAGGAAATGTTGCCTTAAGAAGTGTAAGTCTCTGCCCATACTAGAACATTTGGCAGAGTTGAGCTGTGTTTCAGTTTGCTTGTTGCAGCGGTGCCTTGGCACACAGCCGTCATCTTCTAGCAACTGATCCTCCTTAAAGTGAGGTAAGCTGTAATTTGTAGTTAGTAGTTGTTTATTTTTCTCCCAGCAAAGTTTGCCCATTTTGTCTTCCTAGTTCTTTTGTGATTATGAAATTCACTTCTAATCTACAGCTGTAATGCTTCACTTTGGTTAGCTTCCACATCAACTTCCACATCATTTTTTACTGAAAAGTCAGAATTTCTCTTGTGGGCTGTGCTGCGAACATGACTTGGTTGATAGTCAAGCTTTATGCAACATTAAGGTGCAGCTGTGTGTCTGTTCGCATGAGATTTATTGGTTAGTTTTACAGTTGAATGTATGCACTGGAGGAAGGACCACTGGGAAAACAACAATTCTGTATGGAACGGTTACGGGAAAGTTTATTGTGTTGTTTTAGGTGTACGTGCACATCTGCACATGTGTGTGCCTGTGTCGTCCTGTTGGGTTTTTGGCAAATAGCGTAATGACAGATCATCACTTTTCAGTGCTGTCTTGTATAACAGCGAGTGCTCATAAATGTGAATTTAAAGTCTGGTATATCCTGTTTCACATAGGAAATGAACCGCGGAGATCGGTATCTTCACCCTGAAATTAGTCTGTTCTGCAGTTTATATGATTTCACTTGCATATATGTACCGGTTCATGCAGTTGCTTTCACTGCCAACATTTTTATTAGCTAGTTGCACACAGTTGCATTTAACTGCATTCAAAAACTGTGAATGTGCTTTGTGCTTGTAATGTTGAAACTGAAATCAGAAGAAAATCTAAGACATAAATTAACATCTTTTCTATTTCTTTGTCCTTTCTCTATAATCCGCATCCTTCAGGGTCAGAGGTCAATCTGAGCCACAGCAACATGTCTGAGACCACCAAGCCTCACCCTCCCAACCCACAAGCTAAGGGGGAGAAGACCCATGGCAGCGACTTCAGCTACGTGGGCATCGATGCCATCCTGGAGCAGATGAGGAGGAAGGCCATGAAGCAGGGCTTTGAGCTCAACATCATGGTTGTGGGTGAGTCTGATGTAGACATCAAACATTTAATTCAAGATTAATTGAAAATCGTCAAAAAGTTTCATAGATTATCTGCAACTAAGAAGAACAAAAACACCCAGAACAGTGCAGGATCTTTGTTTTCACATCCACATCTTTCTCCAAATTGAAAAAAAAAGAATATAAATTCATAGTTCTTTTAGAAAGTGTTTGCCCCCTTGATTTTTCCCATTTTATAACACTAACCTTGTTTCCCACAAATTCCATCCATATGCAGCTA
The DNA here is from genome assembly GCA_024633595.2 of Lepomis macrochirus. Taxonomy (NCBI): domain Eukaryota; kingdom Metazoa; phylum Chordata; class Actinopteri; order Centrarchiformes; family Centrarchidae; genus Lepomis; species Lepomis macrochirus. Next base: position 16,469,484 of record JALXJV020000003.1, read on the forward strand.
ATTTGCAATAGCGATATAGCTTCACTGTCAACATTTGTGCCAGTGCCAGAAGTAGTGCAATGATAGCACAATGAGGCTTCAAAGAGGACGGGGCAAACACTTGACAACAATCTTCACCTTCCCTTCGCCAAGTAGTTTCACATTCCTGAACGCAACTATGACTTAATTCTGCTTTAGTTACCATGGGTATGTGTCGTATGAAACTGCACAAGGTTGAAAGCATGTGTTGCTAATGCTAAATAAGTGCATTTAAAAAGATGTATTCATGAGAAAAGGTTGGTCATGGTTGGAATAATGTAAAGATTAGCTTAGCTGTTCCCAATCAGCCTGACCTTGAGCTTGACATTGAGCTTGATTATGGCGTCATGTTAGATTTGGATAAAACTCCTGAAATCTAAACTGACACAGATGTATCTGAGAGGATTTGAAGCTGTAATTGCTTGCAAATGTTTACAAGAGCTATTGACTCATAACTGAATTCAGCAGAAAAAATCAGATGGTAATCATTTAAAACATTTTCAGTTCAGGCAGCAACAACCCAAAATGCAGAACAAAGCAAGTTGGATTCTTTATGATGGTGCTTCAGTATCCCTCTAGACAAAATAAGTATACATACAGTATATATGTCAACACTGAACTTGCGCACACAGGGCATGTTGATTCTCACTGTCAGGTAAAACAGGATGCCATGCACTGTACGCTTTGCAGATTCTCTGATTTATCATGACACTTCTCCTCAGCCGACCTTTTCATGCAGTCATAAAAAGAAAGAATGAAAGAAAACCTGCTTGAATTTGTACGCGTGGTTCTAATTCAGCTGTTCTGCCGAGAGTCAATCAGCATGGTGCCTTCCTAAACGAGCTATTTTCTTTGTGTGCCCATGACATAACAGACAGCACACACATACACACACTTGCTTGAGTGGATAAAAGGAGGCTGTCAGGCTGAGAAAGTGGCATAATGATGGCGATTACTCTGACAAGCTGAGGCTCACACTTTCCTCAGAGAGAAGCTACACACTGCCAACCAATTAGGTCCCACCATTACGTCTGTGTACCCGTACATGCACACACAATTATCCTTAAATGCACCTGTGCCCATGCATGTAAGGGCACATATAAACAAACCTGTGCACATGTTGTCAACAGAGAAAGGAATGTCAATATATGTTTTTACCACACACTGAATACCTTTAAAAGGGTCTAAACCTGGTCTCTAAAGGTGACCGAGCCTTTGCTGTTCGGGCCCCTCAGCTGTGGAACACCCTGCCCGGGGATCTCAGGCAGGCAAAGTCAGTGGCCTCTTTTAAATCTCTTCTCAAATCTCACTTTTATCGGATGGCTTTTTTATAAACATTATATTGTTTATATATTATATTGCTGTTATTGTATTTTCTGATTTTATTGTTGATTTTTAATTTTACTTTTGTTTACATTTTAAGTATGGATTATGTTTGTCTCGCTGTACAGCACTTTGGAACATGGTTTTGAAAAGTGCTATACAAATAAAGTTATTATTATTATTATTATTAAAAGCTGATTCTTAAGACTTGATGTGTATGTTCGGACCATATGGGCATGGTGGTACTTGTAGAGTGCAGTCAGTCTGATTTCAGACAAGGCAATGGTTTGTGCACACAGCTAAATGGCAACCAAAGCATGACAAACATGCATTTGTTGCATTCTGAATGACGCTGTTCATCAAAAAGGGATGTTGATTTTATATATGTATCGGGTAATAAAGACTTTTAGTGATAAAGTGAATGATTCAGTGAATATTTTAGAAATAAACAGAGTAAAGTGACTCATTGAAACAACACTACCGAACGGCACATTTCTACCTCTGACATGTATCCACTTGCAGTACTCTGACACCTCGAGGATAAATTAAACTTTGAAGACTCCAACACTCTGCTCTGCACACTGGAGTAGAACACACTAAATGTTTACAATAGACAAGAACAATTATGAGTTTAAACTTGCATAAAGTGAGTTTTTATTGCTAGAGGATGCTTTGATATAGTGAGCTGCAACAACGTATCAAGTTCTTCTGGATAACATGTTGGCAGATAGTTGCTTAACACCTCAGAGGAGTCCTATTTCTCACTGGAAGGCCAGTATTGACCTGTATTTTGTGCTTAGTATGCAGTCAGATACTTACTTTTTTGCTGTAGGTTTAATGAGTTTTCTTTAACTGAACTTTGTTAGATCCTTAGTTGCTTATGTAAATTAGTTACAAGAACAACGCCAGGATAATACAGGATAAAAAAAATATTCAGATGCGACTTTGGACAACCGCAGCTTTTGAGGTTGGCTAACCAAGTTGTCACTTAGCTGGCTAGTGAAGTCGTGAAAGGTTAGAGCAGCTGTGTTCTTGGCCGTGTCCACTGAGGTCTCCTCTATGAGAGGCATTTGCCTAATCCCTGCCCTCAGCTAGCTGACCTTTTGATTTTCACCACGCAGAGAGGACAGCAAGGGTGTCTGTGTGTGAGAGAGACCGACAGTGTGGGTGAATGCATGCGACTGAATATGCTGAAAAGTGTGTGTGAGAGAAAGAGCAAGTGTGTGACAGTGGAAAAGGCCACTCTGGGTGTCACAGAGGGCCTGGCAGCTCGGCAAACGCCCCACACACCACAGTGGATACCCAACGGGGCTGTAAACTGAGGGCAGGAAAGAAATATGGAGAGAAATAAAATAGGCTCAGGAGTTTGGGGGGGGGGGTGCTTATGGATGTGTGTATCCTTTTTTTGTAAGAATTATTCAGAGTACTGTGTTTGAAAGTTTCTTAATATGTTAAACAAATGCTAAAATAAAATCAATATTTTTATTACCAATATGGTTTTTTGGGCCAGTAGGGGACCCTGTACATCTGTTGCTGAAGTGTTAAATAAGCACAAAATATCAAACAATATAAACAAACAAGATATGAGATGAATGTATAAAGTATTACATTACATTACATTATAGTAATACACTGTAAAATCAGAGGCAGTTATTTCAGGATTTTTTCTGTTCTGTCACCTTGGCTAATCTCTCCCTCATTGGAAAATGTTAAAACTTTAATTGTATTTAAAAAGTACAGTTGTCTATAGGTTTTCTATTTCAGTGGGGTTATACACAGGGTTATAATGGATGTCACGGAGGTACTAATAACTAACATGTGCATAGTGTTATATAGTAAGTGTGATTCTTGCAACACCTGCTAAATACCAAATATAATGTATCCACCATTATGGTAATAATGCATTTGAAAAGGGAAAATTTAAATTTTAAATTTTATTTTATGATTATATTTTCCTTTTCAGTAAGGGAAATGGCAAACAATCATATTACAAGAATTGGATAGCAGTGTGTGGTCTATCCAATACATCTGTCCTCTTGGCCTCTACAGCTTGTCTGTCTGACCCTGCAGCTGTCCTGCTGTTGTCATGGTCCATTAACACACATGCCTATATACACACCTCCACACACACACACACACACACACACACACACACACACACACACACACACACACACACTATACAATCCATACATTAGCGCTGATGTCATGGGCATATTCAGTCTTCTTCAGTTTTTGGGGGGAGGAAAAAAAGGCCTAAAAGAAACTTGTGATTTAGTTGAATGAGGCTCTTGTCTTTATTGAGTTTGCCCTTGTGCCCTTGCCCTTGTCCAGGAGTAAAACCACAAGTGAACGTGTTCCTAGTTTCTCAAACTGTTGTGTGTGTCTTCCTGATCAGGGCAAAGCGGCCTGGGGAAGTCTACTCTGATGAACACCCTGTTCAAATCCAAGGTGAGCCGTAAATCAGTGCAGCCCAACCCGGAGGAGAGGATCCCCAAGACCATCGAGATCAAGTCCATCAGTCATGGTTGGCCATTGTTCATGCTTAGTAGCGTATAGCCAAAATATTTATAGCATCATTATTAACATGTGTTTCCTGCTGCTCTATTGTACTGCTGATGTGTTGCTTTCACTCTCTCTATGTATGTGTGTGTCCAAAAGAAATACTGATTAAAAAAGCTTTTCTTTTTGTAGATATTGAGGAGAAAGGAGTGAGGATGAAGCTGACCGTAATCGACACTCCAGGCTTTGGGGATCAGATCAACAACGAAGACTGGTGAGCGGAAGTTACTTTATCTGAAGGCCTCAGTCGTCATTGCACGTGTATAGTTACTTATTCACTCGGGATTGGTTGTAAAAGCCAAAGTTTTGTGTTTTATCAAAAAACTGCAACATTGTAATCTTTTCATTTTATTATCTTACATCGTCACAGGAAATGATTGAAGCAAGCCTTTTAACTTTATGAATTTCATGCCACTGAAATTCATATGAATTGTTTTAGGCTTAACAGCTCTTTTAAATGTACCAGATTTAAATTTTAAACCTTAATGTTATTAATTAATTTATAAAAGCTGATGAAATGTCAAAATGGTTGTTTTGTAGAAAACGACTTGGCAACTCACATTTTTTGAGAATATATACTATAAAGTTTAAGAACATCCTAGAGTACCGTATCATTATAATTCTCTGGTTACAGCCATAGCTTGAATAACTGCAGGCAAGAGGTATTAAGTGTGGACTAATGCAACATTCTCGTAGCTTCTTATTCCTGAACTCTGTTTCCTTTGTCAGCTGGCAGCCCATTATGAAGTTTATCAATGAACAGTATGAAGCCTACCTGCAGGAGGAAATCAACATCGACAGGAAGAAGAGAATCCCAGACTCCAGGGTGCACTGCTGCATATACTTCATACCGCCCACAGGCCATTGGTAAGATCACATATTAAAGTTCCCCACTTTCTGTTCCCCATTCCATCAGTTTCTCCCACAGCTGCAGACATGAATCAAGCCTCCCGGGAATCTCCCCCGACCCATAATCTGCCTGCAACTCTTTAACCACGTCCTTCTCCAGCATGTCTTTATCATCTCTCTCTAGTGACCACATGTGGAATGCATTCTCTTCTCAGAGACAGTGAAGTATCACTTGAAGAGTCAGATTACTTAAAGAAATTGGACACTGTGGTTCTCATAGTTGAAGGTAGAGAGGCAGGGAATTGATTGTCAGGATGTAGAGAGTTCCTTATTACAAGTAGGAGAAATTTAAGTGTTTTTAGGTTGAGGCAATATTATGCTTAAATACAAAATATACCAACCTTTTACCTGAGCTGAACGTGTTTTTTGGCTGAATTTAATTGACAAAGTGCTACATCAGAGGTTTGGATTTTATTATTGGTTTAAGTGCCCTCATTATTCATCTGGATTCAAGTGGTTGACAGAAGCACATTTTGATGAGCCTGTATGCCAGCATAAGACAGTTTAGAGCCAAAGCAGAAAAAGATTGTCATCCTTGGTGTAAATGATGCTAACAGACCAAAGCTGCGGAGGTTGTAACAATAATGATGATGTAATTTGGCACAAGATGTGTCTGAGTAAATAGATCAAAGAAAGGCTTTGCAGAATCAAAACTGGTCATGTCCAAAGTGTCCTTACACAGTGTCTTGGCAGAGCACACGTCTCATATTGAACAATCAGAGAGAGATAATACAAATCACATTTACATTTATTCATTTAGTTGACGCTTTTATCCAAAGCGACTTACAATTGCTATACATATCAGAGGTCGCACGCCTCAGGAGCAAGTAGGGGTTAAGTGTCTTGGTCAGGGACACATTGGTGGATGGATCACAGTGGGGGATTGAACCCGGGTCTCTCATACCAAAGGCGGGCATCTTGCCCATTGCTCCACCACCACCAACCCAAATCTCATTTGTCCTGCTGTTTTGTCAGTGATTAGGGTCTTTTTCTCCAAGTTGTATTATGTCCAATTTAATAGCGAGGAGTGGTGTGTCCTCATTTGCACTGGGGGTCACATGCAAACACACAGCAAGGCTCAATGCACAGAGAAATGGAGGTGGAGGAATCTTGAAAGGAGTATTGCATTGCACACATACAGATAGCACACACAACACCCATGCACACAAACTGTAAACACACACTCATTCACTAACCATCTGACCGCATATCTCCATGACAAACCTATCCACTGCTGCTTCATATTTCCACGCACTAGTAACTCAACAGTTGTCCACTTAAACGCTCTCTCCGAGTGGAGAATGACATGCGTGTGTCTGTGTGTCCCGCTGTTTGACAGACCCCTTCATCATCTGCTCTTGTCGCCACACCTGCTACTTCAGAGAATGTGTGTGTCAGTGTGCATCCCTGTTCATATAAAGAGCGTGTGGTGGACTCACGTGGACAGCGGGCATGCTAACACTTGAATGGCTAAACTTATGTTGTTGCCCTGAATGTGTTTGTGTATCATTTTGCCTGCAGCTGCTCAGTTCAGCCAGTTTAGCAACACTCTGTCTGCTCTTACACTTTCAAACTAGAGCCAGAGCGATATGGGTTTTTGGGGGCCGATGCTGATATTAAAGTGAAAAAGAGTTGATTTATGAGCCAATATTTAAATTTAGAGAATGATTTGTACTGTATAAACTACACTTAGAACAGGCCAATACTTAAAGCTGGTATGTATATGTGCTATAAAACCTTTTCCTAAATAGATTATGTTAATAAAATCGATTACAGTCTCAAAAAGTGAACATGTGAACAATTACACATCAATAAATATTTGTTGCTGGAATGTGCAACCTTTTCACCCGTCTGTAAACAGAGAAAGTGAGAGAGAATAAGCATGTGTATTTCACTTTACACATAATCTGCCATAATTCCAATGTAGCATATTCACATCTAGTTTATCCCTTTACCAGCACTCTTCTGACCAAAACTATGAGAAACCATTTCTCATCATCTGTCTAAATCATGCCATCTATGAGACAGTGAGCTGCTGTTGAATGCATCTAATACAACATGACGTTGTACAATATAACGTAACAACGTAACGTTAACTACAACCAGAGCTGTTACGGCTCTGACTACAGCAGTTCACATCTACAACATCATAAAAAAAGCCTGAGCTGGAGGCAGCGTTGTTGTTTTCTTGTTCAGCTCACGTTTATTTGCATGTCCACTCTGGTTTAATAATTTCAGACACGCAGACTAACTGCAGACAGGCGGCCCGCAGATATATTTAGGCTACACACCAGAAACTATAGTTTAACGTCTCATTAACGTTAGCGCTCCTTAGAAATGGCCAGTAGTGATGGCAAGTTCGGGGTTTTTGACAGACTCGTTCATTCAAATCTCATTCACTAAAATGAACTAATCTTTTTTTTGTGTCATTTCGTTCATTTGAACTAGGGTGGTTATTGCGGCGCTGCAGCCCTCTAGTGGCCGATTAAAAAAAAACAGCCGTTCTCAAACACGGAAGGCTCCCTGGCTTGATTTAATTGACAAGTACAAATGCACAAATTCACCTCTTGATCACTTGAAACAACAGCACGGCTCTGTTGGTAAATAAAAAGTAAAAGTTACGTTGCGTTCTTTGGTGGAACCAGATCAGCTGTTAGCTGTTACACACCACAGGGCTAATGCTAACGCTGCTATGTGGCTGTGTTTTAATGTTTTATTTATCGGGTCTGTTTGTTTTGGGGAGGAGACGACCTCTGAGGTAATTCGGCTCCCGGTAGAACCCTGTCAGGGCTCTGAAGTGGAGCGGACCCAGAACAACTCTCATCCGCTTTTAGCTGTAAACACTAGCGGGACTAAAGTTACAGTACGGCTGTGTTAAAACCATAACTTAGCACAACATCACTGCGCTGTAATAATGTTATGCTTTATTAATTGTCATTAACAAAATAGCTATATAATGTCAGTCCAGTGACTGTTGCCTGACAACCGACCTGCCTCTCATTCTCCGGCGCCGGCAGTCACTCAGCCTGCCGAATGAACGAAAGACTGAGGAGGACCCATGTGAGCGGTGAACGACTAGTTCATTCCTGCTCCACAGTAGCTGTCACGTGTCACGTTTGAATGAATGACTCAAACCGAGTCCCACAGTTTCTATGAGTCGTGAACTAATCAATACTGTTTCCTGTGCTGACGGAGCCCATACTGGCTGCCGTGGGACGAGTCAACGTAAGGGTCCAAGATCCTTCACGCATGCGTGAAAATGAACGAATTACTCACTGAGACAACACGTTCCTCCCGAGTCATACACATGATTAGGTCAAATGAAGGAAACGTTCTTCGAACGACACAACACTAATGGCCAGTGTGAGCTGCTGTAACGTTATTTGATTTTAGAGAATATTTAGAAGTGATGAACCAGAGACAAATGTGGACCATTCACGAGAACTGCCACGCAGTTATAACACAGAATAAATCTACAATTGCGTATGTCCAACACCGCAGCTTCTAACACCCAGCTATGTAACATTAACCTGCTGTGAGCAAGTAGGAAGCGAGGAGAGTGCAGTGAAAAAAGGGAGGGTTAGCAAGTCATGAATGTTTTCAGGAGAAGAGAAGTGATTGGGTCTGTTTTTACTATAATTAATTAAGTAATGTAATAAATGACCGACTCACTGCTAACACAGCTCTCTGCACCCTGGTGGGCAAACTATGATACAAACACCCTTGACATGAGTGAAGGATCTGACTCTGTTTCTTTTTTAATACACATATGTCTGCCGCTAGAAACGGCCAATTCTGATTAAATGCAGTTAGCTCATATCGGCCAATAAATCGGTCAGGCACTATTTCAAACATTGTCTCTAATTAGGCTATATTCAAAGTGTCTCTACTCGCGCATTCACAAACGTCCTAGACATACACACTTTACTGAAACATGTTCCTGAACACATGAAAATACACACACACATTCTGAAAGCAAAGATGCAAACATCTGTCAGGAAGTGGTGTCTTCTTTACAGCCAACCAGAGAGTTGTGGGCAGGAGAACAAAGGAGACATCTGTTGGGGCTACTGTTTTGACCTGGCATAGAGATGATCTATGCCAAAACATGTTTTCAGGGATGTATGTGTGCGTATGTTTTGACAGGAGACTTAGAACGTGCAACATACAGCACATCAAGGTTTTGCAATCAAGGTTTCTTTGCACAAAATAAATGGGTTTTAACCTTTATAACAGTTAACAACATAATAACATTTTAATTTGTGCTGGACACGTTGTGCTGTCCCCCCACAGATTTTAGCCTGGTTCATGAGGAAAATAAAGTGCTGGAATAAATCTAAGATCTCTAAAATGGTTTTCTATTATTCTCTTTTAGCTTATTTTCCCATGTTCATTTCACATAGTAACAGCAGTTAAAGTTTTAAATTAGAGCCTGTTACTAGTTACACAGACACAGTGCCAAAAGTCTCTGGACGCCTCTGCCATGTGACCACAGTCCAAGAATGACAGGCAGGATTAAGATGAGAGAACTTTCCTTGTAGCTCTCATAGGCCCATTATTGGAGATATGCTGCAGGGGTTGGGGGTTAGATTGTCTTTTTGTCTGAAGCATTTTAAATAGCAGTTTGTATTTATTGAGGCTCTAATGTAATTTGCATGTCAGCAATTTGCTTTTAAGTTGCTTCTGTGGTTTCAGATAGATGAACTGTGCTCAGTGAAGCAGAACACAGTCTTGGCATCAGCGGCCATTTCCGATAATGGCAGAGTCAGCCACACTGTTTTCCCTCTAGGCAGTCTTGTTGTTACCTCGTTTAACATGTCTTCCTGGGGGAAAAAAAGGCTGCACTTTGACTCTCATCAACTTGGAACTGGTTTCTGATCTATTATACGAAAGAAAGGAGGACGGAGGAGCTATCTGTATTTTGGCTGGCTATTTTCTCCACTTATTTTGCCACAGAGCTTATCATTCTCAATTTATATAAACATGACTGCTATACATCTTTTTTTACCATATAAAAAGGGGAGTTTGTGCATACAAGCGGGCATGTAAGTGGAGATCTGCGTGTGCCTGCATAGATACATATTTGCTGTCCATACTGCAAATGTTCATTTTCATGCAAAGATACATGTGTACACATTAAAGTGTGCATGTATGCTCAGTCATGCATGTGACACAGCTCACATGCCAATTTGTACATTCTAGCATCTATACATAGAAAGTTTATGTATGCAGTTACATCATTTATATTCACATTAACAGACAGATGATTAACCTCTTTTTTCTTTTTATTTCTTGCTATCTTATCTCTTTACATGCAGGTTGTCCCCTCACATCGTGAAAAATGCATGAAAATGTAGTGCTCTCTATTTCCGGTTGAATGCATCTTTCTTTACCTTTGTGCTGCTCTGTTTCTCCTGTCTTTCATCTTGCTCTGTGTAATACATGCTCCCCTGTGCTTCATCCTATGTACATGGTGACATGCTTGTCGTCAGTCATTGTGGAGAGTCAGCCAGGCTTCTCCTCCAGCTGCCTCTGTGTCTTTGAACCAGGCTGGCCTGCCTCGGCTGGGTCTAATTGGAGGGGAGAGCAGACAGTATGAGGGGAGTCTGTCTGGTGGAGCAACTGGAGGCAACACTGAGGCAGAAAATAAAAACACATGAAGTGCAGAGAGAAATAGGAAACATACAGGAAGAGAACAGCAGTGCAGAACAGTGCAGAGTTAGATAAGGAAAGGGTTAATCAATACATGTGCAAGCCTTTGTACAGTTTACTGAAATCACACCAACAGTTGGAGAGTGTAAGAGGAAAATGGTTTCAGTGAGGTTTGAAAATAAGTGCAGCATTTGTTTATGCAGTAGCAACATGAGAGCGGGCTGGATGAAATGTAATGGAATAGACCATGATTGCCCCCTCGTGGTTACTCTGTGTCATTACATTCATCTTTAAGGAATTCACATGCTATAACTTGCTGTGGTAGAAGATATTTTTTTATGCCATAGAGTGCAAAGAAGGAAAATATTTAGATCCAGGTGGGATGTAGCGTATTACAGGTCAGTTTCTCAGGAATAAAAAAACAAAATGAATCTGTACATTGGTATCTGAATGAGCAAAGATGCCCAAATCTGCAGCATTGTTGTTTTGCATTTTCTGTTACTTTGCATGCTCCTCCTAGAGCCCAAGACAACTTAATTTGAAGCACCCTAACAACAGATGCATATAGTTATAAATAGTTTTGGATAAAATAAAGTTGTACTCAGTAATCTCTATCTTTCTCCAGTCTGAGGCCTCTGGATGTGGAGTTCATGAGACGTCTCAGTAAGGTGGTCAACATCGTCCCTGTCATCGCCAAGGCAGACACCCTCACCCTGGAGGAGAGGGATTACTTTAAACAGACGGTGAGAATAGAGTGTGGGTGTTGTGGATGGAAGAAGTGTCTGAAAATATAGTGCGCATATGTGAAGCTGGTTTTCACATGTGACTTTGATTAATGTCATCCGCCCATCACACCTGCAAAAACCTGAAGCAGGTCTTTAAGGTAAGCTTAAAATAAATGGATGAGTGCATCAGTGGGTCAAACAGTCGGGAGATTCCCCTCACAATCACACGTGCATGCATATCCACAACCACAGGTCGGTAACATATGAAGGACTGCCAGGTACCACAAACAAAAGCCATCTGGGCAAACCTACGCTGTGCCCATCCTGGGAAATACTGTATCATCTCTATAACTGTAACACTTCGAAAGTCATGCTCAGTCCAGAGGGAAACATTTAAGAACCATTTATTTGAAGCATTTATTTACTGAGTGGCGTTCCACAACTCTTATGTCTGGCTTTTTTTTTAGGTGGGGAACCTCTGCCCAGTTGCCAACCGAGCAGGCAGACCCTTCATTACCAGCGAATTACTGGGTGATTGTAAAAGTCAAAAAAGTTCAGAGAGGTCAGCACTGTGTGGAACAAGAAAACATGAACAGAATTAAAGGAGCTAGAAAGTAGCATTTTAGTAAACAAGGACTATTCATCGGTTTTTACAAATAATCCGGGTCAGTTTCCATGTTTTTGATACTTTGGTGATGTTCAAAGCACTTTACAGTTTGCTCACACCGTTCAGCGCAGTGCTGCTTATTTTATTTTAGCAATGCTAACAGTCAGTCGGTCCACCTCTTAAATCCAAACTAAAGTAAATCAACAACTGTACTGGACCTAGAACACCAAAGTTTGTACAGACATTCATGGTTCCCAGGCGATACTGAAAACCTTTTGTGATCTCCTTGCTTTTCCTCTTGTACCACCATAAAGTACACATTTTTGTTTTTTAGTGAAATATCTTGATAGCTGTTAGGTGGATGCATATCATATCATATATCATATCATAATGACTTTGGTCCCCTAACTTTTCATTTTTGGACCCAGTAATTTAGTTTATAGTAGAAGTTATTTCATTGCACTTTTTACATAGAGCACGTCTAGACACTCTTTACAATATTATTCACACAGACTCAACAACTTAACTTATTACACTCCCTCAGCTGTATTTTCTGATTAATGTTAGCATGCTAACACTCTAGAATAAGATAGTGAACACAGTGCACTGCACTGTTGTGAGCATGTTAGAATTTAGCTCAAAGCATCGCTGTGACTGAGTACAGCCCCACAGAGCAGCTAGCATGACTGTAGCCTCTTTCAATATGTCCTTGGCTGAACAATTTTAAATCACAAGTGCTGGCACAATAAACAAAACTACAACGTCAGCAACTATAGAAAAGGTCAAATGTAGCCATTTTAAATATATGCAGACTAAACATTGTAAAGATATGTAGGCTTTCAATTGAAGGCAGATTTTAGATTTAACAGTATGCTAGTCACGTGTTGTTCCTCCCAGGGTATTTTTGCTCTTGCTTGATATTTTACAGTAGTCTTGTTTGTAGCAAACTAACATACAAGGCTGATAATGCTCCACTGTAATGTCACCTCGTTATCTTGGTTTTCCTTGCTACAGCAGTCTCTTGCTCTACCTGGCTGCTTGAGTCTTAAATGTTCATGATTCCCTTCCTCTGTGTGTTTCTGTTAGATAATTTTCAATCCACAGGAGGCAGACAGCCCACCTGCCTTCCTCCATCAGGTCCTTTATCTCTCCATCCCTCCTTCCAAGACTGGAGACTTCACTAACAGCTTAATTCATTTTAGAGAAGCACGATGGGTGTCTTGGCTACCGTTTTCCCCTGATGCTTGTAACACCATCCAATAAGAACAAAGCAGGGATTGGACCAGGCCCTGGCAGAGAATGGAAGCTGCAGGGCTTGTAGCTGGATTGTTTTGCTTGGCCACACATGCTCCGTATGACCCTGAAGATTATTGACTAAAAGCCTCTGGTGCCAAATGTTTTTTCCCCCACACTTTCCCTGGAGCAACTTGACATGCAAACTGAATAAAAGGTTTTTTTTCTATTAAATGTTCAGCCTCAGTGTGTCCAGCTGTTCGCATTCCTCTAACCAACAGTTGATGTGGCTTTTTTGGTAGAATTTCACTTGGTTTGCATCCTATAATGTGAGCCTGAGAAAGCCTTCAGAGATAAACAATGAAATGTTTGATCAAGGACCAAGTGGAAATTGTCAGAGTAGTAATTGTGGGAGCGAACAGTCATTCATTAAAAAGACTTCTCCCAGAAGCTCGTCTATCTATTTTTCGGCATCGGTGCCTGAGTTTCAGTCGTTATAAAGACATACAGAGAACAGGGGTGGCCGTTTCATAAGCCATACCTCTGTCTGGAGGTATTTTTTTCCTAAGAGCGGTTAACCTCCATGTTAACTCCTCTGTGTCAAGGATATTAGGAACCATTTAGTGTCAACGCCAGCCATTACAACACAACCAAGTGTTTATTTAAGTCCTCTTGTGGGTCAGAGCAGGTTCTATTCAAGTCTCTGGCCCAATACTGTATGTAAACAGGATTCAGTCCCAGCTTCAAGTGTTTTTGTGTTATAGTGGCTTCTGGCTGAGATGGTGAGATGATGGATGAATGGTTTGGGCCTGATTGATTGTTTTTGTATACCAGTCGGAATTCAGCTCTCATTATGGAAACCTTAGTTTAAGTGTAATGACGTTTATGACTCAGCAGCTGTGAGAAAATCCTCTTCAAAATCTGATTCTCAAGACTTTAAAGACTACTTTAAAGTGGTCATTTATACAGTATATAAGATAACCTTGTGGGATGTTGTTGTGTATCTTAAGCCAATTTCACATAATGTTTCTGTTTGTCATTGTGCTTGGCTTTTTGCAGATTAGGGAAGAGCTGCGAGCCAATGGAATTGATGTTTACCCGCAGAAAGAGTTTGACGAGGACGCAGAGGACAGGCTGATCAATGACAAAATCAGAGTAAGTTCACAGTGTCGGGTTCAGTCAGTTCCGATTTCAACAGACACAGTAAGAGAGTATCCTCCTGAGGCTTCAGCACTTGACGCAACAATCACAAATGTGCATTTTGCAGGTAGAAATTCAAGCCTTTGTTAGATGTAATTTGTTCTTTTTGTATTTATTTGGGCAATCTTTAAAGCCATTTGCATTTTCTGCATCTTGTTTTATTAAATGTTAACCACCAAACCAAGACCTGAAACAAATCACAGGTAACACATCAATAACTTTGTGTGATGGTGTGTGTGTGCACTCAACAGGAGATGATCCCTTTTGCTGTTGTGGGCAGTGACCAGGAGTACCAGGTGAACGGCAAGAGGATTCTGGGAAGGAAAACAAAATGGGGCACCATAGAGGGTAATACACATGAATCATTAAAACATGTGCACATACTATTGTATGTTTGGCAGAATGTGTCCTGACAGTCTAAACACAGATCAGCCATGCTGACACACTGCCAGCATCACTTGCCAAACACAGCTGAGCATTTCAAAGGAGACCTATTATATTGCTTTTTCAGTCTTATATTGTAGTTTTGTGACTCCTGTACAGCAGCTTTGTGTGATTAAAAGTTCAAAAAAATAATTTTCTGTCTTATACTAGGCCTTCATTTCAGCTTCTGTCTGAAACAAGCAGTAAATGCTCCTGTCTCTTTAAGCGCCCCCGAGGCTGTTGTTGTCGGGTACAGACAAACAGAGCGTTGCTGTTCGGAGCAAATGATCATATGTGGAACACATAGGTTCAGAACAGGAGGAAGTCTGAGGTTTTAGCTCACAGGGATTTATTTTAAATACTTTAACCTCATTTTTAGAAGCATTGGCTATGTTTAACATGAACATCCAACATTGTAACATTGTAGATAAGTCTTGAAATGTGGAAAAGCATAAAAGGTCTCCTTTAAATAGTGATTACAAAGATATGTAACAGATTGGCCTAATAATATATCACAATGTCCATCTTGACAGTGGAATTTGGTCAAGCACTAAAACGCCTCCTTTACTGTACTCACGCCTGGGTCACACCTGGGCAGTTGACAGTGCTGGGGCCATCCAACTTTATCACTAATAAAATCTAATACAACTACATGCATGCTGCCCATTCAGCCAATGGCTTTCTCACAACGTACCAATCACAACAAAGTGCAACAGCTTTGCAGAGAAGACGACAAAGTCTCATTTTCAATTTTCAACATGTGGAAAGTTACGAAATGCAGTTTTAAAATCTGGCCAGCTGGTTTAACCGTCTGTTGTTTGACTACCAGGCGTTTGTTGACATACATCTATCCGAGTCTGTAACAAGGGAGATGTATGAGACAGGAGGAAGAGATTTACAAGGACTTTCTGTGTCCTTTGGGATAACAGACAGGAACATAAAACACACACACACACTCACACTCACACTGCCTCACACAAGCAAACAGTAACTTTGAAAGAGTTTACATATGTTGGCCTGTGCTGCATGCTCACACTGCCAAGGAGTCCTTAGCAAGTGAATGTCCTCACCTCCCCTGTGGATGTGTGAGCGTGTGTGTGCGCATGTGCTTGTGTGTGAGAAAGTATAGTTGGAGGACAATAAGATGGCTGAAGGAGGCCTGAATAAGGGACTATTACGGTCTCCTTCCCATAATGCACTTCAGCACACCCTCCTGTATTACATGAGCTCTAGTTTATTGGCTGTGCTATACATGCATTGTAAAATATAAATGTAAAAATAGAAATTAATAAAAACGTTTTATATCATCTAAATTATTCACATCATAGAATCCAGAAAGCTGCTATTCTGTCTATTTTATCTGTGATTCAGTGTGGTCGGGAACCCCCAATTGTTCACTTGGCATATGACCTTCAAAGATATTTTGAGAAACATGTGCAACTCAACATATATCCACGTAGCTCCATGTAGCTCAGGGATTGTTAAACTCTTAAAAAGATTGTTAAAGCAGCAAAGTACATATTACAGTACTCAAGTACAATTTTGAGCATTTCTGTTTTATGCTGCTTTACTTTGCTTTACATTTCAGAAATAAATATTGTATTATCTGACAGCTGTAGTCAACTGTTGCTTTTCAAATTAACATACTACGTTTAAAAAATACGATAAGCTTATAAAATACAATACAAAATGGCTGTGTCTCGGCAATGCCCCTTGTCTGAGTTGTGAGCAGTTCCACCAAAGAGAGATTTCCCCTCTATATCTCTCAAGCAGTTTAATTTAAATAAATGTTAGAGGCACAAAGAGATAAAATGATCCAGTATTACACAAAAAGCAAAGATTACAGACTTTTTTTTTTTTTACATTAATCATCTTATGACCCCATTCGGTGGGGCCAGACCCCTAGATTGAGAACCACTGGACTTAACTATCTAGCTGTATAAAGCTAGCTGCACCTCAACAAGCTACATGCTACACGCCGTTTATGCATTGACTTTAACATTCTCATAATGTATTAGTCACAGGGGTAAAGTACTTTTACTTTTGATACTTGTATATTTTGATGATCATTGTTATGCACACCTACTAAGCTATTCTTTTGAATCCAGGACATTTAGCCTACTTAACATAACAGAGTATTGATACTTAAGTAAAGTTTTTAAGTATTTCTTCCACCACGACTTAAAAATCATTAAAACAACATTGTAGATCATAAGACTCCAGTGTGGGCAAGTAAGCAGGGGATACAGGGAATATCAGTCTATTCAACGTTTAAAAGATTTAAAATGCTAAAGTTCCTTTTAAAATTATTTTAATTATAATGAAGCATGACATTGTTCCTACTTGACCATCAGAAACACATTTAGTTCAATTTAAAACAAGGCAGTTGTACTCTCTGAAAAGATGACATTTCTGAGGTAGTACTGAGGCTGTTTTAGTGTTAGGAATTTGAAGGTGACTATTACTCTCTCAGCAAGCCTTATGAAATTAACTCCACAGAACAGCAGGGGTGAGAGAGGTGAAGTACATGGACTGTGGGACAAATGCCGTCTTGTCCGGCTAAAAGAACAATGGCTCCTTTCAATTAAAACCAAGCGGTGGGCGAGAGGGAACAAGGAAAAGGAGGAGAGAGGAAGCTGCTGGACTGGTTGGCACCCGCATTATAATTTTTTAGGCCTCAGGGGAAAAGCTAGAAGTCAAGACTCTGTATATCACTAGCGGAGAAGAAACTGTTTATTTTCAGGGGTTGAGGGCACAATTAGAGACAGAGGGAGGAAAAAGAGTATTATTTAAATGTATAGATTGTACTGAACATAAGGTCTTCCCCATGCTTCCCCACGAGTTGGGAGTGGAGATACCAGAAAATGCAGCTTGTTACAAGTTAGTAGCGTGTTCCCTCAACGCCACTAATCAGCACTCACAGACCCAGCAGTTATTCCACTCTCCTCCTTTCAAAGAGAATTTAATTTCCTGCCCCTGGATTTCAAAGCTTTACATAAATAGCACCCTCCTTTTTTTCATTTATATTCTTGACATAATCTATAATTCAAACACGTGTTAGGGGTACTGGAGGCACCGGCAGCTTGTCACTGGGAGTTTGTTAAAACGTCTCACTTAAAATTCTCCAATATAGAGGAGAGCTGAGATGTATTAAATTACTCGAAAGTGGAGTGGAAAGTGTGTTATCTTGGCTTAAGAAAATTGCGGAGAATGTCATGTTAAAGGATGCCCTCCAGTTGACTTGAGAGCAACACTGACACTTTGTGGTGCTTTAAGGAACAGCAAGAGAGATGGAATAGAAGGGATTTTGACAACGATATTTAGTTAATGTCATTACTTCAAACTGTTTCCTGTGTTGGCTGTCTCTCAATTTATGTAATTCATCTAATGTTTCCTCTCTTCTCTCTCTGCAGTTGAGAATATTGCACACTGTGAGTTTGCCTACATGAGAGACCTCCTCATCAGGTGAACTTCCATAATGCTCTAGAGTTTTTTTTTCATGGCACCCCCATTCCCTACACATGCACCATTTTCAATTAAAACCCTCTGTGGATATCTGAATTTATAAAACAAAAACTTTATCTATGAATTAACATTAATATTATTTGAAAAAATATAGGCCTTTTCTCAGTCTTTCAGAAAAATGCCATATTATCTTATGGTTATGCTAAAATGGCAATTAATAAAACATAATTGTTCTAAATGGTTAAATGCATTTTTTCCCCTTTTCAAAAAGTGTTGTTGTACATTAAAAAAAAAAATTATGTTGGCATTTTTCGTCTGTGCTGTGGATCCCACATTGGGAACCTCTGGGCTGAGACATATGAACTAACACAAGAACACGTATCTCATTTGTTGGCAGCAACACGCCATATTTACTGGTGTTGTAATACAATCTTCTTTCTTTCAGGACACACATGCAGAACATCAAGGATATCACAGGCAGCATCCACTACGAGACGTATCGTGTCCGCCGCTTAAATGAATCCAATGGCCATTTCAGCTCACAACCATCTGACCATCCTGCTGTTCAGCCAAAGGCCAACGGTCAGCCTGAGGAGCAGCTAGCTGAGCTGCAGGCCAATGGAGTGGCTGCTCAGCATGAAGCCTTGTCCCATGAGATGTAGAGAGTCCTGTGAGGAGCCAAATTGTCAATTTATATCAGGACACAGTCAGACACAAAACATACACTCACACATGTATTCTGTTTACATAAACAAGCCCACATGCACACAAAATCATTTTTGATACATAGAAGGACTTTTTTGCCAAAAAACTACCTTACCACAGCTTTAATGAATCAGGAAGGTACAAGACAGGGTTCAGAGTAAATACCATCATTTTCCTTCCGTGGTCTGTAAATGTTTTCCATCATTACAATTCTGAGCAAAATCACATTTTCCCTGCAGAACTACATCCTGTACAGAACTGTGAACTCATCTAATTCTGACTGCCCAATGCAATCTACATTCACAATTGTTCAAAGTAAACCATAAAAGTTGGCTTATTACTGAGCTCTGGCTGCTGGGTTTATATTTTAGAGCATTTGCTGGCTGGTAAGAACTCAAGTGGAGTGCAGCAGTCATCCAAGTAAGATGTAAGAAAATAAACAATGTAAAAGATTTTGCTCAGAATCAATAGCATGATGGGGAAAAAAAGAGTGCCCGTATGGATAAAAAGCCTGTTGCAGGATATTGGGTTGACAGGAGGTTTAGCCATGCAGGGCTGTCCAGATGAGGAGAAATGGCATAATTCAAAATGAAGTACAGCATATCAGATGATACTAGATTAGCTCTAAACTAGGAGTAACTGTTCGTGCCACTGGCCTGGTCTGCTTTGTGTTGTGGTGTATAGTTTTGTAAAGATACTAGGGTTAAGTAGGGATATTTAGATTAGGTTTATAGTATTGTGGAGGACGTAAAAATATTGACAACTCAGCACTGCAAAATAATAGAAAAGAAAAAGAAAGCAGTAGCAGTGCAGAGCGGCTTTCGGAAAAAAGTGTACTCCTCATTTTTTCATTGTTATGTTTTTGAAACCCCTTTCTACCGAACCATCTCCTCTCTTTCTATATAATGCCAATGTTGTGTAATACAGTCATACCTTGCATTTTACATCGCTCATTTATTATTGTGTTTTTATTGCTGTTGTTCATGTTCTAATATTATTGTATAAGATGGGGGTTGTGGCGGAATCTGTGCAACTGTTGTCCCACGCAACCTTTTGTCCATTCTTTTTCTGACTGTAAACCAAATAAAAGTCCATTTTTCTGTTCTAAAGAGAAGCACATACAGTATATAGTTGATTTATGAATAGGTATTTATGTGTATTTTTAGAGTAATCAGTTTAATTCAACTTTCATTCCAGCCACTGGCTTTCAGAGGTTTGTTAAGGTCTTTAACAGTGATGAACTTTTAGCTGTAGACAGTGTTTGTTTTCGCATTCATACAGTATGTTGTACCCTGTTGGCTAGGCAGCGTTATAACTACCACCAAACAACTTTACCTGCTAGTAAAGTGCAAAATGGTCTATATTTATGCATTGATTAATAATAATTACAACCAATCCTGTCCATAGATAATGGTAAGAACATTGACATTCACATTGCAAGCCTAAAGCATTTTGTCAGAGGGGGATGTCTCACTACCACTGAGAGGAAGAATCTATGCCAAAAACATTGAATAACACCCATAACATGATGCAACTGAGAATTTTTGTTAATATTTGTGGAAAAAAAATGTTTAATTGATGCAGACTCAAGGAATATTTTATAGATGCTAAATCTAAAACATTTTTAGTTTCTTAACAGAATAGGTGTATTTTCTGCCTCCCTAAGTCACCACAAGAATATTTTATATAACATGCATACAGAAGAGGTAATGATATCAAAACAAAGAGAACTATTGTCTTTGATCCAGCGAAAGTTATTGGGTGACACTTGGTTTACTGTTGTATAGTTCTTGTGTAATATGTCATGATATGATAGATTAAGGTTTTATCTTTGTTATGCTATCTCAAAGAATAAAGATTAATATTTTTATTGTTTAAAGTTGATTGTCTTGATTGTCAGAAATGTAGGAACTTAATTCCATCTCAGTGAAGATGGGCAACTAAGAGCTGATGCTTCTTTGATTCTTCAACATTTAATAATTTAAACCACATTTATATACTTTGACGGCTTACAGAGGTATTATTCCTTTAAATAGGAAATAAGGAAATAAGCCACTAAACACATTTTTTACTGCATTAAATTTAGAAGATCTTGCAGTTGTGACTTCTTAAAACACTCTTAGCCATTTAAAATGAAAGCCCATACTTCATTTTCTTTTCACTTACATAATGTAACATTAACAAATGCCATTGCACAAAAGATAAACTACACATTTTGGACATGTTTCAACAAAATTAAAAATCAGTTGCAGAAGGTATAGTTGTTGAACAGTAGTGGAATAATCTGATTCTAAGTGACACTGGCCATTTTTTTTTCTGGTTAGTGTAATATTAAAATGAACAGATTACACATGCTGTGTCATTACATTTGATGGAGACAATTAAAAACCAAAGATTAAAAAGACATACAATAATGACACTATATGGAACATTTTGGCCGACTGTGCTCAGCTTTGAACTTTAACGTGAATGCAATCACAGTTGCACCTTAACTACAGGAAGAAGAGAGCAGCTAATTTTTGTTGAGCTCAGTTCATAAGTTTTGCATTGATGAATATATATATATTTATAAGCGTGCTGCATACCACATTCACAAAACAAACCCAGCTGAGATGAAATGCACAGTGGCATCACACCATGCTCACACAGCACTGGTTTAATACGACTTCTCATTTACACCTCCTGTCACACTCTTTCTCTGCTACCCTGCTGATCGTAATGTGTTGACAGTGTTGTTTATCGGAGGTCATTGTCACCCTTTCACACGTTGGAGCTCCTGCTGTGGCTTTTCCTGCCATCGCTGTGTTGGATTCAGTGGCCTGAAACTCCTCTGTGCAGGGGATGACACCACCAGGGTGACAAATGACAAATGTGAAGGTGAGAGACAATGCAAGTTCTGGAAAAATCAGTATCTATTGAATACTCACCTAACGTTGACACTTCCATCTAAACAGTTTCCCAGGCAGCCGTCCGGAAGCATGAAGGTGAGTGATAATGACAACTGTCTGACACTGCTATGACAGCCCCAGTTCCACTGGTTGGCACAGGTACTAGACCAATTTGATGATGCATATGAACTGACATCTGCACTTTCTCACTTGAACAGCATAGTGTCATCGCATTCAATGACTTTTTCCAATGGAAATTCAAATAATAGACGAAGGTGGCAAATTGGACAGTGGGGTGCTACAAACATTTAAACCTGACGAATAATGTAGGCTCTTAGTAGACTGTGTATATACTGTGAGTGTAACCAAGGATTCCCCATTTTCTGCCAAAGTCTACACAGCATTTTACACTGTATGACACCAGGACAGATTTGTTAGGAACCAGACGGATTACCTTATGGCACAGAGAAAGATTGTCTGAGCCAAACTGAGTTTTTGGAGCTTCTTCTTCAAATGGCGGGTTGTGGAAAAACTGTGTATCTGTATCTGTGGGGAAAAAAATGCAGAATGTTAAAGAGACAAAGATTGTGCTTGACTTATGGGAAATGTGGGCAAAATTTTTGAAATATGTGAAAGACAACATGGCAATACTTTCTGAATTACTGTCAGAGTTTGTATTTCATTCAGCCAATAAATTTAAGCACATGGCCCTCATCAGGGGGTAAACTGGGTAAAAGCACAACCTATATACTCAGTTGCCAGTTTATTAGTTACACATGACTAAACCTAATGCAGTATATGTAATACGTCATAAGTAACTGTCCTGTAAGAAGAAGAAGAAGAAGAACATACTTTATTGTCACATACATGTAGCGAAATCCATCCTCCGCATTTAACCCATCCCTGAAGGGAGCAGCCACTGTACAGCGCCCTGGGACCAACTCCAGATTGAAATGCCATGCCACGTCAAACAGCACTGACTGGAGAACCTACTTAACTAATGGTTTTTTTTTGATGGTGGGGGAAACCGGAGCACCTGGAGAAAACCCACGCAGACACGGGGAGAACATGCAAACTACGCATAGTGCTAGCCACTGCACCACCCTGCTGTCAATAAACATTCGTGATGATTATAATGTTTAGTTGTTGAAACTGTTTTAGAGGTGATATTTTTTGGAGGTTGCAGTTAATGGTGCTTTTGTTGTTGCTGGTTTCTTTGTATTGTGTTATGCAGAGAGGGGCTGTTGTTGTTTAGCCTCGTTGATCAATAAATAAATAAATAGAGTGGAAACAATAATAGGAACTCTGTGTAATGTATGGTGTATACATCACAGATGGCTGAGCATTACCAATTATAGAAAGAGGAATGGAGGCATTAAAGGCCAGATGCTTCACCTTCAATATAAAAGCACACAAACAAAATACAGTATAGGCAAGGAAAGTATTTAAAACATTTTTTTTTAGATTTTTCAGAAACTACAATACTCCTCTTTATTAAATAAATGTGAATGTTAAAAGTATCATTGGTTCTTCCAGAGGAAAACTTTTGAGGTTCTGAGAACCTTTATTTCTGAAAAGATTCGGCCTTCTATGTATCCAGCCCTCACTAGATAATTGGCCATTTGGTGTTTATATAGGCTGTGCTTTTGCTTGATCTGTAAAAACAGTGATGAAGTCCCTGAGTGCTGAAATGTGTTAATGTGTTAACAGGCTTAATGGAATGAATGTGCGTGTGAAATTGGCATTTATCTAATGTATGCATTTTGCAAACAAGTACTATAACAAACATGTTTGTTTGTTAATGTGAAATACTGCACCAGATTCATTTTTACTGTTTATTAAGTTACATTTAACAGTAACTGAAGTTATTGCATACTCTGACATTTTGGTAATTTGCTCTCCATCTTCAAAATAGCAATTACAATGCTGATTTTTTTGCCTACCTTATTTAAGCTACTTGCCAGCTTCCTATAGGCTAGCTAGCATCCTAACTTAGCTACTAGCCAGCTACCTACAAGCTAGCTATGTTCTGTATTTAGCTACTAGCTAAGGGTACCTTGCATTTAGAGAATGTGTGAATCCATGTCTTTCTCCAGATTCATGAGACCATCCCATTTACAGGATTCTTTAAATCTATTAAATCTAAATTCTATGGGGAATGTGATGATGATGAACTAAGGACATACTAACTGGCTGCTGCTACTTGCTGTCCAAGATTTCCCTTTTGGCGTCTAAGGTATCCTCTGTGTGAGTAAAGTCTCTTTATAATGATGTTATTTCCAGGAAGAAGAAATGTCAAGTATTATCAAGTGAGGATTTGTTCCCCAAATGGCTCCTTGAAATCTGGTGCAATTTAATCAGTCCACCATCCATCCATTTATTCCGTCACCTGGGAACTGTAATCTATCATAGTATTCTTTCGATGGTAGTTCAGAATTACTTCCAGTCTAATCATCTGAGAAACTAACGGCAATGAGGATTGCTGGCTCTGAGTACTTGCATTGGTCTGCGTGTGTTTTGACGCGTCACCCGCTGCACTTGTCAAAGGCTTCATTTCTAACAAATATTGTAGACAGAACTCATGAGAACAGAGGAAACTTCTCCTGGGAGGCTTTAAACATGTTTTTGTAGTAGCAGTCCAGCATTAACAGATGCAACTTCATGCAACTTGTAGTAGCACCCTGAGAAACAATGGAAGGTATGAATTAATTAGCCAGTCAACAACACTCATCTACATGGCACAATTTTAAGTGTAATCAGCTCAAGCAAGGTAGATCTGATGAGCTTTTTACATTGACAGCATGATGAAATGTGTTTTATCATTTCCCCTCTGATGGTGAGCGTTATGTCTGCAGGTGGCTGGATGGGTTTGGAGCTCTGTGAAGATGTGTCTGCTGGATTGACAACATTGGTGGGGAAGTTGGCGATTGGCACGGTATGGTTTTTTTCCCCCTAGTGGGGCTTGATAATAATTCACAGGGATTATAGCTCTTTCAGTTGGAAGAAAAAAATTAAATGGCTCAACTGTAACTCTGTACGGAGGATGGAAAGGGTGGATTGCCTTTTCCCTCCACTACAGTGCTGCTTTAGAAATATAAAAATGCATGCCAAATCTAACAGCAGGTACATTATGTGTCTCAGCTGGATCATATTGCCCACCACCATATTGCTCCATAGTAGCACGTAGACTGGCAGGAAAACAGTAATTCATGTTGCATTCATGCAGGAATAAAGCCAGCATACTATTGTGCCTTTTTCAACATTGTAATCTACCAGTGTTTTAGTCTGTAATGGCTTTTCATCAGATTCAGAAAAATTCAGTACTACCCATTTGTGCATACATTCATGCCAAAATGCAAAATGAAAGATTTGAGGCAGATTTTAAGAAAGGAAAGCACGAGGGCAGAAAAAGAACCCCACAGAGTTGAAAAACACAGGCTTCCTTGTTCCTTCACTGGCTCCGTCGTTACCAGGCAGAGTTCTTCCAGTCAGACAGCCAATGAGCCACCAGGCCAGCCAGACAGCCAGCAAGCCAACCAGATAGGCTTCCAGTCTGCCAGATCCCCATCTGGCTGGGAAGCCTATCGTGGAGCGAGCCAATGTCTGTCTCTGCTGGTGTGGCACCAGTGGCTAGTTGTCTTGCTTCTCTCAGTCCAAAACACGCACTCGCATCACACACACACACACACACACACACACACACACACACACACACACACACACACACACACACACATCTTTCATCAGCCTCGGTCTCCTTTAGAGCTACTTAGACACACCCAGAATAGGAGGTTGTATCTGCCTATTCCTCAGTCGTCAGCTGCAAGAATAACCCAAAAGAAAAGCTTGCTTCCCATTGCCCACCTCACACACCCCCTGCCTCACTGCACAGCGCCTCCAAAGTAATCGACGCAAGGTAATTTGTTGGTAATTAATCCCCGTTTGATAATGGCTTTGCATTTATTCAAATTGTGCATGCTGACAATTGTATTTTCTGTCATCCTGTTGTCTCCGGGTTAATCAGCACCTTTAAAATCATCAGCTGATTTACGCAAATACAAATATGTGAACACACAGAGGCAGACTGATAATATGCTCTAATACCCTGGCTGATTTACTCTTGAGCCCTGCCAACTCTCAACACTCTCCTGGACACGAAGCATGGCGCCCCAGTTTGTTTTTGATGTATGCTAATGTGCAACATCCATCTGTTTGTTTGCTTAATATGGATTTTGCTTGTTTCTAGCTATGTCCCCTCCCCTTTGCCCCATCCACACCTCTCGCATCGCCTTTTCCTCCTCCTCCATCTCCTTTCCATCTCCTTCCTGCTGCTCTGACATCAGGGCACTCGTCTGCCTGGATTGCAGCCAGCACTCAGGGAGGGGAGAGGAGGGTCCACCTCCCCTTCCTGTCCGTATGTAAATTGGCCTTGTTTTGATTAAAAGGCAGCTGTATATTTCATTAAAGTCACCAGTGGAGGTGGTAGAGGAAAAGACGTACCTCTCCGGGGAAGCGAAGGTTGTTTAGTTGGAGTGGATGTTGTTGGAGCTGCTGTTTAATGCTGCTGAGGGGAGCAAATAGCGAAGACAAAAAGGGCTGCCCAGGGACTGCTTTGAGGTTTAATGGGCCTGACTGACTGGCACATCAGTTAAAGCTCACACTGATGCCGAGAGTGAATGTGCATTGCATAATAACAGGAGCAAGTGACAATGAAATATAGACCCCCATTAACCTTTAAGGTGCTTTGGCATGCCAAGGCAGTTGTATAGCTACCCACCACATGCCAGGCTGCTGGGAAAAAACAGCAGCCCCTGTTTCTGAGTAATAAACTGAGAAATGGTTTCTCATGTGGTGATCTTTTACTTTTACCAAATAGGCAGTTCCCCTGTGGGCTGGGTAAAGGAAAAAACATTGCTTCCCCAAGACATTTTCACCTCTACCATGAAATAAGTTGTTTCTCTTAAAGGTTTCACCAAGTCCAGTGTTCCAGACCTGTCGGAACAATGGTTGTTTTGTGATTTACACTTGTATGAATAAATTAATGAATGTTGGGGTTTTTTGCAAATAGCAAAAGGTTATTTTTTCCCACCATGTCTTCCTTTATCATTTACTGGTTAAGGTCAACAGTCCCCCCACCAGAAGTGGATGAGGGTGATGTATACGTGGGTGGGCACACTATGAGGTCAGAGAGTATGCGGTCAGAGGGTGGGAATAGGAAGGATGGGGGAGGATCTCCTGGCATCAAGCCAACTCCAGTGGATTTCAAAGACATGGGGAGGGATGGGAGGATGGAGCGATGGTTGCTCTGCATAATCAATCAGAAACAATAGAAGAAGAGAGAAAGTGGTTCTGCCTTTCTTGACAGGGCTGATTGTATTTATGCATGGTTGGAAGCGAGAGCGGAGAAGCATTAAAATGGATTGGGTAGTAAGATGTGGGCAGGTGCAGGGAGTGCTGTAATGGGTGGGCCCCACTGCAAAGCCAAGGACACATACCCAAGAGGAACTGATTGAATGCCATGCCAATAAAAGGAGGCAGTTTCATGCACCATTGACCCAGTTGGCATCCTCACAGTCACACTGCAGTGAAACCCCGTTCGAGGTCATGATAACCTGAATCACATTTTGTTCCTCGTGGGTTGTACTGCTCTGAGGAAAAACTAAATAGTGCCCTCAAACCTGATTTTTTTGTGCGTTATATCTGATATATTGTCAATACAAGGGACCAATAAGATTGAGTGTTTGTTTGGACAGAAATGAAAAGATCAAATTCTGAGTCACAATAGATGGGGAAATAATCAGATTTGAGCCTACAGTGTATATACAGCCAGAGAAATTGTCCTTTCATTTTCTCTGTAGGTAGAGCAGCATGTCCCGGAGCGGGCTAATAGAATGCTTGTCTTGTATCTTCTCAGCCATGAACTTTTTATCTGTCACAATTACATTCAGTCTGGAAGCCTGTGTGCCCCGCAGCCAAATACAGTATATTAGCTGAAGTAAAGCAGTCAAACACTTATGTTGAACTTGACAAGGACGTGCATTCATATACTTGTAAAGTAGTCCTGGTTTCTGCAGAAAGTGCAGAGTTAGCTATATGTTGATATTATGAGTTTCTGGAAAAAATAATAAATAATACAGTTTTCTCTGCTTTGGCACAATCCTCAAATGAAAATCATGATTTTTCAAACACTGTGCAATTTGTCAAATCCACAGGTCATTTTCTCACAACTCTAATTCTCTGCATTTCCTGATAGTTTCACAGAGAAATCCAATGTATAAATAAGTAGAAAAATATTCAACACACCCAGAAGCATTGTGTTAGTCTTGATGGTCAAAATGGATTACACTCATGTTATTATTATTCTCAATAACATATGAGCCAACTGTTACCTAACCTTTAAATGTATTTCTTTTATAGGTTCCAATAACCTGTCAGTGATATAAAAATAATAGATAACATTTGAATCTTTAAATTCAGTTAGTGATAACTCACCCTCTACAATTAAGTGCAATTTATGCGGTCAAATGGATGTAGCCATTCTGCAGGTTTGAATAGAGAGCAGTGAAGCTAATTTGTGGTCCTATGTAGTGAGCTCTCCATGCAGGCTTTGGTCGACTTCATTGTTGAAAATCTGGCTTACCCCCTTGGGTTGGCCCCGTCTTTCCCTTTAATCCAGGATGTTGATAGGTGGAGCTAAGACCCAGTCAGAGATGCAACACACCTGTACAGGCTGGGCTCAAAAGGAGCCTTTCATGCTTTTCTGCCGGCCTGCCGAGTGATCTTGTTGTGTCTATTCTTTGTGTTTCACACAGATACCGCACACATATTTGGTCTACAGACATACAGACACAATTGTAGACTTTGCTTAATTTACTTAATTAAAACATTTATTATTATTTACAGACTGTGTCGTTTCCCTGTCTTGTCACCCTCTGTTGAGCCAGGTTTGCGACACATTCCACAGCTGTAGTTTTTCAAACACATATTCACATGCTTACATGTTTTACATGTTTTTATGTTGGTGCCTCAGTTACTGGACATGGACGCGGGAGACATTAAATGGGAACAACGGCCCTCTTAAACAGAGGGGGAAAGTGAAAGTAAACCAGTGGTGTAAGTACAAACAGTGCAGACAGTGCATTGCACCGGGGCCCAGCTGATTACAAGGGCCCACAAGGGACTGCAACAAATGCCACATGACATGTGTTCAGATGCCGTCATCCATTCATTCATACTGTGTAGGCCTATAATGAGTTGCTGTGCTTTTCTTGGTTGCTGTTTGTTCTGTGTTTTTTGACATACTGTGTAAGCTACTTTGTGTTTATTTGTTAATGTGGGCTGGCTAAAGCTATTTTGGGTGTTTGATAGTTCGAGACAGCAGGCTGTGGGGGTTTGAGTGCAGAGCAAAGCTGTTAGATTTGCTTTGATAGACGTGGCACTTCGGCTGCTGTTTGTGGTGCTGATCAAAGGCTGCAATTGTGTGGCGTCAAGTGTACGTTGTGTGTATGCTTTTATGGCCCGGGGTAGGGTGGCAAAAGAAAAGTATTTGCAAACACAATTAAATCACAAATATGTTACGCTGCTGAAGTAAACTATATATGCCATGTGCTTGAACAGAGGAGGAGGTGCACACAGGAATAGACAGATGGAGGACAGAGACAACATTCTGCTTGTGAGGATGTCACAGTATGGACATTTATGGGGATGGTTGCAGTTTTGTGTGTATTGCTTGGCTAAATATTTGATGAAGGGCTGTGGCCACATAGAGATAAGTGCTTGAATGACCAGTCAGGTGTTGCAGACCATGTTCATTTTGTTTTTTACTAATGATTTATATTATATTATATTTGTCGTGGAAATTTAGATTCCTGGTGAGAGATTAGGCAAATAATGGAGTTACAACCAACCGTGGTCTTTGAAGAATTTATTTAACAAAAGAGAATAAACAGAGAAGTACTACAACAGAATCAGCTGGACCAGAGGTTCTGTCTTCTAAGACAGTAACGTCTGGCCCTGAACAAAGTGATGCATAGTCATTTACACAGTCTGAGTATCTATGTTTTGGGTAACAAAAAGGATCCTCTGCCTGCTGTGCCTGGTCCCAGACAAAACAGGTAGAAGAACAGAAAACAACTCCACATCCTTGACTTAAACCCTACACACCTGTGGACAGACTAGAAGAATAAGAATAATAATAAGAATAATAATAAAAGGAACATGTTGAAGGTTAAACAATGTATAAGACATAATAATAATAAAAGAAAAATAGCACTATTATAAGTACTTGCATAAATGGATAATAAGTGTAAAAAGAATACAATTTTCTGCCCTTACAATATTATTGTGACATAAAGGTAAATAGGGGACATATCAGAAATGGTAAGGTAACTATAGAGGATATTTTACAATTATATGACTATGTTGACTTTAGCAATGATAAAAAGATATTTACTTTGGTGGCTCTGATGCACCAGTGATTTTTTTTTACTTTTGATGACTTAATGTCTTGAGTGAGGGATAGCCTTTTGCAGCAAACATTAGTGTTTTTGCTGCAGGATAAACTGATGTAGTAAGTGCACTTTGCAACAGTGTTTAAGAAAACATGCTTAAGCAATTGAGAAACTGTATCATAAAAATCCTGAAATAAAGGGTGGGTAACAGATAGGGACAGTTAGTGGATCCATGCGTTTGTGTCTGTTTTTGCAGATGCTGCACCACTGCCTCCTGCTGTTGCTCCACAGCAGTAACATTTTAAGCCTATGCCAGCATGTGCAACAAAGCTAATTTCCTTCTGTCAGTCCCTGACATTAATGCATATACTGATCTACGAGGCCCTTGGAGCCCTCTCCACTCCATCCACCTGTGGTCCTCAGCCTGGCTCACTCATGTTATCAATTCACTGTTTTCCCAAGGAAAATATAAGTTAAGCTCACCTTATTTACATTTATATGATCAGATTTTCTTCCTTATGGAAGGTATGCAAATTTGCCCTTTTCTCGAGTCTTAGCCACTGAGTGTGTAGATTTGTTGCGAGGGATGGAGAAAAAAAATAATAGCATTGCCCTCCAGAAGGAGAGAGACCCAAGTTAGGATGTCTGGACCTCATGAATTTTGTAATGATCAATTTTGTTTACCGTACCCTTCCAAGACTTATCAGGACAGCAGGTGAGCGAGGGATATATAACATGAGATTGATTTACACCAGGAATGTTTAAATTTCTTTTTTTTTCAGTGTATATTCCCTTGGTTGCTGCCCCTGAAGAGCTGAGAATATCATTTTTTATTTTCCTCATCTGATGGCCTCTAAATTCCACTCTCAGTTTGTGTGTTTGTGAGATGTGGCGAGGTGGTTTTGCATGCTGCTCTCAGGCATCAGTCACGTCTTAAATCCTCTGTGTGTTGGAGCAGAGGGGGAATGAAAGGCAAATCTGAGGGCTTGCTAGATGAATGCAGTCAGCTTGAGTTTATTTGAGAGAGAAAAAAAAAGCCAGATCACATTTGTGTACATATGTGAGTGAGACAGACATTGTGAATTGAATGGCCGGTCATTGCATTGCTTTAGTGTGTGCGTGCATGCGTGCTTGCAAGAGTGTGTGTGTCCAGTGGATGCCGGAGAGAGAATAGCACTCGAGCAAATTGCTTTCTGCCAGCATATTGCCAGCGCCAGTCTTTATTCCTTGGGATGGGGAGGCACGTCTCAGACGATTACAGCCCCGAATTCAGGCTCACACTGCCGGCCTGCCCTCCTCAACCCATAGCCCTGCTTTACAATACATTCCTATACCATGCTATACCTTGCCTGATGAAATGCTGATGTGGAATATTTAACTGACCCTCCAAGCGAAACCTAATAATATAATCAGGTAATAAGAAATTAATTTTCTCCCTGGCTGCACTTTGACTGGGGTGTTGATACAGGGCAGGGGAAGAGAAATCACGAGGCAAATGTTGGTGAGGGAATGTCGTAGGTAGTCTGGACTCACTCTCCCTCTCTCTTTCTCTCTCTGTGCATCCACATTTCTCATGACACACACCCGTGATTCGATAGCCACCCTGCGCACCCATTCACACGCCCCATGCTCCTGTGCACATACAAATTTGCAGAAACCCACACAATAACAAGGATGCCTCCCTCTCTACACCACTGAACTGTAAATGACCAAAGCAAGTCTACTTGTGACGCCCACACATACACAACACCACCACAACTGCACATAAACACACAGACGCTCTCATGCTGTCGCTGTCAGTGAGGGAACTTGATGTCCTCCACGGGCTTACATTGTGAGTGGCAGCGCCGGCATTGGCCTGCAGCACAGACAGATGTGTGTGTTATGTTTGAAAGGGGGAAGCATCTTGCTGTGCTTGTGACCTAGTAAATGTAATTGGTTTGGTTTGTCCTCTCTTTTCTCTCTCTTGTCTACTTTCTATCTGTTTTTATCTCTTGCATGAATCTTTCCTCTTTCTATCTCTCTCAATCACTGTGCCTGTCCTTATGTAGTTAATTAGGAGTCAGGAGTCCATCGGTGTCAGTGCTCTGGTGTTTTATTGCCCCTACCCCCCTCCAATGCCCCCAATGGGGAGACATCAATAACTCTCCCCTGCAACACACACACATACTACGTGCCAGAGTTTCCACGGCCCTGCCTGCTCCTGCCTGGCATAGCAATCCATCTCTCTGTGCGCTCCCCACCCCCACCCCCCTCCTCCTCAAACCACCACCCACCCGACCGCTGCTCTCTCCTCCTCTTCCATCACCCTACCCCCCACCCCACCCCGCCACCCCCTCCACCCTCCCCTCCACTCCATCCCCTGCCATCGCCTCTCTACCTGAGAGCATTTGTCATCCCGTCGTTCTGTGAGCCTCGGCCAGCGCCATGAAAAAAGAAAGACAGAAAAAAAAAATCTCAGCGGCAATATGCAAAAATGCAAAAAGGTAGATGCGGGTTGCCCCGGCAACCGCTCCGAGGTTATTTCCAAGCGCTGATGGAAATCAATGTCATGTGCCAGGCAGGCAGGCACCTCTGTCCTCAGGAAAATTAGAAAAGGGGGAGGGAGGGGGGTGAAGGGGGGAGAAGGAGGAGGAGGGAGGACTGGAAGGACAAAGAAAAATGCACAGGAACAGAAATCAGGTTTTTCTCCTCTCTGAACCTTAAGGACTCCTGACTTTCCTTCAAAGGAGCTTGTGCATGCTGCTGTAAAGTCATTTTCACTTTCTTTTGCTTTTGTTTCTGACTTTGCATTAGCCATAAATTCTGCCCCTCCTGTGTACACTTAACACTGCCACTGGCCTTTTCTCATTTGTTTATGTACAAAAAGGAAAAAACAAACTCTACAGCTGTAAGGGTGCCAAATCAAAAAGATAAATTAGGTTGCTGGAAGAGGAGAGGAGAGCGGCTTGCCCAGCAACTAACTAATCTGTTCCGTGATCCCAACCAGCAGCTTCACACAACAAAAACAGCAATGCCACTTGGGAAACGGCATTCTGATATGGTAACATTTAGCGCTGTGCCTGGATTTGCTCTGCTGTCTGCGACTAAACCAAGAATAACATAGTTCCTGACCTCTGAATAGCTGCCTGCTCTGATTTTTAAGTGAAAGTAAGATGATTCAGTCTAATTATCACAGTAGCCCACGGAAGTTCACATGTTTCAGTCTTCCCTGTGACAAAGTATCTCTCCCCCACAAGAAGCGTAAAGGTGATTAAGGGGAGACATGGTTCATGGCTACATTCATGAAACTGTTTTGAAAATTACTTTAGATGTTTCATTCAAGGTTTGACATTTGGATTTTGAAAACGTGTTTCCCTCAAGCGCCTTGAATGAATCATTGTTGTGCTAGAGTGTGACCTGTCCGTGTTTGTCCAGTCCAGTGCCAAAGGGGGAACATAAGTCCAGTCCCAAGGTTTTCTGATCATAAGTGGACAGCTGTAAATACAGGTGTGAATACAATACAGCAGTTGAGTTGGTTGCTCAAGCTACATTTAGATGTAGTCAGAGACACATACTGTAAATTAACATACAAACATGGAACAAATTAAAAGAAAATCCTAAATAAGAATGCAGATGATTCCTTACACCAGGGCTCACTGAACTGTGAATATGATGTGTACAAAATACTACGGCCTCTACAGTCATGTGATCTCAATCCAGTTTCACACCTATAGAATATTTGGACCAACATGTAAGACAGTGCTCTCCACCAACATCACTACTACACCAAACTATAACTTATAAATTAAACTTTCATCATTTTCATTCATTTTTAGTGATGTCTGTTACTCTCTCTGATGCTATGTGTCATTTCGTTATGTCTGGCTATGTTTGTTTTTCTTTCTATGTGCTGTACTCAGGTCTCTGTTACAAAAGAGATCTTGATATCGCAATAGGATTACTTGATTAAAAAAAAAGCATTTGGACCTTGTGTTGTAATTGCATGTGTTGCACAGCCGTAGCCAGTGTTTGTTGCCGAAATTGATGCTGTAAAACGTTCTGAAAACTGGGTTGGAGCAACACTGGTACTTGCATTCATAAAGCAGGATATTTTTGTCATCACTGTGAGATATATTGGATTAATTTCCTTAGGTTGTAATCAATAACCCATACACTAGAATTTACAGTATGCTGGAATCACCACAGGCCATCTCTGTATCACTGTGGCAGGCTGCTGTGGAATCGATGGGCCGTGCGTGCCAAGCCAATAGGTTCTCCTCTTCATTTGCATACCTAACATGACGTTCACACTCCAGTTGACACATTTGCAACCCGCCACTTATCCCATTACTGGCTGTCCCTGGTCGCAGCAGTGTTTGCTGTGTCGACACTCTTTTCTAACTGGCTGGCCAGCTCATTCACACAGTGTGGTGTTTTGAGACGCTCACAGGTTGTTTGGATGCAGCTGAACTCGGCACAACTGTGCTTACAGGCAGGCACGCCAGCACACATACTTAACCCACACGCACAATTACAAACCTACAGTATGTGCACAGAAATTCACACGTCTTTACTCTCTGCAGTACATTCCAATTTATTAAGGGATACTGTAAGCATGACAGAAGAAAAAATGAATTGACAATACAGTCTATGTTTTACACATTTATGCACAATATATGATTTTATTTCATGACATGCTTCCTGTTTTCCCTTTTCAGCAGATATCCCTGGAAAAACCCTCCACCCCCTCTCTTTGTATATTTTGTGAGTTGCTAATATAATCAATTGTCATTAATGGCTTATTTTTTGTTGACGCAGTCGATCTGGGTGTTTAATTTGAGTCTTAAATAAACTCCCTCAACCCTGCAGCCATTTTTGCCTCCACATGCTCCTCTCTCTATGCTCCTTCCTCCCTCTCTTGCTCCCTCACTGCCTCCCTTTCTCCTTCTCACTCCCTCTCATTTGGGAGGGCAGCATTACAGTATAAGTAAAACTGATTCCCACAGGCTACAAAAAGAAACACCTATTAGTGTTCAAGGATGTGCTGGCTTGTTCACCTTCGACATCGCTGCAGGATATAGTCTGTCACTGTTTCTGAGCCACAGTGGCAATTGCCTTTTCAGACAGAGAGACTTACAGTATGTTGGTGTGCAGTGGGTCTTTCGGGGTTTCATGTTTTTACAGCAGGAGGTCCTGGTATCTTTCACACAAGACTTGCATGACATTTCTGTTGTGCTCTGTTATCAAATGGTTGTATAAACCGGCTTACATCAACACTCTGAACTCAACAAACTTAAAATCACTGAGCACATTCTCCATGGTGGAGGGCTGCAGCTGAATGCTATATGTCATCCGTGGATTTTCTGATAAGATCATTTTCTACCCTGCACATTTATTTTTGATGTGCTGTGTTGGTGGCGTACTGAATAAATGAATATTCATGAATGTGCAGAAAGCCTATATGTATCATAGTGATTTCCACCCGTGTCATCAAGCTATGCAAATTACATCCTCACATCCTCCCCATACGGCCACACAGCCCCCTCTTTCTCCTTAATTAATGACACTGAGAAAATGTTTTCTCTTCCAAGAAAATTGGCTCCTTCTAGACAGAACTGGTACAGGCATTAATAGGAAGTGATAATTCTGGACTTGTTTTGACTTGATGACTTTAGAAAATACATATTCCCTATCAGATGGTCACGCCTCTTTATGTGACTCTCCTCTAACTGAAGTTGTAAATACTTGAAGAGGTGAATTTACTGCCAGTTTTACACTGAATGAACATAAATTCAAAAGTGAAATCTGGATAGATTGGATAGACCCATTTGTAGTACTATTGTTACTGTACCTCCAAAACAACAACACATTTATCTTGAAACCATTCATTCATTTCCAACAGCAAATGTGTTCGATAGTGGCACCTGAATTATGCTTTGTATCTGCACAATGGGGAAACATTTTATTGTGTGTAGCTGATAATTTAACTGATAATTAATATTTATTTAACTGATGAGTGATATTCCACATCATAATTTCTTGGTATATTATTAGGGTCATTTTCTTCTCTATTGCACAACATAAATATTATAATTCTGACTGACACCAAAATGCATCAAGTATCTTAACGAAGAAAACTTTTCGTTCTATCTGCTCCTTGTATGTTTTACATAAGACGATGCGGAGATGCTTAAGTGGTGTTTTCTGCTGAGGTGCGTCTAAAACCTACAAAGACTCTTCGTCCTGCACTATTATAAGATAAAACACCCCTGACAGTGGGCAGATTTGCTGAAATACAAGGCATACGTTCAACCCATCATCTATGGCCAATGTGGGCGACGAATCTCATTTTTATCTTCAGAGGTAAAACAACAGAAGATGAGGGTGGGGGGCGGAGGCTAACTCATGAAGAAGAGAATGAAGGGCAGAAGTGAAGATAAGCAGTAAAGCTGACATTAAGGTCAAGTGCTGATCTAGCATCACATTTCCCTTTCAAATCCATCTATATGCATATGCTCACATGCACACGTTAGGGTCTTTAGCTACACATGTGTAGCTGCACTCCGACATGCTCTACTGGGGAACCCGCCAGAGAGAGGTTAAGTCACATAGAGACCATACACAGATGGATGAAATCAAATGAGTGAAAGACAATATCGCCAATTATTTAAGTGTGTGTTTGTGCGTGTGTGCGTGTGCACAGAGAATATATCTAGGGGAGGAAAGAGAGGCAGAAACGATTCAGGATGGAGGTAGTATCTCACTGACAGACTGCACTGCCATGCTCAGCCAGTTCATTGCTGTCATTCCTTACATCTTTTGACATTTTCAATTATGTCTTTCACACATGGCTGGGCGCTTGTTTTTTTCTTTCCTATGCTCTCCTCATCACCCTCCTTTGCTTTTCTCTCGCTCTCCCTGCCTATTCTGTTCCTCCACCTTCATTCCATTTCTTTTTTTCTTAATTGCCCGCTCCTGCCTTGCTTTGTGTGTCGGCCCTTTTCATATGCGGGGGTCAGGTAGCCAACGGATCCTATTACTCCCACCCCGCTCTGTGGCGGATGGAGCGAGCAGGGGACAGCGGGGTAAGCGAGGGATAGGGCAGCCGTGGAGTGAAAAGGATGCTGTCAGATATGTCAAGGACTCCTGTTCAATTTATCTGCTGATCCAGAGGGGGACCTCACAGGGCGAGGTGCAGAAAGTATAGGTAGACTTGTGTTTTCCTTCCCCCCACTCATCCACCTGACAATAATGGAGAGGAGATTTATATTTGGCAGTGAGATATGTTTTAAAGGTGCCATCTATTCTTTTTTCATTTTCTGAGCTGTTCCTACAGTGTCAATATTGTTATTAGATTACATTACACATCGGTACAGTTTGGGGTGCTTATTTAAAGCTGCTATAATCAGTATCTTTATAATAACTAATAATTCAGATGATTAATTATAATGTGAAAGGAGTTACTCATAGAGACAAACCCAGAGAGAATTATCACCTGACTCTGCAGTTCCCCTTAGCTCTTTGGTGCTTTTCGTCAGTGTCAGTTTTTCAGCAAAAAGGCTCTGATAAATCCAATGTACACTTCTGTACTACAGAAGACAGACAAGATTAGCGACTAGCTGGGGAACATAGTGGAGCATTTAGCAGCTAAAGAGCCAGTCAGAAATTTCCCTCGGGACTGGGTCACCACCACCATAGAGAATATTGGTCTTACATTTGCCGGTGTACACAAGACCTAATTAATGATAATGTTACCAGTCGTTAATTTAGTGTTGAATGTGTGAATATGCAACTGTTCCCTAACAAGCTCGCAATCTCAACTGAAAAGGTGATGTCAAAAGGCCAATCAGTAATTGCAGATTTGAGCACTGTACTTGGGTATAATTATGAGGTACTTTTATTTGACTTGAGTAATTTTCTTTTCTGTTACTTCTACTTAACTTCAGTTCAAAGACAAATATTATACTTTTTTTTCTACTACATTTATTTCACAGCTATAGTTACTCCATAGATTAAGATTTTACACACAAAATATATGCTTTCTTCAAGGCTGTCTAGAGTAGTTGAAATTAGCTTAACCTCAAACTGCAACATAGAAATGCTGCTTACACTTGCATAATGAGTAATTTTACTTTTCATACTATCAGCATATTTTGTTGATAACAGTTATGCATTTAATGTATTTTGAGTATAGAGCATCGACCAATGCTACATATGATATTTTTAGCCAAAGCAGGTCAACCTTTATATTAATATACAAAACTCAACAAGCACAAACAATAACACAACAAATTTACCATGAAACTACTTAACAAGCACCAGATCATTCATAACTACAAGACCCTTTACTGCTTGTAATAGATATATTTTTTACATTGTGGTTGTGTTCCTTTTACTTAATTAAAAGATGTGAATACTTATTTCGCTACAGTTTTTAGGAATGTTACAGACATGGGGATATGATCATTATAAAACAAATGACTTTATTAGAAAAAACAGGAATGATGTAAACTGTCACCATGTCAGTTAGCTTACTGTATAAGACATTTCATACCGTAAACACCCAAATACTGATTGACAGATTGGCTCTCTGTGATTGATCGTCTGACTGGCTAAGTGATTGAGTCATAATGAGGATGTAATGTTTTTCACCACAGAGCATCACACACAGCATCCATAATGCACGTGCCATATGAAGGGGAGTAGGGATCATTCTCCTACTAGACCAACTGATGGATTTACTGATTGATTGATTATCTGACTGACTAATTGATTGGCTTTGTAATGAGGGGAAAACACATTTTTCTCCATTAAGGGGAACCGGGGGGACTCCCCTTGCTGGCAGCCATGATGTAATGTGTAGGTTCTAATGACCTCAGCATAATCACCACCATTATGAAACAGGCTTGCAGCTCTCAAAACCACTTCATCATCAGAGTGATGCCTGCTCATGCCTACAGCTATTGCTCATTCACTCCTCACTCATCTTCCACAAAGTCAGCCAAACAGATCACCAAAGCTGCTGCCAGATATGCAGCCAAATCAGAGCACAAATTTAGCAGGGTGCCAACAAAGCTTTGTTTGGATGAGTTTGGATGAAAAAGAGAGAAAGAGTTTGTGTGACTGTGTGAGGTATTGGACTTTTGGTGTTGCCAAACTGGCAGCCCTGTATTCACTTTCACCAGGGGGCAGTCAAGGAGGCTGGAGGCCAGATTGCTATTTTTTCAGGCTAATCATGGGAGCGGGTTGCCAGGTCTTTTCCCCCTCTTATCCCCCCTCTCCTGCTGACTCTTAACCCTGACCCTTCAGCAGGAGATCCCTCTCTTGTAAAGAGGGAGGTAGGAAAGCGAAAGAGAAAAAAATGGGGGAAGTCAGTGGTGCGAGCTGAACAAGAGAAATGGGGGAGTTGTGGTCAAGGGCTGATTAATGAGCCTCTAATTTAATCAGCAATTCCCATCTCACCAGGGCCTCTCCACGTGGCTCTGTAGTAGCTTATTATTTTTAACAAGTCTGTGATCTCCTCCTTTTCCTTTGCTCTTTTTCTCCCCCTCTCTGTCTTCCCCAGTTCCTCTTTTATGCCGAGCTCTTATCTGTGTCAGTCGTGTGAATAGAGGGGCAATGATTAATGGAGATTTAAGACCTATGAAGGATGTCTAATCACTCTCTCTCCCGCTTTCTTTCTTTCTTCCTTAAGTTCTTACTCCCTCCCTCCCTCCCTTTCTTTCTTTCTTTCTTTCTTTCTCTCTCTCACCCCCCTCTCTCTCTCTCTCCGTGTCTCTCTCTCTGTCTTCCTCCCCTTCTTGCTCCTTTTAAAAAACTGACTGCTGTACACCGAGTTTCAGACTGGGCAGCTGCTGTTGTGTAGCCAATTACAGTGATGAATGCACAAAGGTTTCCCATGACACTTACTTTATATTGTAAGAGGTGAGATGAGAGTAAAAGTGTGTGTGTGTGTGTGTGTTCGCGTATGGTTTGCATTTGCATTTTGTATTTTCTTTGTCCAAAATTTATTTTCACTGACTTGTGTCGTCACACATTTCTGTGTTATGCTTTCCCCCCAAATTTCCATACACATACTAATAATTGCTTATCACCGTACATTCATGTTAACAATAGCAATTCACTTACCGTGCGTTGTACATTACTTTCTCTTTCATATAGTATTCCATTTGGTCAGTACTGATTAAAATGCAGGAATCAAACTGCGGTCACATCACTAGTGTTTTATTTCTTTTCTGCGTGTTACATTGCCACAAATGATCAATGCTCAGATTTGAGCGTCTTAAAAATTGGATCAAAGTGTAGGCAAAAGCTTTATTAAAACATAGGTGATATTTTCCTACTAGAAGCAATTATTCCTATCTGTGATAACAGAAGTGTACTCATTTTAATTGTTGTAGTTGTGCACAAACACACAAGATGTTGGTATTTTGAATGCACTTACATTGGTTTCACCTACAAATACAGTGGTTTGGATCAGGGGTTCAAGTAGTGGAGTCTGTGGACCCCCAGGGGTCATTGAGGTGGTTCCAGGGGGTCCCCAGCAAAAAAGTGAATAATTTATTTTCACTATATTTCCATCCATAGCTAACACAATGACAGATTGTATGACTAATTTGGTCATGGTTTCATACACTTTCTGTAATAAAACATCTAAAAGTCATCAGATGGGAGTCTGTGGTCTAATGTGTGCCAGTTTAGAGGTCTCTGACATGAAAAAGTTTGAGACCCACTGGTTTAGATAATCTGGCTAAACTGTCAAACATTTTTTTTCTGTGTTGATTAGTCAGTTGCTTTATTATTATTAGGCGACCTGACTGAGGAAGAATGAAATAGGACCACAAACAGGAATCAGCATGTGCCTTGGTGAAGTAAGGTGGTGTTATTTAATCTTTCAAAAGTTGCAAAGGTTTTAACAGGGAAAGTACTGTATGTTTGTTAAATATTACAACAAATGTGATGAACAGGTCGAAGCAAAGCAAAACTGTTCTGTAGCCCTTCACTTACAGCAAACACTTTCACAGTCTCTCACTAAAACCTTACTAGGCCTCTCTTCTCCTTCACAAATAGTCTTCATACTTCATACTGGAGATGCCCTCGCTCACACTTTAGCTTGCTGAAACAGCACACACAGCACCTTTTTCACATGCAGAAGCTATTCATTTATTTCTAGATAATTAGAAATGATGGCAGGTGAAAAAAAAGAAGTAAGAATGAGAAGTGATGGAATAAGAAAGGCTTTGTAGTGAGTCAGAATGGAGATGAGAGAAGCTCTTTAATTCTACCTCTGATTACTAAGTGCCTCCGTCCATTATCTTTACACAGTGAATAGCAGAACACCATAAAGGTAAAATGTGACTCATCCATCCCCACTGGTTATCACTCTCAATAGCCCCACCCCCATCCATCCCCACACAGATTGACACGGTGCCTACTTAACATAGCTCTCCAGAAAGTGCTTTTAGATTGTGTGTACGTGATGGGTCCAGGAGATATTCGTACATACAAGCATTCATTTT
Source organism: Lepomis macrochirus (assembly GCA_024633595.2). Taxonomy (NCBI): domain Eukaryota; kingdom Metazoa; phylum Chordata; class Actinopteri; order Centrarchiformes; family Centrarchidae; genus Lepomis; species Lepomis macrochirus. The sequence continues at coordinate 16,511,145 of JALXJV020000003.1, forward strand.
ACACTGCATGTCCATGGATATGTTTTTAAGAGAGACTTTTGTGTATGTATGAGTGTTTGTGTATGCATGAAAATGTGTCTTTTTGTGAGTGAGTGTCAGGTCATTCCATATGTGTCTTCTCTCAATCTTAGACAAGGGGAGGAGTGTGTAGGTCCCCCTCTCCAATCCTCTGCCACGGTGCTCTGAGAGGTATTGCCTCCCTTATTGCTGTTGAAAAGCCCCATCAGTGCCATGCACGTTGATTTATGTCCCTGAACCCCTCCACCTCCAGCTCCTTTCCATTAGGCTTTACAATATTCCCCCCATTGTTCAGCTCCCGGCGTTATCGGCCCTGCTCAGGCCTGTCAGCAGGACCTTCCCCATACACAATCACACCAGGCAGCGTGAGGAGAAGTGTGGGGGCAGGGCGTGAGGATGATAGGAAGGAGCAAGAGATCGAAGAGGTGGAGTACAACAGATAGGAAGAGGAGGGGAGGCAGAGAAAGAGTGCTGGGATGAAGAGGGGGATAGAGAAGTGGAGGGCAGAGATAGGCGAGGGGATTGGATAAGAGGAGGAAAAGGACGATGAGGTGGAGGGCAGCATGTTGAGGGAAGTGTAGAAATGGATGATGAACCTTGGTTTTATTGTTCCTGGAAGGGGGAGGTGGTGGTAGTTCAGGGAGGGAGACATAAGTTAAGTAAAATGTGAGAGGTTGACTCTAATGATGAGGGGTGGAGATGCCATTTCTGTTAGTGTATGTCCATTAAGATATAGATTTTATTGCCTCGGAATGGGCCAGGGTTGCCGTGTGTTCAGCGCAGTGCTGGCAAGATAAGGAGATGACAATTGCGCTAGAAAGTGAAGCTCCTGATATGGACCCCGCTCTGTCAGTTTCAGTCAGTTTTATCGCTCCGAAGAAAGGTTGGATGAAGCAGCAGCGCAATATTGCATTTAGTTAAATGTAGGTGCCTTCAGACTGAGGTTTACAAGGTAGTGCGGGCCGATGCAACAGAATCGTTAAGTGCGGTACAATGAATGCTTGAAAGGCAGTCTCGAGAAAGGTCGAGGCGGCCACGTGAGCAGAATGTGAAAGAGGGAGGACTATTTAAAGAGATTCAGGATCGATGCTTGTCTTGATGATGTGCGAGCAAAGACAGAGCACATAAAGGTTATTTGTGAGGGTGAAGCAGTGAAAGTTTCAGCTGCTTAACAAGCTGGTCCTTTTAGCTCACTAACACCGTGAGGTAACTTTTCTGTGACAGGACTTGAAGTTGTATTTCTTTTACTGTTAATAATGCAAAGGGAATTCAGTTCAATGTCATAAATCCAAAATATATTCCTCTCCCCACCTCTCTGTAAATGAATGCCACCTTGACTTACGTCCCCCATTCTAATTGACAATTCTGAAGACAATTGCTCACAAATGGCAAAATTTTCCTATTTGTTTCAGTGCTGCATATGCCTACCCAGACAATGACATGGTAAATTTAAAATGAATTGCAAATTGCCCTCATTTTATATGCAGGGGGCCTCTCCTCCCTTGAAGAGCTGGCTCATTCCTGTAAAAGAGCTTTCTGACATATACCTTTAAGAAGAGGAAGATGAGAAACCTCGGATTAAAAGATGAAGAGGAAGGAGAGAGGAGGGGTGAGGAGGGTGGCAGATAAGCTTGCTTGCTTTCAACTCTGTGGAGGATAAGGGAGAAGAAGTTTTAATATCTCTAAATCAGTGGCTCGATATTGAAAGTGTCATCTAATTGAAAATGATTTAGGACACCGGGCCTGCCTGGCAATCATATATAAATTCACTCCTGACACCAGCTCCAAAGTCTCTCTATTTCTACTTTATGAGTCATTTGCATGGTGGGGGCCTTGGAGAGTATAAACCATGCAAATGATATGGAGCGCTGCACAAGGTGATGTATCCCCTCCCCGCTCCCTCCCTCTCCACCTTCATCTCTCCCTCTCTCTCTCGTTCTCCCTCTTAGCCTCAGGAGAAATGCTTTCTGCTTTGCTGCTGCCTTTGTCCAGAAAGTCATTTATTTCTCTTGTTGTTCGCTCGCTTTGCTATTTTACAGCTTGCCGCATAGGTTAGGGGGAAAGAGCCGGCTGCCACCCCATTCAGCTGAATAACTGTCATCTCCTATTTGTGAGCTCATGTTGTACGTTGAAGTCATTTCCTTAGACTGATAGAGATACTCACAACAGAAATGGTGGCATGTATCCCTATAGTACATAACAATAAATATACCTGTGCTTTAATGTGGCACTGAATGCCTTGGAGTACATCTTTGCACTTTAGACTGCAATATGAAGTAATACCTGTACTGTCTGTGGCTTGAGGCTAAAGAAAATGTTTTATTTGTATCTTTCAGTGAGCTTTTGTCTTCTTAGCAAAGCTGCCATTAACATGAGATTAAGACTGCTTTCAAGCCTCTAGACACACACTTGGCAGGTAGACTCAGGAAGTGATCACCACAAACTGCATCATAAAATCAACAGTGCTAGGCAAAACAGAAAAAAACGAAAATGAAGAGACTGCTGTTTTCAGAGCAATTCTTTACCTGACTGCCCATCTCTCATCTCACATGGATATAAAGAGCAGGGAGTGAGAGTTCAGAAGGGCCGACTGTACATGCTTACCCTTTACGGCTCCAATAAAACGTTTATGACCTGAAAATCCTCTGGAGAGAAACACTGAGATTAAGGGATGAAAGGATGAGGGAGAAATTGAGACAGATGGAAAGCAACAAAAGGAGCATCTCTATTGCTCCTTTTCTCTTGTAAGTGGACCCAAATTTGTAGACAAACCCATTTTCGGTCTTGTTCGGCGTCTTGCCCAAACAGCTGTTATTAAGGTGGAAGTAAACTGGCAGAAGGGAATATCCGTGTGTACATTATCATCCAACACTGTGTGGCCTTTCATTGTAGAAACGGGGCTAAGTTATCCCACAGGGTGTAATTTGTGTGTAAACATGTGTGCCCTCGTTTCCCCCCCCGGATTTGTGGTTGTGGTCCATTTACCAAGAAGAGCAGCGCTTGCTTATAATCCTCAGTGTATGTTTTTGTGTATCTGTCCATATGGTTCATGTTTCGTGTGTGAATTTTACATGAGAGTGTGTGTGTGTGTGTGTGTGTGTGTGTGTGTGTGTGTGTGTGTGTGTGTGTGTGCTTTTGTTTGTTGTTGTGTTTGTTTTTTTCAGCTCCCAAACATGAACATCTATGCATGCATGATAATTTAAGTGGTCAGTGCTAACGTACATGCATGTGAGTGTTAATGGGATTTTATTTGTGCTTAGTATGTGCATTAGTAGGTTAATTTTAGAGGTAGGAATGCATATGTGTGCGTTCAGGAGCCGGGAAGTGAAAGTGTTGCCCATGGAGCTCCTGCGTGCAGTGGCAGTCTTGTTTGTCTTCCACTGCTGCTCAAACAATGGCTCCCCATGGGCCCGCTCTCCATCTAATTGAGAGACTACAGAGAGAGAGAGCGAGAGAGAGAAGTGATAGGGCCACACTTACACCAGCTCAATTACACACACATCCACCAACACACTCACCACATCCACGCACGCACAAGTAAACACCAACATACACTTGGAGACATGAAGAGGCAGCTGCACTTAATCTAGCAGCACTAAGAAGTCTCTTGGCGCAGCGCAAGGGTAAACCAAATAGTCGATACAGTGTTCTGTTGTGTCTGTGAGGCCTTGAAACGTCTCTGACTCTTTCCTCCAGGAAGGCGCTGAATGCTCGTAAAACACATCACATGGGCCCGTTACCAGGTCATGTGATTCACTACATCAAGGGTCGATTATAGTTGCATCAACATTGCATCAGAACATGTCAAAGTACACTGTAATGAATTATGAATTTGGTACAGGCAGAATTCCTAATTACAAGTGAACATATATAGATTCGGCGATTATTTTAAAAATGTATTTTTTATTGTGTACCCGGATACATAAAATGACTGTGTAGTATGAACATGTTATAGAGGGGACCTACTGCCTTAATAGAGGGGAATAAAAAGGATTTGAGCTGTGGCACAATTTCATGCTATCCTGAGCAGGTATATAACATGTTGACAGTGAATAAGTAACACTGTTGTGACACAAGTCAGGTCTGCATAGTTAGAAATTGTTTGAGTTTTTTCTGTTAGCTGTCCCATAAGGCATAGAACTAAGAAAATTGGGGTGCTGCTTCAGATGGAAAAAACTCACTTTGATTGATGCTCCTTGTACATACTTTCCTACTGTTATGAACCAAGAAAATATATTGATTTCTTCTGTACAAACAATAAAAACAGTATACTACGTAAATGAGTATGTAGGACTCTATGTGCAACATTACAGAATGACTGTTGGCATATACCTATCTATGTTTTTTTGTTGTTTTTTTCACAGTCACACACAGTTTGTAGGCAATGGCCCAATATTTCTTCTGCTTCGCCCTCAGAACTCCAAAACCATTAGGGGAAAAGAGAGAGACAGAGAGGGAGACGGAGAGAGAGAGAGAGAGAGAGTGTGTGTGTGTGTGTGTGTGTGTGTGTGTGTGTGTGTGTGTGTGTGTGTGTGTGAATGCAGTGAGCTCTCTGGGCCCATTAGAGTGGTAGTGCAGGGCAACTACCAGGAGAATAGACTGCAGAAACAAGTGGATTAGGACTTTCTAACGAGGACAGGCAATACCTCTTGATGGATGACAGCCTTCATACTGTACCGCTGCGCTTATAGGATGTGTGTGCTGAGGGTGGTGCTTCACTGCATGTGTGTGATTAAGTTTGAGTGTGTATGGCTGTGTATTCTGGTTTGAATGTGCATGTCTGCGTACCATTACTGTCTGTGTCAACGTTTGTCTATCCAGTCTCAAAAGGAAACTGTGAAAGTGATGTCTTTGAAATTCACATCATAAGGTTTCTCCCTTCTGTTTATTTATTTAGTAAAAAAAAAGTCATCAAAGCTTTCTCATCCCCCCCCCATCCCTACCACCCAAAGTGGCATAAAAGACCAGCTCACAGATGTTTCTATAAATATTTACCATGCACTAATGCTCCAAGTCAAAAAAAACAACACAGGATATTGTTATACAGGGTGCCTGTGTTCGTCCAGTATCGTTGACACATTCACTTGATATTACAATAGAAGCAAAAATGAGGAGGCATGGAAGTGTCAGCTGCTTCTGTAGTCAATGGGGCCCTTTTACAAGCTATTTAAGAGGATAAAAAGCATGTCCTTTTCAGTGCGACACCGGTGTCAGTGTGTTTCAAAGGCGCTCCAGGGCCATTTAGGAGCAGTGGCAGCGCCGCCCGCCTTGATTAAAGCGCTTCAGTGCAGAAAGGAGCGAGGCAACACTCTGCTAAGTGAATATGGAAATGACCTCTGCCGGCGTCTTTTGCTCCCACGCCAACCTCTCCAAATGCACAGACCAGCTGTGATGGACGCATAAACAGAAACAGGACATACTCATCTCTGAGTCAGAGCATTAAAGTGTTTCTAGTTGAGATGTAGCACACAAGGGAGGTATGTGTGAGTTACATGTGGGGGGGGGGATCATGACATGATTGGCCCCTAGGAGTGGTTGCGACTGGCTCAAGTGTCCTGATTTTGATTAATTAAAACGCTTCCAACAGCAGCCCCTGACAGACTGAGAGCAACTCTCCTCTCTTCATGTCTCCTTTCCTCTCCTCCTGGTGGAGCTACCAGCATTACACACTCCAGAGACTAATATAACTAATACTGAAAATACATGCACACATAAATTACCTCTCCCACTCTCTTTCTCTCTCTATAAATATTTAGTTTAGGGAAATATATTCACACATGGACAGCATGGGCCAAATATACGCATTCAACCCCAACCTGCTCACATATAAAATAGTGATAAATTACTGTGAAAGACATAGTCCCTTTATCTATCTCTGCAAAATGCAAAAGTATACCCATACACACCTATATGCTGATCCTCATCCATAACACAGATCACATATTCTAGCATGGCTGTGTCCTGTACTGTAGGTGAGCTCATTTGCATGTGTGCTCTGTTACGTGTCGTTGGCCCTCAAATGGATGTGTCTCGCCATAGAAGATTCCAGTAATTAACCCAACACAACAACATAGTTGTCATCTGGTAATTGACCTAATTGTTTGGCTTGTCAGCTCCTGTTCTACGTATTAAGCATTAAATATGCTGGGTGCCATTAATCAAAGGATTATCATGTATCCAGGGGAGGGCAAATGCACTGTGTCTTGTTCTTGTTTAGCAGTGTGAGATGTTACAGTGTCCACAAGGTGTTGTATAACTCTACTTTTCTCCTCGCATTTTAATCGCCATAACATTTTTACAGGCTTTAAGCCTTTAATAGCTTGTGAAAGTCCTTATTTTACAGCCCAGCATCACTCCATCAAATTATCCACAGGGTTTATGGTGTGCTGTATGTGCCATGCAAAGTGTCGTTCTTTTGAGAATTGTATCAAATTGAATTTTGTTTAGCTTGTATAAATCGCTAATCAAAATCTCTTATTCCCAAACACCATCATCGTATTAGTGTAAGGCTCACCACTCTAGCTTTAATGTATCTGTGATTGTCAACATCAGCTTACCAGCCCTGATACTTTTCTATAGATCCTTATGGATGGGTGTGCGCACACAGGCAGGCAGATGGCTCAGGTCCGATTCACAGCTGATTCACAGCTGAGGCTTATGTATTTAGAAGCAGATTGCCTCCAGGTTGCTATAAAAGGTGTTGAGCTGCCACTTTTATTGGATTTTAAAGTGAGAAGATTACATCCCGTATATGTCTAATGGTTCCCCACACACTGCTTATTCAGTTTCAGCTCTCTCACTTCTGGTCAGGTTTTTGTTTTGTCTACAGCAAACGAGGAGATGTGTGCTCCCCTATACCCTATGCACACACCCAGTACATTAATAACAATAACAATAAAAATGTAATCAAATCTGTAAAAACAATATGTACTTAATGTTGGCCCCGGATCCACCGCTAAAAGCCCACCTCATCAAACTGCAAATTAGTCTCGGCCTTAACTTTATTACGGCATGGCCCACAGACGGGCAGCCATAAATAATTCAACTGTACCGTCTCTGCAAGCGGTGAGATTTAATTCTACTGAATGGAAAGTGTGTCTGCGTGCGGTGTGTGTGTGAATGTCTGCATGTGCACTTGCTCAGATGCATGCATGCCTGCGAGGTTTTGTTTGAGCTAGTGTGTGTATGTGTTTGTGAAATTAGACACCCCCTCCTCCATACAAAAAACATACACTTCTTTCCCTCTGTTCTCTATTGGCAGGTTGCAGGCTTCACCCTCCCATTGCAGAACATTCCCCACCAGGTAGCACCATGGCAACGTGCTCGGCCTCATCCATTAGCTGGCCAGCGCCCCAACCTTCCCAGCTACAACCGCCTAGAGAGAGAGACACACACACACACACAGACAGGGAGAGAGGGAGTTGTAAGGGATGTTGTAAATCTGTGTAAAAGGGAAGAAACAGGAGAAGAGAAGAAGAACTGTAAGATCCTTGCCCAAACTTTAGGTTTAAAATGCTGCCCCAAATTACTTTACTTTAACTGTCCATTATGAATACGCATCACAGTTTTCCCCTATAATGACGGATTATTAATTACATTTTGGGCATTCTCTTTTAGTTTACCTCCAACTAAGGGCTGTTCACTTATTCCAGCATTCAAAAACACACATGCACCCCCAAACCTCTGTAATAACTTGATTGCACTTAGCCCATGGATCCGGTGCATTGCTCTCAAAATTTTCAGCCGCACCAGAAAACAATAACATAAAATCATCTTGTCACAATCATCTTGTCACAATCATCTTGTCACACAACTTGCATGGTTTTCCACCTGACAGCACAGGGTGCTCATTTCCCTAAACTATTCACTACCTGTTTCTGGTGGCGTCCGAAACTATGGACTTGCAAAATTAACGGGCAGACAGCCATGGTATGAAATGATGCCTCAGGACAGATGGAAACTGTCTGCTGCCCATGAAAATGTCATCACTGTACCTGCACCATATATCTTCATTAACAGCACAGATAGGCATCAGGGGAAATGTGTAGAGTGTTAAAAGCTCCATGTGCTGCACAGCAGGCAATTTGAATTCATTGTGTGTGCAGAATCAACCTATTAGTGGCATTTAGCTTTCAATACCACAAAGACTACCCAGTGTTGTGTGTCAGCCTGTCTATACATGTGTGTGCTTGCAATTGTTTGTAAGGCTAAGTGACAACAAGAGACCTCAACATGTTGATGTATGGTGTGGTATACCAGTGGAGCACATTACCAGTTTGCTGGATTCTCTGAAATCTGCACCTTGTTTACTGAGAGCAAGGGACACTATCCTCTGGGTGGGGGCGAGGGGGTGGTTTGGGAGCCCCAGGTCTCAATTGTAATTGAGGACTGGAATGAGAAATTGTGTAGGGAAAAATTGAAAATAGTCTTAGAGGGAAAGTGGTGGGTGAAATGTGAAATGGCTTTTCCTTGCCCCTCCCCTGTGTGTGTGTGTGTGTGTGTGTGTGTGTGTGTGTGTGTGTGTGTGTGTGTGTGTGTGTGTGTGTGTGTGTGTGTGTGTGTGTGTGTGTGACACTCACATGGCAGGAGCAGAGGTTGTGGGTGCCCTGAGATGGCTGGATATCAAGTGATAGCAGTGGCTGCATTGAGAGGAATGCAGAGATGTGTGTGTGTGTGTGCTCAGCGTGCGTGCGTGCGTGTATATACATCTATGTGTGTGAATCTTGCAGGACGTAACACCAAGGCAATATCAGTGGCAATATTGGTGGTCTAAGAAGGGGCTTGAGTGAGCAGGACCTGGGGGAGTCTGTTTCTCTCACACCCTCTCACTTTCTTTATGTGTGTGTGTGTGTGTGTGTGTGTGTGTGTGTGTGTGTGTGTGTGTGTGTGTGTGTGTGTGTGTGTGTGTGTGTAATGGAGCAACAGCTCTGCAGCCGCAAAGCGCAATCAGTTCCACCAAGATGACATTCCACCAGCACCTGCCTCGCCTCGCTTCACCCCCTCCACACCCACCCTGTGGCTCACTGAGTCCCGGCATGGATGCAGCGGCGCAAGTGATAAGGCCAATATTACTTGCGGATAAAAGCGGAATTAGCTACCTGCTGTGAAAACGGGTCCTGCAAGCCGTGATGGAGAGCCAGGGGATTTCGGTGTGTGTGTGTGTGTGGGAAGGGGTACAGGGCTTCACAGAGTGTGTGTATGTGTGTTTTTGTGTGTTGGGGTTGGGTGGTTGTTCTGATAATATTGGATCTCTATGAAATAAATGGCCTTACAACATCCCTTCAGCTTGTCCTCCTATAAGCTCTCAGAAACTGACCCTCACTGATTCGATTTCATTATTCCCATATTTTTCTGTTGTAGCTTCTTTATCTATTGCTCAACAGCACTTCTTACTTGTAAAGGATTTGAAAGAAATACTTATTTTTAATAACTCTTTATTGAATGTGTTAAAAGACAAAAAAATAAAGCAAAATAAAAACAAACAACAAAAAGACCAACAGCAGATGATCCACATAACAGTCATGTTCAAAGGGGGTAGGAAGAAGTTGGAGTAACTTTTCTCGTCCTACCCCTACTTCAATGATATATTTTAGCTACTTCAATTTTTTGTATCACTTAAGAGTCCATAATCTGTTGGGTGGACTATAACAAAGATAACAAAATAAAAAATAAAAAAAGATAAACTAAACTAAATAAAAATCAACAAAAACGAAAATCACTGTTCCAGCTCATATCCGTCAAAGATTCTTTTTAAAAAAAAAAAAAATTCAGTTGCAATAAGTTTTTACATAACTTTAAGTCATTAATACTGTTGTTCCACAGGCTAACACCCTGGGTTGTTAAATAGTGGAACTTGCTATTTGTTCGAATTATCAGTTTACTAAACATTGATATTCTTCTGAAATTGTTTTCACGTAGTTGAAAAAGCTCTCGGATATTTCTAGGCAATAGGTCATTATGTGCTCTAAAAAACAATTTGAATAGTTTTGTAGTCAATCAGCTCTTTGACTTTTAATATTTTGAGTTTAAAGAACAATGGGTTTGTTGGTTCTCTGTATGTAGTTTTATATATGATTCGATTTTCTACTGGGTATGTATTTGTTTTGTAAGTGTTCCCTCATACTTCCACACAATAAGTCATGTATGGGAGTATGAAGGATCCAGTAAAGCATATATAGAGAAGCCTGATGCCACACTAAAGCACCAGCATCTCAAACCAAAACAAACCTACACTAGAGTCCACCAGATTCCATCGAGAACAACAGTAATTTTACCTCACAGATCATTGTAAAACATTTTTCTTTAAACTGGACAGAGACAAAATAAAACTAACCAAAACTGTCTTTGTTAGTATTTCCACTGTTTCATCAATCAACCAACTCTGGTTTGGTCGAAATAAACAGTTAATTCACTGAAATATTCTAGCTCTACGCCTAAGCCGCCAGTCGTGAAATGGACTGGAATGGCTACAACATAATCCTTGGGGGCCAGTCAAAGTAGCATATGTCAAATAAAAGTGAAACATGACAAGATTGTGAAAAGGATTCCTACAGAGACATACCTTTCGGTTAAACAGTAAGATCCTTTTTGTTTAACCAGAAACAGCCATTATATCACTCTTGCTAGCCACCAGACTCCGTTGAGGAAGAAAAACAAGTTTACCACGCAGATTATTGTTACAAACAGTTCATTCAAACTGAATAGAATATAAAACTTACCAAAAACTATTGTTGTTTGTCTTTCCACTGTTGCTAAACACTACAAGAAAGTGCAATGAAAAACAGGACAGTCAGAAGATAAGACAGGTTGGAGGAGGAGGTGAAGAAGGAAGAAAGAGGAAGAAGAAGAAAGAAAGAAGAAGAAAGATGAAGAACAAAGAACATGAAGGAAGAAGAAGAAGGAAGAAAGAAGACAGAAGAAAGCTGAAGAAAGAAGATGACAATGAAGTAAGAAGAAAGAAAGAAAGAAAGAAAAGAAAGAAAGAAAGAAAGAAAGAAAGAAAGAAAGAAAGAAAGAAAGATGAAGAAAGAAGAACATGAAGGAAGGAGAAGAAAGAAAGAAAGAAGAATTATTAAACAAGCACTGCCTGAGGGCCCTTTTGTGGTTCAGCAGCAAAGTCCCCAGAGATGGAATGTATCTTTGCTTATTGGACAAGCTGAAACCTGTCGCTAAATTTAGGCTCAGTATGAGACAATCTAGCCTTGCCTCCCCCTAAACACATTCACACACTTTAGTGAATTCTGTGCTGTTTTCCTGATGCTCTCGTTCAGGTGTAACAGCTCGTTTCCTAACATGACCCATTGCCCGAGGGAAGGTAGGTTGGAGGTGTGATGTGGCCTATCATCGTCCAGATATGGGTAAATACAGTATAAAGAAAGGCATCTAAAATATTGATGAGGGCCTGACATGGAGCCTGCAGCTCTGCAGCCTGACTACTATGAGGTGCTTCATCATTCTCAGCTGTAATTGCACAGTAGAAGAGCGAGAGAGAAAGAGGCCCTCAGGGCAGCTTGCGAGAGCCAGCAGCTATACTCCTACTCTGACCAAGGACCTCCCATGATGCCTCCCAGACTGATACAAGGAATTGTATTGTACATTAATTGGACATCATTTACCCATCAAATGCTCTTAAGTCCACCTCTACTGGGATGATTGCAGCATTATGTCTGTATTGTGCACCCCCCACTACCCCACCCCCCACCTACATGAAGACTGTATTCTGTATTTCTTTCAAATATGTACCATTAATCAGATCACATTTGGCTGGTGAGTAGGAGCAGAAAAGTTTTGATTTCTCCTTCATTTCCTCAAAATATGTGGCAACCAAAAGGGATTCATTTCTACAAAAACAAAGAAATTGCCTGGGCTGAAACTGCTGGAGGCAGAACGAAACAAAAATTGTCACTCAGACAGATTTTGTTGCATTTCATTTTATGGAAATGAGATTTCATTTCTGCAGTTACCCATTATCCTGTGGCTGTTGGCTCAGTTTGATTCTGAGATGAACCCCAGAAATTGTAATTTTGCACTTTTTCCAACATCAGATGCTTTGACATAAAGACACAGCCAGCAGCTCTATCTGCAACACTCCCTTTCCTTCCTTTCTTTGACACTTTCAACATTGCTCTTTACAACATTTACATATTTAGCAAAATCCCTCCCTGTGGAGCTGCCCATGATAATGACCATGTTGTGAAATGAGTGTCTGTGCCAGTGCCAACGAGCCATGTGGGTACGAGGGCACGGTGGCTTGCCAGTTGGCAGGACAAAGAGGCAGCCTGGGTCAATAACTGTTATCAAATAAGTCAGTGCTTGGTTAGAGAACAGATGAGCAGAAGCAGAAAGGGAGGGAAGGAGAGATGGTGTGAGCAATGAATAGAAAAACGGAAGTGTTAGATAGAGATGGGCTTGATAAGGTAACTAGAGGGTTGGAGGGTTTTTACAAAATGGGGGCAGTTCAGAGACTAGAACCCTCGCCCTGTGTCACTCCGCTACACACTCGTATTTAAATCTGTTAATTAGTATGAGGCTACATAGGGGGAGATTGACGAGTGCGTTGCCATGAGACGACTTGGCTGCTAAATGAAACAAGCTCTGGGAGGGAGGAGATGACTCTGTGTGTGAGTGAGAGCACGCTCGCATGAATAACCTTTTGCATAAATCTGTGTGCGTTTTTGTGCTTGTGTATCTGTGTGTATGCTCACACGTTGTGTAAGTACATGTGAGCGTGTATGTGTTTGGGGAGTACAGGGGGCTAACAGTTGCACAGGAGAGGACGAGCTGATGGGGGTTGTTGTAATCGGTGGGTACCACGTGTGAAACAAGCGTGGAGGGTGGAGAAGGAAAATCTGTTATTTTGCGTAATTGGCTAGTAATTGTGTCTCTGACTGTCTGTGATTGCTTTGTTTATTAAAGGGAGAGGGGTAAATGAACTCCCAGTGGTTTGACTTATACCGTCTCTGCTATTCCTGCTGTATTTGTATTATATTTGTATTCCAGTCTGTATTTGTCATTAGGCATGTGTGCCTCGTGGTCCTGTTTGTTAACGTACAGTGAATGACCTCAGTAAGTGTGACATTGGTAACTCTGTGGTGTGCTGTTATTGCCTCTTAACATGTCACTTCAGGTATGCCTCCAGGTATTGCCTGAATTGAGCTGGGATCTTTTGAAAATGAAAATTTTAATGGACTCAAATGTAGTTCAGCAGGTCTTCAGTCAGATTTCTCTTGAAACTGTGTTGGATCACTACAACCCACTTCATTAGTATCCATTTAAGGTAAACACAATATACTCACTGAATATAGTCCAGTGGATTGCGCATCTAGCTGTAATCTCTACCAAGAGACACTGATACTGTTATTTCCACCACAGGGGGGAAAAGCATTACAGATTGCTTAACAGCTGGTACATTGCATTAATATATTTTGTAGGTAGTTTCTTCATTTTGTCTGCCCACAATGTTTAAAGAAGAAGTTTTCCTTTACCTATTTAAGTCTCCATATCCTAGGAATTACTCATTCTGTCCGAGCAGCATTGAGTTTTGGGAGAGCACAAGTGAACAGCAGAAATGTGAAATGACACAAAAGAAAATAAAAAATGCTGGATTGGGATCAGTCCTTGTGAATTTCCAACAAGTTCAAGGCATTTTATTATTAGAAATAATCATCTGCTCAAAACGTGTCTTCAGCAAAATGCACCTTTAGACCACTGAAATGCTCCTGTTGTCCTCATAGACAAGGTAACTACAACAATGGAGCTCCCCTGGGTTGCTCAGGCAATTTAACAAAGCGTCTCACATGACGATGGGCATTTTTAGCATGGATGGCTTACCTGGGAATGAGACATGGTGTCAGTGCCACGTTGTCTACGGAGTTACATTATGCTGTAAACAGCTCATAAAGGGCTTGGCTCATTAGAGAGTTGATTTCATGATTATGTACAATGGGCTGTTGCTTCAACATGTGGCATCTGATACAACAAGGGGTAAACAAACCAGGATGCTTTTCTATAATTTTTACTCTTAAGTAAACCCCTAAATCATCATCTTTTTGTGTGCTTCTCTGTAAAATAGAATTTTATTATACTGCAAGAACAGCGTATCCAGAATTATGAAATCCACATGTAAGACTTTTTCTTCATGCTCCATCTCTCTCTCTCTCTTCCGCTTTTTCTGTCTTTCACACATTCTGATAGATAAGCTCAAGTGAAAGTACCAAGTGACCTTCAGCTGTCTCTCTCCCTCTCTCTCCGCTTCTCTTCTTTCTGTTGTCTTCTAAAAATAGAGCCTCCCAATCATCAGGGAAGTGCCGCGGCTGGCCCTGTGGGCGCAGGCTTTGGCAAGAGGGTGCCAGAGATGAGCCTAATTAACTCATTGAGAAGGAGAGAGCAAGGGACGGAGAGGAGGAGGTGGTGTGGGGGGTTGGTAACGACAGAGAGATAGATAGGGTGAAAGATGGAGTGGCGCAAAGAGGAAGACGAGGAGGAAGAGGAGGAGATAATGAGAAGGAGGGGTCAGAGACAGAGAGGGGAGGCGAAGTGAGGTCTCTGGGGTAAGGATATAGTAGTGAACAAGGCAGAGGGAGAGTGATGGAGAGGAGCACTAATTAGACCTAGGACCACAGCCCCTTCTCACTGTACATGATGGTAGAGGGGGAGTGGAAGAAAGGAGGAATGGAGATAGATGGGTCGGACGGCTGCAGCACCAAGATATGAAAAGGAAATATGTAATCTTCTTTATAGTGAGAGCGAACCGAGTGACGGCAATCTAGCCAACTCAATTAGCGTATGTCTATAAAACAAACTGCTCTTAATCGGCTCTGTCAGACCCTCATAAGAAAATGAACTGGCTGCTTCCTGCAGGGTGGTGGGGGAGAGATAACGGCAAAGATGGAGACACCCCATCACTACCATTCCACCTCTCCTAGCACTTATCAGACGTCCATTCAAGGTGCTTATAAAACTATTTTTTATCCGGTCTTACCTGCTTTTTTGCTCAACGTGTTCATTTCATTAACTCTCTCCTAGACTTGCACTTTTTTTCCCCTTTACATATAATTCTGTTTTCCTTGAAGGTAAACAGAGTGAATAACAATATTCTTTTTCTTTTCTATTTTAGTATATGCTTTAATCAAAACTATTTTTCCATACTTCTTATCCACATATTCCACCAAATACTTTCAGAGATGTAACGGTTTTGATATCTCTTTTGCTATTTTGTTTCATTTGCATTTGAAATATCTGCCTGCTTGGACATTTACAGAGGAGAGGCGCAGGGTATATCTGAAGAAGACTGCTGAAGATGGAGCTGCCAGGCAAGGGGAAAAGAGGAAGGCCAAAGAGGAGGTGTATGGATGTGGTGAGGGAGGACACGCAGGTGGTTGGCATCACAGTGGGAGATGCAGAGGACAGGAAGAGATGCAAACAGTTTGAGAGCAGCCATACGAGGATTCATCTTTCATGGCACCGACAGTCACAATCTTTTTTTCCGTTAGGCACAATCATAGAGGTTTTACATATGTTACATTACATAAATATGGGCCGTAACAACACATTTTAGTCCATTTACATCTCAGCTAACCGTTTTAGAAATGCCCATGTGTTTTCTCTACCATCCCAAGCATACACTGGTTTCTATTCATTTCAATTTAAAATATGTGAGTACACATGAAAACATCACGGTGAACATTAAGTCTGCATTAATCATAGTCTTGTTTTCATTATTGTAGTGTGATATAGTGCAGACTTTAGAAAGTAATATATGCTTAAACTGCATTACCACTGAAATACATTTATGCACTCTTGATGTTCACGCTAATGGGACAATACATTAATGAATCTTAAACATTTCACTGTAATATCACTGGTTTCATCCACAGGCCGACAGGATAAATCTGGGAGCATTGCCTGTCAATCCTTCATTACCACCAGTGCCTAACTGCACCAGTGGAGCTGCTCAGTGGCAGATCAGAATGTGGTCGCACTGGGTAGCTTAGGAGAGTGTGTTTAACTGTGTGAGTCTGAACAGGGAACTCCTGAAGAAAGAGAACATTACTCTCAGTGAAGCTTCCCTGTCTAAATAAAAGTTTGAAAACAACTTGTTTTGCATAAAGTTTAGTCTGGACACTCTTTAGTGTACGTGCCAAATCCCATGCAACACATGCCATTTCAGACATAGGTCCCCATACTAACCTTGCCTGCCCTGCCGTCTTGCAATCAGTGGCCCCTGATGAGCGTCCCGGCCCAGGCTGACTGTAATTACCAGACAGGAGGAACAAATAGGCTAATTAACACATTAACAAGCAGCAGCCAACCGACAAGAGCCTATAGCACTGCCAAGCAAGGGTCTGACAACTCCATCCCCCATCTGTCACCAAGCACAGACATGCACCTGTGTGTGTGTGTGTGTGTGTGTGTGTGTGTGTGTGTGTGTGTGTGTGCTTCACAGCTTACGACAGGAGAGGAATACAGAAGTTAAGTGCCTTTTGTTCATGAGACTGGTGGTACCCTCCCCTCTCAATGCCTCCGTGCCACTGTGCTGGGGGTCCCTGCCAAAGCAATGCCATACATCACATTTGGCATTAGCCAGGTGGTCCGGCTCTCTGTGCCAGGAACAGTCATGCTGAGCTGTGCTAAGCTGAGGAGAGGCAGACTATTTCTTCAAAATGTTTGTCTGTGGTTGGGATCGGACAAAAATGGCATTTTGAGGAAAAATAATGTTTTTATTGCATTTTATTTTCTCAAATGTTCGATAATAGGCTGCATTCAGACCACAATAAAAAGCCACATGAAATCTGAAATTCTTTTGTGGTTGCCAGATCATGAAGTCTAGGTGATCCAAATACAGTCAAAAAAAATAAAGTCAAAAGCGAGAAATGAAATGCGGAGCATAGTGGAGCACCTGAGGACAACATAACTCACAGTTCTTTTGACAGTTATATTGAGTTGTTATAATGAGGGTAACTTTGCTATGGGAACAGAAAATGCATAGGACTTGACAGCTTTACACAAAGCCTACTCACTGTTTAGGACAGTTTATTCAACTGGAGAGCAAAAATGACAAAGCACTGGAAATGACACATCCAGGCCCCATAAAAGGCTCAATTGGCTTGAAAGGGAGAGTTCATTTGATTTCTGATGTCTGCTTGTGTCACCAGATGCTCAGTGGTGGCAGTGTAGTTGAGGAGTTAGAGTCAGTGCCATTCTGCAATCACTTTCTAGCTAGTCTGGCACTGCCAATTACCACAGAAGAGATGATTTAATTTAAATCAACAGTCATTTGGCTGGTAAACATGATGTTGATCCACAACTGTTATCATCCAAAATGCAAGGAGCCAAATTAATGGAAGTCGAAGAACTGCAAATATTAGGGCCTTTGCCACGATGGGTGTAGGGACATGGTGGAGGAGCTTGTGGTTGACTATCAAAATTGGCAAAAGTTGACATGAAGCACCCAAATTCTCCAACTGACACATTTCCAAAAGCTAGTCATCTCTGATCTAGTTTGCTGATCATCACATGCCCATTCTTTCGATTCTGCTACTATAGCATATATCTGCCCAGCTGTTCCTGCCAGGCTGTGACAGCTGTGTCATGCCACGGCCCACTAGGGTTAACAGGCAGCAGCTAATGTGGGACACTGGTAGCTGGCACAGTTACAGACAGCTCCCTACTGCTAGTGTTACACTGAATATCTCTAGATTTGTTTAGACTCAAAGGAAACACAGAGTCGCTCATAGCCAGCTCAGACTCATGTCAAAGTTCACATTGGTAGTCTGATGACCAGGACATTTCGGGAATGAAGGATAATGGGCACGTTTTTGCATTGCTCATAGCTCATTTAGCATTCTTGGGAAGGCAGCCCTGGTGAAATCAGTGTAGATAACATAATGGGCTATGGGAACAGTTTTGAGGCAAACTAGCCCATCACCATCGCTTCATGTTGCCATTGTGTCCTTGCCTGCAGGAAAGACAAACAGAGGGGAATATTCCACAAAGGTTTATGTTGTTGCACTGATTTTTGTGAGTGTTGGATGGTTTTAATGGGGTTTATACAGCACTTTTTCTGTTCACCCCGTCTCATTCTCCATCCACACTCAGAGTCCAGGGTGCTGCTCTTGTTCTGTTGTCAAGACAACCGCACACAGTGGCTCTGCCTGTGAGTCCATTTGTCTATCTGCCTGCGCCTGTCTGTCTATTTTTATTTGTCTGGTTCTTTTCCGAAATACCCAAGTACTCTGCAGACACAGAGCTGTATTTTGTAGCAGTTTGGCAGCAGCATCGGCGTGACTGATCACAGAAAGGCTGCGTCTGACTGATAAACTGGTAAATTTGGAGGCCTATGCTGATGCTTATATAAATAGAATATATGAGCTTCTTTTTTCACAAGTTACAAATGTTATCTCAAAGAGCATTTTTTCCATGACCCTGTTATTGTCTAATCAGCGTCTTATTGTGTTTGTGCCTGGGGTCTGCAGTACCACACTGTCTCAGCAAACAGCACGCTCTCCCCAGCGGCACAGCTATGCATCATATCCAATTGGTTTGATTTCCTCTCTGAAGGAATACAAGGCACAACACACCCACCCACCCCCACCCATTTCTGAAGTGTGGCGGATAGTCTTTTCACGCAGTGTAGACCCAACACTCTTCTCATTCATCAGTTTGTGTATTTGCATTTTCAATTAATTGCCAGCGTCATGCGTGGCGACTCCGAAAGCAGCCCCAGCTTTGTGTGCGACCCTTAATTGCAATCATTACGCAACGCAAGTGTTAACCCGCCTTTGAGTGTTCAATTGTACACTGGGTTTAATTATGGGAACCGAGTTAAAAGCATTACTCAACAGTCTAATAGACCAGATACTGGAGCCGTTTTCTCTGAAACTGAATGAAATGATGGTCGAATGCTAAACTGGTAATTACTCACAGTTGTGGTGGCTGATTTGCATAGCTCCATAGTCTCAAAGAGGATGTGAGCGTATTTGAAAACACAGACACCACTGATACAGTTTAAAGCAATATTCCAACATACTGGCAAATTAGTTTATTATGCCTGACTGAGATTAATATCAATTCATCATAGCTCTGTGAGGGAGGCTATCTGTTTCCCTCTGCCTCCAGTATTAGTGCTAAGCTAGGCTAAACATCTCAAGCAGATCAGTGTTGAGCACACAAATGTGAAATTAATATTATTATTTTCTAATCTGATTCTTAGTAACACAGTAAAAAAATCATGAACATATAAGAGTGTTCCTTCAAACACAAACACATTCTGGGTCTCATATCCATGCAGGCACACATCCTCACAGGCAGACACACTCTTATTTATTCATATGCATGCGGACACACTCTCACTCACAAATAGATGTCATTTCTTGCATGTGAGCGGTTAGGAACAAAGAAGCAATGTGATGCAGGGGGATGAAAGAAAAAAAAAGCAATTATTCTATGCGGGGCTCTGTACCTGGGGTTAGAGCCTCGCCTCTGGAGTAAATAAGTCACTGTGAGAGTGTGTGCACACGTCGCAGATCTAAGAAAGACACATACATTTGCGTGCAGACACACACACACTTACGCTCATACTCCCAGGAGCCGGCACAGATTCAATCTTATATCTTGCTATAAATGCAGAACACACACACACACACACACACACACACACACACACACAGACACACATACACTCCCCATCCTGCAACCTGTCACAGAGATAGCCCCTGTGCTCCAGTAATGAAGCTCTGTATGTTGCATTCACGGAATAGCCACTGAGCCAATAACATAAAGGCTGCAGCAGAGAACCCCCCTCTGCTCTCCATCTCCCTTTTTCTCACCCTTTCCTCTTTTACTTCTCATTTTTCTTGCCTCGCTCCCTCACTCCCACCTTCCAGAGCCCTGATAAGAAATCTTCCTGTTGGTGCCATGAAAGAAGCACGGACAATTTGACTTAAGAGAGGGTGGGGGGAGTAGGAGAGGGGGATAGAACAAATGTGGTTGAGAGAAAGAAAGACAGGGAGAAGAGGGAGCAATTGTGTACATGTCAGCGTACAACCGGAGTCTCTGATATAAATCTTAATATCCTATTTAAGGCTTTTCTTCATCACAGGCCCTGATTTATTAGCGGGGCTTCCCCTTCAATTTGTCAAAATAAACTATGAGCTCACGGTCATGGCCAGTAGGGCAAATTAAAGCAAACAACAGACTCAGGAGGAGGAGGAGGAGGTGGAGGTGAGCACAGAGGAAAGGGTTGTCATGAAGGGAGACAACCACACAAACATTCGTACGTCATTCTTACTCTTTCTTAAATTCTTTCTTCACCTCTCCGCTCTCTCCATCTCCATCAGTGGCTCTGTGACAGGTGAGGCCAGCTAGTGTAAATGGCCGAGCTCCCCAAGGGCAAGGGGTTTTTTAACCAACAGAGACAGACAGAGATGTGGGGAGAGAGAGATGGAGAAAGAGAGATGGGGAGGGGACAGCATAGATCTAAGACACCAGGGAGAGCTTTGTGTAAAGGCTGGATAAATTTGTTTAGGGATCTCCAGTGTGTCAGTTGTGAGGAAGAGAAATCTGAAATCCACTCAATTAGTTCTTTGTGTGTATGGCTGTGTGTGTGTGTGTGTGTGTGTGTGTGTGTGTGTGTGTGTGTGTGTGTGTGTGTGTGTGTGTGTGTGTATGTGTGTGTGTGTGTGTGTGTGTGTGTATGGCTGTGTGTGTGTGTGTGCGCGTGCAAGAGAAGGTTAGACAATGGATGCATTTTAATTGATGTGTGTGTAGATAATGACTTCCTGTTTTTATATCCTAAAGGATATATTGTGTTTGGTTACTGATGTGAATGCATGTCCCAAATGTATGCTTGATTACTCATAAATGTGTCTTTACATTTGAGATTGAGAGAACTAGGGGTGCCCTAGTGTGTTCTGATTAAAGTGGTAGTTCACAATCCTGAGATTTCTCTATTCGGTAACATTTGTTGTTAAATGCTCATTGGTATGCTGTTTCTGATCACCAATTCCCAGAGGTCACGTGTCTATCAAGCAGTGTGTCCTCTTACTGTGACATCCTTGGCCTTGGATTTCCTATTGATAAAGTTTTAGTTTCTGCAAAAGGCACTTATTTCTTCATTTTTTAGACCAAGGTGTATTCAAGTTATAATGCAATTACTTCAAGATTATTGTACTACAGTACCTAGTAAATACTTAGTAGTACTTTCTACCACTGTGTCACCATCTGATCATTCCACTTAACAAATCGGGATCTAACAGTTAATGAAGCTTTCCTCAATGTTACCTGCATCTTGTTAGTTTTCTTACATTTTTACATTGGGTTTTTCTCTGACATAGTTGAAGCTTACCACTCATAAGATAATTTGAAGCTCCTAGGACATAGTCTAAAATATACAGCAAAGATTTGCTACTGGATATAAAGACACGCTATCTTATGTTGATGTTTACTTGACACAAACCTTTTGTGGAAACAATGTTCTTTGTCTGTCAGAAGCAAAGATGACATTGTTGCAGCGCAGCAAAACCTCTGAGGGAGGAGGTCAAGGTGGACGCACAGATCAACAAAGCATGTGATTTTGAGATGGAAAAGTGTAATTTGTTTCCCCAAGATATGCCTTAATGGTAGATTAAAGTACATAGCTATAAATAATTGTGTGGTCCCTCCGATATGGGCATGGGTCTAATGCTAATATGGGTTGTTTTGGAATGATAAATAACACATTTTTTCGTTTGCTTTGGAGGATTTGCAGAATGTGCAGTGCTGTCATTCTGTCTGTCTAGAAAGCTTGTAAGCCTCACTGTGTTGTAGTTATGTTGTGCAAAAAGCCATTCAAATGTTACATTTTAAATCACATAAAAATGTAGATTAACTAATGAAATTCAGCAGATTTTAACTTTAAAACAGTGAAAGGGAAGAAAGCTGGTGCTCCAGGGATGTCTGCTGTCCTCCCATCCACGAAAAACCAAAACACACTTTTCAAAGCAAAGCCATACACTGTACAGCCAGGCATTGCTTCTTACGAGGCCTGCTTTTGTGTGCATGTGTGTATATGTGTGTGTTTGGCAAGCAAAGAGGGTTGGCATGGGAATTAAATCACAGGCAATAAAAAAGAGCGACAGAAAGAAGGGATGAGAGAGGGTTGTAGAGAAGTGATGCAGAGAGAGAGAGGCAGGAGTTTGTACACACAAGCCAGAGACCAAATGGATGGAAGGATGAGAGATAGAGGTGAGATCAGGTCTCTCATCAGACTAGAAAGAGGCAGCGAAGGATTGTCATCAGTTAAAGATTTCCCCTCGTCTGACATGAAGGATGTTACTAAATACATTTTTGAAATGGATAGGGGGAATGTCTGCTTCATTTCATCTCAAATATATGGAAACTCTTTTAGCATATTCTTAATATAGTTCTTGTAGGATCAATGATCTTTAATTTTCCCCCTTCTGGGACAGCTGTGATTCCATCAGCCATGATTTCCCTCCGGGCGAGACGCAGCATCATCTTTACCCACCGGTCAATCAGCCGTGAGGTATCTCTTTGCCATCCAATAGTGAAAAGGCCAGATGAGGTCGTTGACTTTGTCACTCCTGACCTTGCTCCTCTGACCCCTGGGTCTGGTCCAGTGGGAGTCTGGCGAAGGCTATAATAAAACAAGGGGGCCCCAGGGACGATCCCAAACAAACCACCAGTGTCTTGAATGGCCAGACTGCTTGTCAACCACTTTTGATCTGTGTATGGCGTCACGCTTTTTATAAGCCTGTATGTTTTTATGTGAAGTGACAGAGAAGGGATTTGAACAGAGTGGAACAATTTTGTGACAGGGATGCCCCCCCCCTCCTGCTGTTTGATTCTCGTGCTTTTTAATCATATTTACAAACCTAAATAGCAATTATCACCGATACACAAACTGATCTAGAGCTCGAAGTTTATTTTAATCTAAGCAGTTAGGACCATCTTTTTATTCATGGTTCTATTGTCAGTTTGTATAGGCTAGTGCATAGGTTTGGTTTCACAAGGAATTTATATCAGATAGCATGTGCTGACATTGGTTATTTGGTAGTATAACCAAAAATATCCAAATGTGAGATGTCAACAAAACTGTTTTTTATTTTCCTGATAGACCTGATACAGATTTTTGCAGCTTTACCACAAAAAGCACTGTCCTTCATCTTTGGTGTTGAATTCCAGGATCCCCTTTAGGAGACTATTTATTGTAAATTAAAACATTTTTAAAATATTTTTAACCCAAAAAGATGCAGGCAGTTCATTTTCCTCTGGCTGGGTCAGCCTGTGAAACAAAACCTCAGGGCCATAAAATTCTGTAAATCACTGTGAGTGAATAGTGATAGTAGAAGACAAGTATATTGAATTTTGGAGGCTAGATGATATTTATGCCACTGTTTCCTGTTTAATCATTCCATTTGACATTTAATTGTGCAAATCATAATTGAAAAATGTTGGAGTGGGATTTAGAAGTGGAAAATATGTGGTTGTGCACAGTTCACAGATGCAAGAGTGATTGTAGGTTCATTTGGAATTTTTTTTAGAGATGGTAACTGAAAAATGAAACTGTATGCTTGGCTTACAATGGCAAATCACAGCAGAGTATTTTGCCTGCACACGCCTTACTCCTATCAAATTACTGTTTCTAGGCAGATTTATTTTCACATAGGCACTTTTGCTGATTCCTCTCCTGTCTGTCTTTTCACCATATAAGCAGTTTGAGTCTTCCGATAAAACCTGGGGTCCAACCTTCCATCCCATCCTTCTCTGTCTCTCCGACCATCTCTCCATTCATCTTTCTTTTATCTCTTCTCAAATCAAGGTCTCCGGTGGGAGCAGAGAGGTGACAGGCGTGTGTCTGCTTGGCCCTGCTGTCTGCTTTCCTAATGAGTCTGAAACACAGGGGGTCAGCTTATTATGGAGATGAGGTGATCCAGGCAGGCCAAAAGGTGATGGACCTCGCTAATATGGGCCCTCTGCGTTCCTCCACCCCTCCTTCCTACCTCTCCTTTCCTCTTTTCTCCTCTCCTCTCCTAACACCTTTCTTCAGTGTGTAAGTCTCGTCTTATCCTGCAAGGTCTAATGAAGGGGCTCATATGCTAAACAGGAGCTGTGGCATCCTGCTTGTCCTTCTCTTCCCCATCATCCTTCTTTCCTTTTCCCTTTATCTTTTTATCGTGGAGGTTGTTTGAAGTTTCTCTCCCTCATCGGTCAGTCACTTCAATCATTCCTCTCGGCCCAGGGCCACCTCTGTTTGTCTGCTCAGCCTCAGTGGGGTCTCTTTGTAGCCGGGCCCAGTGCTGGAGCTTACTACGGCTTCCTCCAGGAGGTGGAAGTGTGTGCGCCTGCATGTATGTATTTGTGTGTACTGTATTTCTTCAGCCTCTCTTCAATCACATGCAGCCCTCCCTTCGCCTTCTTTGTGGCCGGGCCTCAGTCAGCCAGGTTGGCTTTGAAATGCAGCCATAGCTCAGCTACACAGGGACGACAGAAGACAGAGACACAGTGTTTTCTTGACTTTTAAAGACATGTGTTTGAAGCAGGAGGTGGCACAAACCTCACATACTGTACAGATGAGCACTCTTTTTTTATGTCTGTTTTGTAAATTACCTGATACACCTTCACCCCTCCTGTCTCCTCTCCCTCTCTTATTTTACAATGCAATCTAGTTTATTTCTCATGGGGGCAAGATGGTGAATTAACCCCGGGTAAATACGTACCTGTGACTGTTTAATATTGATACGTAGCCATGATGAATCCGTAGGGGGGTGTTCAATAGCTCCGGTGCAATGTGAAGCAGCGGGGTCACCCTCACTGGATAGCGGCTCATTAAAAAGTTTTTTAAAAAAGGCTCAGAAACCTGCCTCGTTAACGCTTTCTTCAACATTTGATCTTCCGAGGTCCCTTGGATATATTCGCTTTTACTGTTTGCCAGTCAAAAGCTCGCCAGGTGCTTTTGGTTGCTGGGTCAAATGGAATGATTAAACAGGAAACAATTCATTGGTCAGATCAGGTGATATGCAGATTAGAGCTGTCATGCTGTGCCAATGCCTGGCAAAGAGAAAGCTCCTACACCACATGCCGGAATTATTCTGAGATCATTGTTGCTAGGGCAAATTTGAGGACTATGGGGACTGTGAGCTGTAAGAAATACACCTGTATCTCTTTCAGCAGGCTTTGTGCATCACTTACTTGCCAGTTTTTTTTGAATATTTTGTATTCCTGAAGATTCTTTTTCTAAATCCAAAACAACCCCACTCTCACTAAAGCTGCATATTGGACCAGAAAATTAAATTATTATACAATGAATTTATGAGTATTTGAAAATATTAATAATTAATAACAATGACACAAGGAATGTTAGCTCTTCTGGCGCCATTCAAGTGTCAAATCAAATCACACACACCTTGGCTAGTTCAAATATTTGAGACAATTTATTGAAATGTTATTAATAAAATGCTCCAGGCTCCTGTAATTATCTGATTGCCAGTGCCTGAGGTTCCTGCCTATGAGGGATATTTAGTGTCATAGCTGAATTCACAGTGAGAGGTGGTCCTCATGATTAGCCCCTGTTAGCGTCAGGTCTCATCCACTTCTCTGTGTTATCCCTTAGCATTAGTCTAATGGCCCAGGAAACACAGATAATGACTCTCAGCACAGATTAGCATCTGCCGCTGCTGCTGCTGCTGCTGCTGCTGCTACACATTGCACACACACATATTGTACATGTGGACGGAGACTATACATTAGCACATAATAACACATACACACAGAGAGACACAAATTTACAAATGGAGGCTTTGGAGCAAATTACATGCAGGGTTTAACAAAGGATGAGAAAAAAAACCGCTCTCTCCTTTTTTTGGAAGCATGTCCTCTCTTTCTCTTCAGTTTTTTCACATCTCTTGAACTTACGCACACCCATCAACACTAAATCACCCCTTCAAGTAAAAGTATATTTCCAAGGGTTTTAACTGGTAGGTGAAAGGAAAAGCTTATATTCAGGGTATAACCATTTTGATTTGAAGTAAAACTCACTTTTCTTATCACTGGAATACTATACACAACTTCCTCAAAATTGCTGGCCACTGGCAGCACTGTTGCTGCTGTGAATGAGAGCAGTGAGCTGCTACGCACTGGTAGAAAACCAACAAATGTAGTGCGTGGTTGGTTGTGCTTAGAGGAGGCCCAAGGCTTCGTCTGTGAAGTGTTTTCTTAAGATGGAGCCATGTGTGGGTTGCAATGCAAATGAGCGTGTGTGTTTGTGTGTGTTTTGAAACGCTTCTCTGCCACTGTATATGCATTCATGCTTACAGCCGTATGGGTGAATGTGATGTGTGTATCTGCCTTGTGCATGTATGCATGAATGCAGGTCTCTGTGTGCAATCCCTCCTGCAGGGCAGTGAAGTAGGCTGGAGGGAGGGGCCTTTTTCTGTGCCGTCTGAAGTCTAGCCGTCTATAAAGAGACCTCTTCACATGCGGCAGGCTGGTGATAGATGGTCACTTATGCTGCAGCTGACATCCAATCTGGCATCAGTGATTATAAAGCCCTCACTTCTTGATGTGTCCCTCTGTAGCCATCGGACCCCCTCTGCTCAAACACAGAAATCCCATTTTGTGTCACAGGGCAGTGAAACGAGGTTGTGTCTGGGTGAGTGTGTGGGTTTTTTGGCATGTCTGGAGTTGTTTGATTGGAGTGTGTCTGCATGTGTGAGAGTGGACGACCACAGGGTGAACGCATATGCGCCATTGTTTATCCTTTCAGAGTGTTTTTTTAAATGGTTTGTGCTCATGCTTTTCTCTGATCCAGTCTGAACTAAATGATAATGAATGTGAAACAGGTAAGCGGCCTTGACCACCTCCACCTCTTTTTGTCTGTTTCCACAACAATGTTACTGCTGATTTGGCTAGTGGTTTCTCTTCGTTTCTGTTTCTAAACTGAGCAGTCCCCACTTGTTAGGCTATATTCTCTCCATCTCTTATTCTTTCTCTTTACTTTTATCCCACTTCTTTAACATGTATACCTCAATATCTCCATTTCTTTTGTCTCTTCAGTTATTTGTACTCACCTGAGCTGTCCTGTAGTTTCTTGATCATTAACTTTCCCTCTGTGTGTCATAGCCCTGCCGCTGTGATCAAGACATGGTCAAGATACATGCTCACACTGGGTTGGTGTTCACTGGGGAACTGTAAGCCCAGCACGGAGACTCCTTTGAGGCGACTACAGAGAAATACATACGGCTGTTTGATTAGACAGCCACAGGGTGCTGTGTGTCCTTTTGTATGAGTGTGTGTGTTTGAAATGGTGATCTTGTATGCACGAATCAGAACCTGTATCCTCTGTGTTTAGTGTTAGCCCCTTGCAACACCAGTCTCACTTGATCCTGGGGGAGCGTGGTGCACCTTTAATAAGTCTCTGCTCACATAGAACAAATAGCTCCAGCATGAGCCATTTTATGTACTTGAACACCAGTTCAAACCCCCACAGCCTGGCTCTGCGCCTTCTCAGACCAGTCATGTATGACTTTGTGTGTGTGTGTGTGTGTGTGTGTGTGTGTTTGTGTGTGCAGCACAAGTAGTAGCAGTTCGAGTCACGTCCTCTACTGATCTGTATCTTTCATGCCTTTCCATGCTACTGTGCTCTAATCAACCTTATTTCCAGCCACTGGAATTTGGGAATAAGATGGATATTAGAGATTACACAAATGGCGGTATGGCTACTGAACAAAGTCACTTTTATTTGATAAATTGTATCATTCTTGATGGACAACATGGAAAAAGTATATTAGTAATACCCTTTATGTCATACAAATTCACAAAAAATGTATTCAATTGCTATTTATGGAGCAGGGCAGCATATATAATTCCATTATTCCATACAGAGTACAATCTAATATAAATGGTTATCTCAGCCAGTGACATATTGTTTCAGAGGGAATTTTATTGATTAATGGAATAGAAAAATACATTGGGTTATGCTTTGCATTTCTGAACCTGATGTTTTGTTTATGGGAGAAAGGGGTACAGTTTGTCAGAAGTGACTTTAGTCAACTGCATTATTCTATACAGTATAATAATACATATTTAACGCCAGCCAGAAATGGTTTCAGATTAGATTTCATGGGAGAAATGTGTAAACATTTAGAAAAGACTATGTTGACTCAGGAAATTTAAGGCTCCGAACTAACTTTTTCACCCCTTTTCCAAAACTCTGAAGGCGCTATCATTGTTTCACAGCAGTCACATTGACAAGGCTGTTTGCAGGCGTGTCCACAATCATTTTTTGTTTATTGACCTTGTGAGTGCAGGTATCAGGTATATTACCACTGTCTACTATTAAACATTTATTTCTAACAGACCTGTGGCAGTGTGTGTGTGTGTGTGTGTGTGTGTGTGTGTGTGTGTGTGTGTGTGTGTGTGTGTGTGTGTGTGTGTGTGTGTGTGTTTCTGGTGGTGCCAAATATGTTTGCACAACCTTTAATTCTGTTGTATTGATGTTTATTATCCAACTTATATAGCCAAGTCTCCTGCAGGATGAAGATCTGGATCATAGATGTATGAAATTAAGTCTGTTCTTGTCTTGTTTTGTGTGTATATCTGTAGAACTTATTCTGTAATCTGTGTGCCTCTGTGAATGTCTGATTCTGCCTGTTTCTGAATTTGCTAGCTCCTGGTATCCCTCTATTTCAGACTTGTCAAATCTGATTTTCCTCTCTGGGGCTTTGATTATAGCATACCAGAAACCGACGTATGCATGCTGCAAAAAACGCTACAAGGTGCAAAATATGTCCTGCCACAAAACTGAACATGAGTGCTAAAGGAAGGACTACATGTCATTTCAGCAGAAGCATAAAAATGGCTTTTAAAATACCACACCTGCACTTTCTCCATTAAAGAACCCTCTCTTCCTCTCCTTTTCCTACTTCATGTGGTATTTTGAGATTCACCTCAGAGAAAAATGCCAAGAAGACAAAAAAGTCAAAGCCAGGATATTGTATGCTTAAGCAGCTAGCGATAATGATGCTGCATTGAGTCACTAATGGATTTTCAAAATAGCTCTTGTCTGCCAAGACACAGCTTGACCCCTCTTTCGTTGTGTTTTTTATTATCAGAAGAAGGAAACAGCCAAAGTGCGTGGTGCATTTCCAGGTATGACTACACTAGCTCTGTCATTAGGGTGATTACACTAGGAATTCAGAGAGAAAAAAGTCAAATCTTTAAATTTAACCTGAGAATACTGAAAAGTTAGATTTTGAGATTGAAGTCTCTTGAGAACAGTGATACCTGATCTTTATTTTTACTTCATTAATTCATTCATTTTCAGTTGCATTTGTGGTATAGTCAACAAAAGACTTTCCTGTGGAGAAAAATATAGCTTGCTCCCCTAGAGTCATAACTCATTCATGTCTGAATACACAAACACTTCTCCTGAACTGCCTGAAAACGGCTCGATTGCAGTCAAGCCTTTACTTCCGTAACCTATCTGTGTCACTTTGTATCATGCGTCATAATAGTCGCCCACTGGCCAGTGTGGCACGTCCTGGAAAAAACTCTTGGAGAAACGCACTGAGCTGCACTGTACACAGTGGCGAAGACTACTGCCCGCTGCCTCCCCTCACCTCCACCCTCCCTTCCGAATGTTAGGCAGTCAATGGACATAAAGTTGTTACCGTGATGTAGGGACAATGCACAGTTAAAATGTTATGTATGAGAGATAAACTTGTTACGAACTGAAAATTTACCAATCTAAAACATACTTGCTCCAGTCTAGGTTGCAATGCTGATTGGCTAGTAGTAGTATAGTATAATGTGCAGTATGACAAAAATATGGTGTTTTTGAAAATGAAAACATGTAAACCTGTTCCAGTGCAACCCTTAAATGACATGATGAACCTGAAAATGAGCATAATATGACCACAGATGGTGTATTTGTGATGTCCTGTAAGTCCACAAATCTGCTTCAAAATCATCCATCTTATAACTTCAAGCTGCTATAATTAATAGTTTTATAATGACAATGTATCAAATGACAATGTGAAAACAATTTGCCAGTGTAGTGACAAATTATCTGCATCTGCAGCTCCTCTCAGCTTTATGAATCTTTATGGTGAGAGTCAGCTCATTGTTTAGCTGTCTGGTCTATCTTTTTTTGTGCATGTAATAGGTTTGCAAAGTGATAAAGCCCAAATTCCAGCCCAAACGGAGTATCCATCTCCCACAAAAAACTCTGCTCTGAACTGCCTGAAAACTCGAACAAATAGCAGCAGAAGCAGCTGGACACAAACTGCTCGTTTGTAGTCCAGCTGCTTCCCTTTCATCCCTGTGACGTCACAGGGATGAAAGCTAAATGCACGTCGTATAACACTCGCCAAGAGGCTAGTCTGACACGCCCTCAAAAACACTGGTGGAAAAACACTGAGCTGCAGCACACACCTCCTCTCCCTTCCAAGACAAAGCTAAAACTTTATGGATGACAGATACACTTGTTAAAGATTAATAACTCACAACCCTGAAACTCTTGCTCCAGTCCTTAGTCCAGTTGCTAAGCTGTTAAGGGGAACATATAGAGGGTATGCGTATGATGTCACAGAACGCAGTTATGCTCACTGAGTGGCAGAAAGACGAGCAGCAGCGTTAGCATGAATCAGCTAAAACACAAACAACACATCTAAAATGGGAAAGAGCTGGACCACTGGTTCTTTGGTAAGCAGTTAGGATCACTGTTGAGTCCGACTGGCTTTAATTTGAGTAAATAATCACTTGTTTTACTTCCAGTTTGCTAAACGCAGCCATGGTAACAGATGTTTTGCCACTCAGTCCAGCGTGTTCTGGAAGGAGAAGTGACATCAACGCATACCCTCTATACAGCTGAACCAAAGTTGTGTTTACCAGCTTCTCACAGCCCGCACTTCTCTGCTTCTGACTGGCTAGTAGTCCTAAACTAGGAACTGCGCATGTGCAACTCCCAACAACAACAAAGATCATGTAGAGGCAGGATCTATCACTCCATAGCTAAAACGAAGCCTTCAACACACCTTATGAAAAGAGGAGCTGAGTCAATGTGCAGTATGACAAAAATATGGTGTTTTTTGAAAATTAAACCATGTAAACCTGTTCTGGTACAACCCCTAAATAAGATTTTGAACCTGAAAATGAGCGTGATACCGCCTCTTTAAATAATAAAAAATATATACAATTGCAGTTTCAAAACTGCAAGTTGTTGGAGCCTTATTAAATACACACATGGACACTGGCACAGACACATACTCTCCCTTACACACATACACACACATACAAAGGGTTCATCCTGTCCTGATGTTTGTGAAGGGTTCATGACAATAGCACTGATTAATAAAATTGGATGCTGAAAGTGAAGAGCTCACAAGAATCACATCCTTGACTAAATGCATTCTCTTCCTCTATTACTTATCACTTTGTCACTGTCTCAAGAGCTGTGTTTACCCTCCTTCTTTACATGGCAGTTGGAAGACAAGAATACTATAAATGAGGAGAAATGGGTAGTTGGCAAGTGAGTGGTAATGTCTTTTGATGAGCTAAATGCGTGTTTGTGTGAACGTTGTTCTGAACCCCTTCTTCAATGTGTGTTCTGAATAAAGCGTACATGTGGAAAACTGAAGTGAATAAAGTTACTGTATTCTGCTCCCAGTAAAGTGGGAACTTTTATCTAACAGCACTTTTCTAAAAGCCATTTTCAATTCATCTTGATCTTTCTGCAGTGCAATAACTAGTTAACCACATAAACCCAAACACCTGTCAATACAGTATTTTCTAAAGCAAGACTCAGCACTTTGCACTATTTTGTCAGTGTGCTGTCATATGATAATTACTGAAACGACAGACGTGTGGGTTTGGTATTTATTGTCAGATGGCCTGTTGTTTTTGTCCCCTGTGGATGATTCCTGCCTTCTTTGATTAAAGCTTCGGTTATAATTAGTGTCACAAGTGCTGCAAACGCTGTGTGTTTATGTGAGTAATCAGAGGAAACAGCTTTATTCAACCACTGCAGGATTCAGTAAAGAACATAATGCACATGGGACCCATGTTTTGTTTTCACTAATGAAAATCGTTCCATTTAAAAGTGATGATCATCTTCTGTGTGTATTCACCGCACAGTGCTGCATTTTATTATTTTGAATCTTGTAAAAAAAAAAAAAAGGTTAGATATTATTTTGTTTTTTGTGTTCTAATAATACAGATTTTTTTAAAGTACCATGTGCTGAAAAAACTGTAGTTGATCAGCATCTTTAAATGTTTTCCATTCACTTTTTGACACTGGAGGAAAGAGTAGGTCTTCTTGCAGCAGAAAATACAACAACGTTTGGTGACACAGAATCCACCTGAAAATCAATTAAAACAGATTAGCTAAAAATGCATTAAAAATACGCCTTTTGCACTCGTATAGTCAAATGATACTATGATACAAACACATTTTCAGGGACTGTTATATTGAGTGGGATAAGAGAGAGAATTAAGCTCCCTTTTATAGCAAGTAAACCCTTTTGTTAAGACTTGGAAACAATTTGCAGTATACACCCTAATAAAATATAGAAACGTTCAGTGACTGTGCACAATGGAAGCAGCTTACCAAGTCGCCTCTTTTGTCTTTACATATTTATCCATTCTATGATGCTCCATCACACCACGGTTCACTGAAAAACAGCTTCACATCCCAGTTAAGTATCAGTCCTGTGATTGTTACAATGATCACAAAACCCACCCAATCATCACGCCAACTCAGTTGTTTTAACAATAACACACACACACACACACACACACAAACACACAGACAGACAGCGATGCCCCATGTCGTCACTCTCATGAGATCATGCACCGATTTTCAGGCCATCACAGTTGAGATAAAAAGACATGCGGGCGCAGGAAGGGAGTCTCCCTAATGTGCTCTCCCCACAGCAGGGTGCACCGTCTTCTTGCATGCCTGCCCTACCTGCCCCCATTCCCCCGCTCCCCCTTAGGCCTGGTTAGATACAAACACTAATTGGATTAGCCATGACAGTAATGCGCTACTGGTTCTGGGTAGCACAAACACACACTAATAAATTGCGCTGGAGAGAATGAGCGCTTTCGCTATCATTTACGAGATTAAGAGAGATTATGAGTGGCAGAATTAAGTAAGTGTGAGAGTCCCTTGATGAGAGGAGGAGAAGCTTTCTGACCTTGGAGCTGTGGACCGGCACCATGCCTGGACAGTCAGACACAGTAATTAGCTTGCAGAGTAAGTTGCCTAGCACGCCAGCAGACAGGCTAATAATAGTGTCATTGCTATTAATAATGAGAGTGATAACGGTGCTCGTAATTATGACAGTCATAATCATAATGATGTAAATCATGTTCCAAGTTAGCACTTTAATCGGTGTGTGTGTGTGTGTGTGTGTGTGTGTGTGTGTGTGTGTATTAGGAATAACATAAACATGATAGATTCATTTGAGTGTGTTTATGATTTAATGTCAT
Organism: Lepomis macrochirus; assembly: GCA_024633595.2. Lineage (NCBI taxonomy): Eukaryota > Metazoa > Chordata > Actinopteri > Centrarchiformes > Centrarchidae > Lepomis > Lepomis macrochirus. Next base: position 16,544,649 of record JALXJV020000003.1, read on the forward strand.
TAGAGCCCTGTGTGTGTCCACTGGATTATCATTTATGTAACACTGTGTTGTTGTGGGAGTTATTGTTGGCTCTGTGTTGGCAATGTCTGGCTATCTATCTAGCCTATTGCTCACTGTTACACAGGTTGCATTCATATAGAAAATAGGCCCTTCCCTCTGTCACTCTCATTCTTTTATTTAAAATCTCTCTTTTGCACATGCATAACCACAAAAACTGAAGCCCAATCTGGTTATCAGAAGTACAAAAATGAAGGGGAAAAAGAGTACATACACACATACATGGAAACCACATGACGGCTTCACACGTCTACAGCAGCCACTCATTGAGGTATCACTAACCCTCCTTTCCAGCCCTTTTACTGAGGTTAGAGAACATGCTGTTCCTGACTTCAGTATGTTATTTTGTTCACATCCAGCAAATTTTGTACTGGTGCCAGCCGACCTTTTCCCATTGCCTCTCCTCCTTGCTTCTCCTTGACCTTTTGCTGGTCGCTGTGTCTGCTTTGTCCTTTTGTTTCGCCCCGAGGTAATATCTCACATTCGGGCCGGGTGATTTATTTACTGCCTTTCTCACACTCTTTCTTTCCACATGTGCGCACACACACACACACACACACACACACACACACACACACACACACACACACACACACACATACCCATACAAGTGCATTTGGCTTCTTTCTATCAGTCAATCTTTATTTCATTGCCTTTTTCTCAAAAGCACATAAGCACACATACACACACTTTTTCGAGAGTGTGAACAAAACAAACTTCTGTGTGGCCAAAAGCATGGACTTATTAGTGAAGATGACAGAATAATTTTGTTGAATTAAAGTTCCCCACATTCGTATTTCTCCACTGAATTAGCCATTAAGCGAGTCCAGCTTCCTCTGTGGAGTGCCATAATCCTGCAGGACAAAATGTTAGCTGATGGGTATTTTTACAATTGGTAGGATTTTATGTGGAACAACCCACTAAATAAGTGACTCTTCCAATTTCACCTTCCTCAACTTCATTTCCCCTTTTAATCTGGTGACTCACGCTTCTGTTTTGACTGACTGTCAGTCAGCCTAAGTAGCGTATGATTGAGGTTTATTGCAGCAGATTTGGGAACCACTGTTCGTATTTGCCAGAGGCTCTTTTTCTGCTGCTCTGTGTTGAGCTGAATTCATTACCAGGCACAGGCCTGGTAAATTTCTGCTGTAGGTGGCAGCATCTCTCATACAGTAGCTACTGCTTTGCAAAAGCTGAAGTTTGCCTCAGGGGCATGGTTCAATTCAAGACTTTCTTTACTTTGATTTGTGAGAGCAGATTTGCTCTGCTGTTGACCCAGGCCTACTCTGCTCACTATCATAGATATCTCACATTAAACATCAATCCTCCATCAAGGGACTGCATATACACTAGTGCACAGGCACAGTATAAAATTTTAATTTGTTGAATAACTGGCTGCCAAAACTAATCCTTAAATATCCTGATTATATTTAAGAAAATAAAGGTGTCTAAGGTTAAGAGTAACTGTAATGGAAGTACACATTGAAAATGTTCTCCTTGGATTAAGTGAGGCTTTTAAAGATTTTCTTGCTGTCTTAAACCTTTTGCTTAACTAGTTCAAAATACATCTGTTCAAGGGGTGATTTAAACCAGTGTTTCTCAACATTTTGGGGCTTGTTACCCCTTAAAATGAAGTAGTCTACTTGTGGCCCCTCGTCATGGGTTATGACCTATGGACATGAGCAATGAGCAGTTTATCCAAGGCGTGATTTTCCTATTTGGCACTGTTTGATTAGAAGGATTTTTAGAAATAAGAAAAAGGTGGAAATATCCAGTATTTCGTAAAAAAAAAAAAAATGTGATTATGGAACCAAAATCTGAAGAACTTGAAACAACTTATCATTCACTTATTCACAAAGGAGAAAAAAAGCCACTGATAAATTTGTTCAAGCATTCAGATAATCGTCTCAGTCAGGCTGTGTGACCAAGCAGAATGTCTGCATTATCCGTACTACAATACCCATAAGCCCTAGGGTTTACACTGTCAGCCAACCAATTAACTCCAAATGTTCCTGTCAGCCAATTATGCTGAAATAATGATACTTTGGAATCCCCAACCACCAGCACACACACACACACACCCACACAACACACACACACACACAGATGCCACCTTACTTCATCAGCATGCCAGCTACTCTATGTTTGTGTGTGTGTGTGTGCGCATGAGCGTGTGTGATGATGATGAAATAGCCATCTGCCACCAGCAGGCGTGTGTGAATCCCAAATGAAGACGAGTGGCTGGCTTCAAACAGCAGCAGCCTGTAAATTGTAAATGAACGGGGAGCATTTCTGCCTCCAGGCAACCCAACGTATACCTACCTACACAGCACCATTACCTCGCACTCCCTCAGATAAAAAAACACTGGTCAATTACTCTCTTTTCTTCAATTTAATCCCCCATCGCCCCTTTTCTCCTTCCATTCCATTAGATTTTTTCCCCTCTCTTTTTGAAGATGATACCATCGGAAGTGGGTCAACAGAGAGCAATGTCAGCTGTTTGCAGATATTTGTAGTGTGAGAGTGGGATGTGCAGCGTGTGCGTGTGAACAACTGAGACAGAGAGATTCACATTGTGTTTGATGTGAGTAAGCCCAGCGATGTGTTCATTAAGGTGCTCTCTGGGTCTTTCGTACTCATGATCAAATGATATGATGATAACAGTCCAGCCCTGATAGTTGATGGAAATTTAAGCTTTTACTGACAATTTGTGTCTATTAGAGGCACTCCATAAAACTGAAGACATGCAACTGAAGTCAAATTGAACATTTTTTTCCCATTACAAATGAAACCTTTGATTTCAATGAAATTGTTCTCTTATGGATAGATTTTTTTTCATCTACAGAGAGAAAATGATATAGGTGAATCACCAAGCTGAAGTTCCACCTTTTATTACAAAAATATATTTGTAATTTCTGCTATTTGGAATCCATTTATGAGCCTTAAGTTGCAGATATAATCACTTAAATGCTCAACAATGAACACCAGGTAGCATTCTTCTCTTAAAATGAACTCCGTTTTGGGTTTTGAATCTTTTCATTTTTCCCTTATAGGTCGCCCCAGAAACATTGCCACTACCACTATCAGTGGATGTCAATATAATTTTTACAGCAGACAGTTTCACTTGTTGTAGGAAGAAAAACACAGTTTAAAGAAATGGCCCAGTAAGCCGTGCCAGTGAGCCTGCATGCATAATACCAGGACCCTGGAACTGGCTCATGTAAATGGAATGGAGTTATCAATTACACCTGTGCTTTTCCTGCTTTTTCCTGCTATGGCATGCCTAAAAGTCGGCTGTGGAAAAGGTCTGTTAGGAAAGTGAGCCAAAAAAATCCATATGTGATGAAAGTTTTTAAGCAAAGAGAAAATTGATTAAAATGCAAAACATAACTTAATATACTGAACATATAATCTTTAATGCATCAAAGTGAAGCATTGAAGGGTTTCTGTGAGATGGTACGGCGACAGTATGATAGCAAAGGTTGAGTGTCTCCCTTAATTGTCAATCAAAGTCAAAGCCCATTTGTACTCCTGCATAGGGTCTATGTGCGTATCTACACTGTAGGCTACGCACGTAGCCAGGCATTTATACGTGTGCGTAGGTGTGTCCATCTTTCTGCAATTACACCCCGAAACGCTTGTCGGCAGTAGCGCTACAGCGTCCACTGTGTTGATTATTGCCAGCCAAGCAGGCTAACTTCCGGTTTAGCCCTCCGCTAACGTAAATGGGGGTAAAATTGTATATGTGTGGCTGGTGTAGCCTACGCCGTCACCCACTCCGTCGATTCGTCGCAGAAGTTTAAATTACACTTCTGCCAGACTGTACGCCCCATCATAACTGTCAAAACTGCTTGTGTACAAGTCTGCATTCATGCATGTGCATATAATGTGCTTATGTATGTGTCTTAAGACTGCTATGGGAATTCATGGGTGTACAGTTTATGTACATTTTCACATCAGGCTGCATATGCATGCATGTGTAAGGTGTGTGCACTTTGCCTCTGCACATGCATTGGTGTAGACAAGCCCCACATGAGACCTCTCAGACACAAAGGGGGTAATATATGTATAGAAGGGCCTCTGTGTCCCAGTCTTATGGAAATACAGTCTAGCTCGCTGTCTCCGTGCTCCCTGGTAATGCCTGCTGCTAAACCCCAAATGGACCATTATATGTCTGCAGAGTGGGGAGGGTCAAGAGACCTCCGATGGAAATTGGAATGGGGGTAGGGACACATTAATTCAACTTTGGTCTAGTGGTACACGCTCAAATAGGATATGCTCGTTCTGTGAAGCGCACACAAACACTTGCACACACTTGGACAAATATGCACCACACAGGATTAACTGCACTGGATTCAAATGTATACACACAGACAGGCACACACTCAGACTTATACACACTTTATCTTGGACTCCAAAGCCCATGATGGACCTAACTCGGTCCCATAATCTACACTGGCCACATGCTTAGGAGATCAACGCTGTGATTACACCGGAATGGCTCCAGCTCTGTCTAGTGTTCTCCCCCTCACTCTGCTCTCCTTTCCTCTCCTCTTTTCTCCTCCGCTTCTCTCCCGTGTGACCTTATCTCCCAGGTTTAATCAAATTGCCAGTTAGAGGCAGAGGCTGGTGCTGAAGTTGTGGATGGGAGATAGCCTGGGAGAGGGAGAGAGAGAAGGAGAGTGACAGAAAAGAAAGGGAGAAATAATGAACACAACCATGCAGCTTGGCTCTGCCTCAGAAAGGGAAAGGTGTTATAATAGATGTGGACAGACGGTCTCTGTCAGCAGCCAGCGCTCAATTCAGCCTCTCATCTCATGCATTAACACCCTGGTGCCACCCCACCCCCCTACCCCCACCCCCCCTCAACAGTCCTCTGTAACCTCTTGCTATATTTTCCCGTCAACCTCTCTCCCTGTCTCTCTCTATCCTTCTCTCTGTCTTTCTCTGTCTCTTCCCTGCTGAAGTCTGACACCACACCTCTTTCTGTTTTTCTTCACTCCCTCGTCCTCTTTTTTCTCTCTTCACTTATTCTTCTTCCCCTGCTCTTGCTCTCTGCAGCAGTTTCTCACTACATACATACACAGATCTACATATCTTCAGCAGTAATTGACATTTTCCATTTGCCAGCCTTTTTTCCTATCGGCTGCCAGCCAGCGTCACCAAGGCAACTACGACAAGCCCCATGCACTTGGCGAGAGAGAGAAATTGGGAAGGAGGGTGCGGGGGTGTTAGGTCTGCCACTGACACACACACACACACACACACACACACACACACTCACTACTTCTTTGACCTGGCAAGACCCACGGCAGCCCACTTAGGGAATAGTTAATAAGCAAAAAATAATCATGAAGGTGGCGTTCAATAAGGGCATTTAAGCTAATTTGAGGACTTAATGAGCATTTTATGATCCCTCAGGGCAGAAATGTTTGGCGAGAATGGTCATGTGCTCTATGCACACACATGTAATCCTTCAATATGTTGTGTCCATATGGATTATAATATAGAGCTATTAAATATTATAATAGGCATTTCATGTCTTTGTTACATAAGAGCAGTGTAGCTGGTTGATGTATACTCTGCAGTATGTATAAATGGACAGATGGCGTATCGTTCTATTAATCTTTGATCTATGTGTGCCTCTGTTTTTCCATTCTTCTCCATCTCTCTGTCGCTCTGTCTGTCTTTTTTGTCTCCCAGTTATCATGTGAGTTTGTCACTCTCTCTCTCTCTCTCCCGAATATGTAAAGTATAACTAATGTCCTTTGTGACTTTAATTACCCCAGTGTGTCTGAAAGGCAACTTAGTCAGCCAAATAATCAGGCAATGCTTCAGTCTGCTTCCCTCCAGCCACATTCCAGCTTCAGTCGTTATAAACTAGAACATGATACATGGGTGTCATTTTAAAGACATGTAGATGAACAAGTCTCAGTGACCATTATTTTTTCCTGTGGTTATTTTATTCATGAGATCTTGTACATTGCATTTTCATAGGTGCCAAATCTTTGTGTGCTACTGCCAATGGAAATGGCCAACATTGTCGTCTGCTGGGTGAATGCTGGCAAATTAGATCAAATTAAAAATGAAACTACAGCATGGGTGACAAAGGAACACAAATAGAATCAAAAGTCTTGCCTTAATTGATGACAAGATTTTACATTTATGACACTCCAAAATTCCTTAAAGCGTTTCTTTTCCTGGTAATCTGCCAGCCATTAATGCCAACCAGTTTTCAAGTCATTCTGAATATGAAGGCAGAGTGAAGCCAGAAGAAAAATAAAGATCAATATGAGCAGTGTGGGATATAAAACGTTTTGTGTGTGTGTGTGTGTGTGTGTGTGTGTGCTGCACGCAAACACAATGTGCTGTCACCTCACAGTGTGTCCTGGGGCCAAGTAATGAGAGAGCACAGTTGAGAGGTCTGTCACTGTCACGTCGTTCAATAGTTTCTCTTTTCTTTTACTCATTATTTTGTCTCCTCTATGGTTATTTTTGATTTGTGTCGCCACTTTCTAAAAGTATTTATTGAAACAGTTTAATAATCTGGAGAAATATTTTTAATTTTGCACAAGTTTAATCTAGATTAAATGTAGGGTAAGAAACGATTATTGAAAATAAATGCTCACATGATGGTGATTTACATTTCATTAAAAGAAGAAAGCTCCTTATCATGGTTTTATGAGAACTTTGTTTACTGTGTTTCAATATGGCACCCACACATTTACATTTACATTCTTACATTCTGCATTGTTCAACGGACATGGGCATTAGTGTCTTATTGACCTTCCAGTTTCACAAATATTAAATCTTCATGGTTTAAAAAATCACAATACAAAAAGTAATATTATGTGCTGTTTGAGGTGCCCTGTCACCAGTTTAATAGATTCTAATGGTAGCCTAAAGAATTTTTTTGTTGTGGTACCCCAGTTGCCTGCTAACAGAACATGACTGGCAATTGGGAGCACCAGGAGAATTCCCGGTGGCCTGGCAAGGTGATTGGCCTGGAGCGTCAGTCCGGTTTAGAAATGCTATTTGAAATCGGTAAGAGAAAACAACACAGGGCTGCTACAATCCTTCAGAACTGTAGGCTGTCAGCCATCTGCCTGCTTTTAACCTGATGATCTCTGTCTGTCATCACACACAATTGGAAGCATGCACATCAACATAATGTTCAGTCAGCGCATGGAGTGGCGAGCAGTGTGGAGAATAAAAAATGGACAGCACAGGAGAGAGAGAAAAGGTTGAGCTGAGAGGGAGAGCATTAAAAGGAGAGGAAAGTGCCACTAAATGATGTAAAATTACAGATATCTTATAAATATTTCAACAACACTCTTACAGTATACATTGTCTGTGTGAATGGAGTTAATGTGGAAATTGGTCTGTTCAAACTCAACTTTAAACTCCACAGTGGTATGTGTTGCTTCCAGTAAAAGATGCCTTCCAGTCTGAGTCAGACAGCCGCTCTTCCTGATTACTTCCTTTCATGACTTCTCTACATTACCACGTTAACTACACACTGCCAGTGACCACAATGGAAGCTCTGGAGTCTTCAGTCAGTATAAACAAACTTTACCATACTGTACAAATTACTGGGATGAAATGAAGCTAACTTTTAGCAGCGTGGGTGTGGTCACACGTGTTACCCTCCTTGATTCCCATATCCATATCCAAAACATCAGCCTGTGCAGAAACTGACCAGTAACCAGGTAAATTTGACTTGCAGGCTGCTGGTACTATATACAGCTGATATGGCTCCTTTCACATTAGCACCTACATACTAAGGTGTACTGTGCCAAGACCAACTGGTAATTTTGTTCAGCAAATAACTTTGTGGCAACACAATTCGGGGTGGCTGTGATTTCAAGGTAGAGTCCACTAACTGGAACATGACATATCGAAGTGTCCTTGGGCAAGATAGTGAGTGTGTGTGAATGAGCATCAGGTATTCATTCTGAGGAGCAGTTGGCACCTAGCAGCTTCTGCTACATCAGTGTGTGAACGTGTGTGAATGGCTTAAATGTTGGCATGTAGGGTAAAGTGCTTTAAATGGTCAGAAAACTAGACAGATGCTATTTAAATGCATTGCCATTTACAAGTTTTAACAGTGATAACTCAAGCAACATACTTATACATTGGTGTTATGAGTTTGCACATTTTGTCTTATCTGGGTTTCCTCAGAAGGGCCAAAGACCTGAAGGTTAGGTGAACTGGAAACTGTAAATTGCCTTTAGGTGCAAATTTGCATGAACATGTTTATCTAGGCTCAAGCCCCCTGTAACCCTGCACAGGTTAAACTGAATTGGATGAATAATATTTTTGACTTGAAAGACATTTTGACATGTGACAGCAGGAAAAGCACAGGTGTAAATAATAAAACAAATGATGGCTGTATTCCATTTGGTTGCTTCAGTGTCAGGGTCCTGGTATTGTGCATGCTGGGCCACACTGCCATGGCTAGAACAAAACAAAGCCTTCATTGATGTTATTAGTAACACCTTTGCTTTTCCTATTATCGTGAACTATCTGTTGCACTATAGCCTATATTTTCATACTGTATTTTCTCCTACTGTATTTATATACTTAATATATACTATACAAATATGTAATTACTAAATAGGATAAAATTCATGTACAGTGACATTTCTAGAAAGGATGCACCATCATGGAGACTTGACTTGGATTCTGTCCACCTCCATTTTTGTGAGACGATCACGGCTGCTTTGGGATCTCCTGTGTCTAGTGTGGTTGGAGAGATGAGAGCTGATAGTGGTGTGGGGTGGCAGGATCGAAAAATAAGATAATCAGCAGGAGCGGAATCACGTATTGTAAACCATAGCAATGACTAAATTGAGGACTGGTGCGATTTCCATCAGCACTGAGCTTTATGCTGTAACCAGTGGAGATTCTAGCCATGATTAGAAGGGGTGCATAAGATATGCCCACTCTCTTCATTAAAAAAAAACATGCAAAAGCAATGATACATGCACACACACACACACACACACACACACACACACACAAACACGTAGTCCAGGCCTTTATCAAACACATTTCACACAAATCCAATCAGTCTTGTCGTTAAAAAAATGAAAATTTGGTTATCATGTCAGGCAATCCCACAAATAGGCTGTTGGCTTGGCAAAGACAAAGCTAAGAATGACCTCCTCCTCTTCCATTCTGTGTAATAAGAGGCCATAGCAGTCAGCAGCCATAGCACTGTGTCAGTTTTTGCTTGCATCTGCGGGGCACAGAGAAAACGCTCCTTCTGGGCCAATTGCTCCATTACTCTCTTTGTCTCTCTTTTCACACACACACGCACACTTTTTCATCTCTCTCCTGTTCCTCCTCTCCGAGGCTTAGTCTTTCTCCCTTAATGAGCAGCTAAAGTATTTCAATTAAAGTGTCACCTGTCAGTCAGACAGCTCCAGGTGATGTTTTGTAATGTTGAGCCAACATCACTGATCCCTAAACCAAACTGCCAGCGGAATTAATTTCAATCATCCCTGCTGTGCGTGGTCGAACCCAGGGACTGAGACAATCCCCTAGACTCCACAGATATGTACACCTCCTGTACTGTCTTACCTCCGCCACCACCAACACCCCCTCCCCTACTCCTCCCTCCACCCCTCCCGCATGTCTCCTCACTTTAATTAGCTCCGGATTAAATTAAAAGCTATATGTTGCCGTTAATTGATTTATCTTGAGACAGGGTCTATAATTACAGGTTCTCAGTGGAGAGATCTATGCTGTGACACTAGAGGCTTCCCTCACTTTATTGTCTGGCTCTGTGTGTGTGTGTGTGTGCGCACGTGTGTATGTATGCATTTATGTGTTGACAGTGTTTGTGTGTGATCACCACCGTAAGCATAATAAGCATTGTTTGAGCCAGTCAGAGGTTAGCGAGCAGGCACCACTCGATGAGCAAGGGAATAAAAGATGTTGCAAATAGATGTCGTCTCGCCATAATGAAACACAATTACAGCTTTATTAGAAGATGTAATTGCTTTGTTAGAGCATCTCAATTTGTCCTTGTTGTGCACCGTTTATTCCTGCCATTATACAATGCACATGCTCATCCATACTTGACCTGCTATGTAATATGTGACGCCCCTATTCAGTTATTATTCTGCAAGCACGGAGAGTTGTCTTTATTGTCTTTATGGAGAGAAGTGGGCTTTTACTGGTGATGGGTGGTTTGCTGTGAAGTACACAATGAGGGAGCCTGAAGGCTCTGGCTGTATCACTGGCAATTGGTATTCTGTGGCGTAACACGCACACACAGACAGACACTTCCTGTAACACACAGGCTTCAGGATGGATACACGTAATTTAAATGCAGATGCACACTGACAAGCATGCAGACCCTCCCAACTATACACACACCTTTTCTCTATTTCTCTACCCAAACTCCTCTCACCCAGGTCATCTAAATGGGAGAGAAAATGAACCTGCCGGACTTCAGTGTTCTTTTTTCATCCTATTCTTCCTTCCAGTCCACTGTATGCATCCTAATCAGGGTCATCGGAGCGCTGAGCACTGTCTGTCTGTCAGTTGTAACACCACATGTTGGCCAGACTGGCTGGCATCAGGCCTGGAGGTGTGAAATGAGCCCACTGGGGGCTATAGTCTGGCTTGAGCACTAGTCAAACAGCTCCGGACATCATGAGAGTGGGAGAGAGACGGGGTGGGGGGCCGAGTGAGTGCAGCGAGGCAGAGGCAAAAGAAAGAAAGAAACAGACGATATGAAAGATTGTGAGTGAGAGGAGGGAGAACAAAGGAGTGAGGGAGGAAGAAAAAAAAGATAGAGGCCAACTCATCTGGAGAATGAGGGAGAGATGAGAGAAAGGAGAAAGATGGATAGAGAGAGAGGTGATGAGAGATGGAGAGACATGGCTCATCTGCTTCTGCTTTTTGGCTGTAGCGAGATTGCAGGATTTCCTAGATCAGCCAACTGTGGAAGTGAATTTTTCCCTTGCTTGTCTTCCTTCACTCCCTCTCTTCCTCCACCTCTCTCTTGCACTTTCTCTCTCTCCCCCATCGTCTTTGTCCTCCCCATTTTTTCCCTGTCACTGAGCAATGGATTAAATTCCTATTTCTTTTCCAGTGCTGTTGTGATATGAGATTATACTCCCTATCCTCCATCTCTGTGGTACCAGTCTGTCTTCTTATTCCTACATGTCTCTCTCAATTGTTACTATATCCCGTTTTTATAGTTAAAGCCTTTTTTGAGATCAAAACATGGTACCATTAAAAGGCTCGATATAGGAATCACAGGCTGAATTACATGCAGATATGTTGTGCAGTTGTAAAATATATATAGATGAAAACTCTGTGACCTCTGTAATGTGATTAATAAAATGTAATCACATTGGGTGCCTAAGGATGGTAAATGAGGCTCAGTTGGATGGTCAGTAGAGCGGGTGGTGCACCCATCTGCCTGTCCAGCACTTTGGGACAGAACTTTCTTGACAATTATTGGCCAGGTTGATATGAAGTTTAATTATGGAAGGAAAAGCATTTTGTTTATAGGCAGTTTTTCACAACTTGATTCTTTGGCAAATACAGCAACATGTTTTTGACTGTGTAATTTTAGGTAGTTTGGTGTTTAGAGACATGTCTTAATATGTTTTTTTGATTAGAATGACACTTTTATGTGTTACAATAAGATAATGACAATGTAACAAGGCATAGCCTTGTTTAGGTATCAGGCACCCCTGACGGTTAAACAAGGCTCATTCTAAAATACTAAGAATGCAATAGCTGAATAGTATATATTTCATCAAATGATATTCCTGAAAAGGTGAAGAGAGTCTGGCCTACATACTTCAACTTAAGATGATATAGTTATAATGTAAGCATACAACACCATTGGTTCTACGCAAGTATGCATTTGAAATATGGATTTTCCATGTGTCTGGGATCAACACTTTGAAGCGGTAGGTAGTTACGTGTTTTCACATCCTTATTGAACTCAGTACCATTCAGTGTGAAATCCATCAGCTAAGCTCCATGAGAAGGTGCAGCCTGCAAAAAAAAAGTCCTCCTAAAACTCTCCACCTCTCAGAGGGTGACTACTTCAGACAAGAATGTAGAAGTTGTCAGTACTGAATTGTTAGTAAATTACTGCAAGTTATACTGTACCTCTGGGGAAAGTAGTTTTTTGCTTTTCCTTCCAGCTCGGCACCAAGGGATGGTCACTGCCTTTAACCTTAAACCTTGGCAGGAGAATTGTTAATAATAATAAGCATGTTTGGAAACCAGAGTACTCAAAGGACACTTACATGACAATGAGAGAGTATGCAAACTTCAAAAGGACAGCCACCATTCACATTTGATCCTAGGACCTTTTTGCTTTGAGGTGACAGAGGCCGAGGCAAAGTGCTGAACCACTGTGCTGCCTCTCACCAACATGTAGTAGCCAGTAGCCCCACAGGCCAGTATACATTAGTAAAAACATAAAACTCAGTGTTTTAAATTGCTTTAGATTGCATGAAAAATGTTTATCTGTACTCATCAAAATGCAATGGTAAGAACCTCAAGGGCCTGCTGAGTAAAGCTGTTAGCTAGTGACAAGTGGTTAGCCTCAGCCATTCTATAGGTGGCTAGATGTCAAAAACCAAAGCCAGCTTCTCATCTAGATTACAGTTTGCTAGCCTCCCTCCATCCATCTCTCTTTTCCTCTGGACGGATGGACAGAATATTAGGCCTGTTTCCACAGCAGTGTGTTAAACCCCATCCTGCGCTAAGTGACCTATGATTAATTGCACATTATTAACTTAACTGGGATTGTTCTCCAGATACGTAGGCGTCGATAATGTCTGAATCCTCTTTAATAGGCCACTTCTGACAGTATTCATAATGTGCCATTTGCCCTGATCCCTCCCTAATGTATTCCCGCTTTGTGAAAATTTCACTAATTTAGGGGTGAGGGAAATGGGCCAAAGGGAACGGCAGAGCAGGAGTGGGATGATTCTCCCATCGGTAAGTTAGCCCACAGGCACAAGCCTTTTGGGGGTGGAGGAAAAAAGCAAAGTTTGTTCATGTGTGGAATCCCCATTCTGGGCTTTTTCTAGGAAGAAGATAGACAGAGTTCAGTTAAATTTATAGGAGACAGTCTCACCAGATATTTTGTAGGATATACTGTGCATTATGGTTTACTGCTGTTATTTCAATCCCCTATTGTACACTGTTCATTTTTATAACTGTATTATAACAATAATTTTATGCTGTTAATGAGTTGGGGTGATATTCACACCTCCAGGGAAGCAGAACAGGTGGAAATAATAAATTGTAATTTAAATAGAGCAAATCCAGCTTATTACTCTTAATTAAAGTAACATTTGCCTTTTAGTATATTCATACCAACCATATAAGTTGATGAGCAGTCAGTGTGTGCTTTTTGTCGAAAGAATGTTACTTGCTTTATTTTGAAAACCCACTGAACGTTCTTACCTTCTCAGTGACTAACTTTCCAACTCTAATCTCAAGCCAACCACATATAACGTAGCTCCAAATTGAGGTGCTCACTGCTGTCAAACACTCTCCAGTTGACCACCTCATTCTCCACTTTTGCTAATCTTCCTCTCTCCAATCTGCTGGGGTCATACACCAATACACTTTATATCTCCAAATGAGGTGTCCACACAAGAGTACACCTAAGCCCCCACATACACCCACCACACCTTACACTTGCACGTGCACACAGCACACAGACACAGACACACACACACACACACACACACACACACACACACACACACACACACACACACACACACAATTTGCTTTCCCATCTCTCCACCAATAGCTCTCTAATCCCCCTTCTCTCTCTGTCTGTGTTTGAGTGTGTGTGTCTCTGTGTATCTGTCTGTGTGATTTTGTGTGTACAAGTGTATTTATGTGCGATGTAAAAAGCAGCAGGGTTTATCTTCTGTCTCTGTGTGATGTGGCGCAAACAAAGGCAGCGTCCACGCAGCCCCAGCCTGCGTTGCAGCAGGACTGTAAACACTGTGCCACTACAAAGGGAAAAACCCTTGCCGCCTGCCTGCCTGTGTAAATCCCTCTGCTTTCACCAATTAGCACCAGGGAAGAAACTCACCACTTGTGTGCCGTCTGCTGGTGTTTATTAGTAGAAAGAGAGTGTCAGACAGAGATAGAGAGAGAGAGGCAGACACAGAGAGGGAGGGAGAGGGAAAACATATTGCTCAGTCGTATAGAAACTGTGGTACAATATGCCAGAGCTGACATTTATGACTGTTTAGATAGTCATAACCACAGCAGGCGGTGATGGTAATAATGCTGTGTTGACATTAGCCCAGGTGGGAATATGTCAGCGTTGCATCGCCACCACCAAATTGCCACTTCTATTGTTGAGTAATTAATGCTTAATTAGGAAGCTTGCTTCAATCAGCCGTGGGGTCATTAAGAGAGGTGTCGCACGCACAATAAACAAATGTTACCTTTACAAATGCAAATCTAGCTGTTGTTTTTTTCCTGTGCCCTCTTTTTGTCCTTGTGCCGCCAAGCATAAGGAGTGAGCGCATGGAGGCATCCATCTTGGGCTGGATGTGAGTGCTGAAGGATTGGATGGGGACAAGGTTTCTCTCGTGCTGCTTTTCACTGCTGCTGAGTTGCTATTTTGTCTCGCTTTTTTCTTTCCAAGGCAGCTCCAATGTGGTTTATTATGTGATCTGGGTTGTTATTTAGTGATGGATCCCCATTGCCACTGTGCTGTCACACTTCAACCTATGAAGGGAGGCTGGGAGGGGCAAGAAAAGATGGGGTGGGGGTACAGTCATTGGAGAAAGTGGTGGTGGGGGGGCTAAAGCTTAGCTGGGGGAAGAAAGAGAAGAGGAAAGCATGCAGCGTGCAGCTGGAAGAGGCAGAGATGAGCGGAGGCGTGAAATTGCCACTGCATCGTCCACCGCCCACAGCACCCCCCTCAATTTCAACCTACCACCCGCTTGCCCCCTCCGCTCCACTCCACCGTGGAAGGGACCATGCCTGCACTGACTATAGCACTTGTGTGTGCGTGTGTTGTGTGTCTCTACCCCAGCAAACTAAGTATGACACCTGGTGCTTCCGTTTGCCATGCCCAAGTAATGCATTCCCTCACTCCCTCCCCCCATATATATATATTCGTTAACGCACACACACACCTACACACAAGCACACTTCACCCCACACTCCCTGCCCCTCCTATAGAGTGGTCATAACTCACACTAATTGTATTTCGTAGGTGGTGCTCAGACGTAGAGTGCATAGTGAAATGTAGCGCGAGATCGCGAGAGAGCAGTAATGGGAGTGAGGGCAAGGTATTGGATGGGGGGGTAACGCCGACCTATTGGCCCCTGAAAACACACATTATGCATTTGGGGTGGACACACACGCACCCACATAAACAGGCTCACACTCAGCAAGCATGAAATGAACACACACAATGCAGACGCGTGAGCATTTAAGGTGCCACTGTGTGGAGACACCTATGCACCCTTTCAAAGTCAAACACATATATGGGGACAATAGGCACCTGCCCATTTAACATACATGTAAATAAATTATTAGTTGTTTGTTAATGCAAATGTATGTACTTGAAGGAGTCATTGAACCCCTTCTCCTTTATTTAACCTTTTACTGGGTTGTTTGTGTAAGCTTGAGACCTTGAGATGTCCCAGTCTGGACTATATAAAACTCTATGCATGATGAAAATGCTAATACAAGTTTTGTTCCGTACATGCTGCCAATATGATTTCAGACATATCCGCAGACCCGGTCATAATTTCAAACATGTGGTTGCACACGCGCACACACTTGCCTTGTTAATCAGTGTCATAATAAATCAGAGGCCTGGGGTTTGATTTTTGGGGGGGCATAATAAGCTCATCTGGCCAGTCAGAAGGTTTTCTCTGCTGCTGTGTTGACTGCTCTCAGGTAATTAAAGAAGCAGCTACAACTGTGCTGTCCAGTCCCCCATGAGTCCCCCATTGTCACTCCATTAGCAGCTAACCTGGACAACATGCAATCGGGTTGACACACACCAAAGAAAGCCACTATATATGACGCTAATCTACTGTGTTGGTGAGTCTATTGGAGAAGCCAATATGTGGAATTTTTTTGAACACGTCCAACAGAGGAGGATGAAAAGAGATGGCCTACAACAAGAAATGTCTTCATGGATCACCTTGATATGAGTGCATTATGAGTGAAAACGCAAAACACACAATTGAACTGTCCATCATCTGGTTTGTTAAAGCAAACACATTGTACATTGCACACTGTTGTTTGTTATGCGTATCAAAAATAAATAAATAATAAAAAGTATCATGAGTAATCCAGTCACTTATTGGTAAACATTAACACTGCATTAATCAAATGCCCTTTTAATACTATTTTTTTTAAAATTGAATCAATCGACTCTGTAAAGTGAATGAGGTTTCTCAAAGTGATGAAAAATTAATTATCACCCAACTCTGCAATCACATGGACCTTTTTAACCTCTTTTCTCTAATCTTTCTGGTGTGATGTCACACATATTTATTGTATGGTTGTGTCTCATTATTCTTTTTTATATTTCTAGGGAACCAAATACGACTCCACTGGTATGATTATATTGTTCTTTCTAAGTTAGAAATTGTCACTGACATGATAGCTATAATGACTTATTCAGATGATAATACGTCAGGGTTGTGTATTTGTTTGTTTTAAATTTCAGACCGTCATTTATGTTTTCTCCCCATTTTCTCATCACTTTCCACCAGTGGAAGATTGTCTGAGCAGAGCTTGTAACAAGAGGACGTTCACTGTTAATTACGGTAGTCGGCATCATCTAGTGGCAGAAAACACAACAACATAAATTCCATGTGAAAGTCAGTTTAAACCAATTGATTACTTTTTTAGAAAAAAGTGTTTGTTTTGGTGCCTTAGAACAACTCAGGAATGCAATATAAGGAAAATTATTATTGGGTATTGGCATATTCAGTGATTCACAATGTACGCTCTGTATACAAATATAACTGACTAATTCACTGATAATGGACAAACTCATAAAAACTCATTAAATCGTCAATACTTTAGCTATGTTTTCTTCCAACATTTTTGCAAACTTTAGGCAAATCAAATTTAGTTAGATCTTTATCACATCTTCTCTTTATTGTTTTCTTAACTTATCCTGGCCGCATTCCTGAGGATGCTTGGTCTGATTTAGCGTCCAATTCCCTCCCAACAATCGTGTGAACCATGAAATAAAAATCGAGGTGTCTATGATCAAAAACCCCCAACAGCCTGTGAGAGTGAGCTAAGAGAGTGAGAGAGTGAGAGGAAGCGTCACCAACATGTTGGTATTTGCTCAAGCTATAAAATGTATAAACCAATCTGATTTCCTCTTATTAGACAGGAGGGAAACTAGCTGATGACGACGGTTTGCTTCCATGGTTGTTTATGTCTGAAGTCACATTTGATCATATGAATTTCTGAATGATCCAACACTGAAACCCTTTACTATAAACAAATCTACCACTGCACACCAGGCATTAGCTTCAGCCAAAGTTTGTTTTTTAATAGAAAGCTTTAGGTGTTTTTTGAATTTCTGTCACTGTAATGTATTGGTGAAGGTTTAGCATGCTTCCATCAGACAAGGACTAGTAATGAGAAGCCGATTGACTTTCCACTGCAGCCTTGAGCAGCCAAGAAGAAAGAATACAAACCTCTCCATTGTTATCTCTTCTTCCTCCTCTTTTATCCCTCTCTCATTGGTCAAAAGAGGAAGGTAATTCCAGCCAGCTCCTACTTCACACCTTTAATATGTGTCTTTTGCTACTCCCACCCCTGGCCTCCCTCCTCCTATGCTTTCCGTTCTCCACTTCCTCCCCCCTCCTTCCCTTTGCATGTCTCCTTCTCTCCATCTATCTTTCTGTCTCTATCTGTCACTCGCTCTCTCTCTCCCTTCTTCCTCTCTCTCTCTCTCTCTCTCTCTCTCTCTCTCCTGGTGCAAGGTGATGGAGGCGGGTGTGTGTGTGTCTCGGAGAGCACGCCTCAGGGATTATACAGCCCGCTCGCATGAAAGATTCATGATGCTCGGGAGTGTGTGTGTGTATGTATGTGTGTCCCTCACGCTCAGGCACTGACTGGAAAAAGGGAACAGGGAGAGACAGAGAAAAAAGGAAAGAGGGTGGGGGGATGCAGGGTACAGAGTGTGAGACAAATTGATGGTGCACAGCAGCACTCTACAGGCTGCGATTATACTTCTGCCTTCTTTGCACACTTAGACGCCATCTTCTTAGGCCTGCTTTATACTGAAATGACCAATGACCAAGGAGTTTGGAACCTGTTTGGAGCAGAAATATTCACATCTGCAGTGTCCATTGAAAACCGCCTGTCTCCAAATTTTGTGATTTTGAATTTTTCTGAATGTTTCGAAGATTTTTCAGATAAACTGAAGCTCACATAAAGTTGTGGTTTTGGAGATAAATGGTAGAGGTCTTTTAGGCCCAATCCATAACTGTCCTCTGAAAAACCTGAGAAGCATGAATTGAGACCCATCAGAGGAGGACCAGAAATTTATTTACCCATTCGTGATACACTCGTCATTTAACAAGCAGCTGCCGTCAAAAAAACAGAAATATAGACAAATGAATGTAACGTCACTGACACTAATCTCAACAACTATTTGCACTTATAGCATTTATTTCCTGCGGTGATTAAGACGTGGTCAAAGCTGCTATTGTGTTCTCTCACATCATCAACTCAGGTATTACACAATAAAACCAGACCCTACCCAAACCGATGAGTCTGAGAATTATTTGAACCCAGTTCGAGTCCATGGTTTTTAGAAACCAGCTACAATGGAGCTATCGTGCAGTGCAAATATACAAATAACTGATCTGTATAAATCCAGCTTTGAGTTACTTTCCATAGAACTTGCAGGTGAAAATAGCAATATCACAAGAGGCTGCATTTGCTACAGGTACTACAGTCAGGAAGTTCAGACTGAATTATACATCCATGATTTTTACAGTGCATAAAACACGAAAACACAGCAGTTTAATATACTATGAAAAGAAGTAACTAGGCGGAACCACCTGCCAGAGCACTGTGCCAACTCACTCACATAAATAAGGAGGCTGTGTTTTTTAATGCAGTAATGTTGGTCTTATCACATAGAGATAAACACAGAAATACACATGCTCCCTGTCTTTGTCAGTAAATAGCTTCTTGTGCCGTCAATCACAAATCCATTCAGTTGTTGCCGATGTGCAGGAAATGGCCAGGTTCAATGTCAACACAAATGAAAAGAAAGGAAGTACAGTCAGTATCATGATACAGCAAAAACAACCATTTCTTTACAGTTTTGAAAATTGTTTGTAGTCAAAAAAGTTTGTAGATCGCCAATACACAACTCTAATAACTGGTAAATTTAAAGAGGTTAAAACTTTCCCCCTGCCCTCTCCCTCCCTCTGTATGTAACTCCCTCTTGTCAGGTCCATGCCAGGAAAGACTGGCTGGCACAATAAGTAGCTATGAGCTTCTCATCCAGAGGAAGTGTGTCATTGCCAAGTGTCTATTGGTGTAGGACAACTCTATTCATGTGCCTTCACCTTGGCAGTCTGATTGTGAACAGAGGGAGGGGAGGAAGAGGGGTGGCGGCTGTGTGTGTGTGTGTGTGATGTGTATGTGTTTATCAAAACCTCACTGGGTGCTCTAATAGCCCCTCGCAGGCCTGTTCCCCCTTTTCTCTCTCCAGCATCTTCAAACACATTCCATTATTGCCGCTTTTGATTGCATTTCAGATTAGAGAGTGCTGGCGGAAAGAGAGCAAAAGAGTCAGAGAGAAAGGGAAATGGTGGCAGAGAGAAGGAGATGGATGGGGATGAGAGATGTAGAACATAGGAAGAGAGGAAGGGCAGATCAAGGGGAGACACAAACAGACAGACAGACAGGGAGAATGAGAGAGAGAGTTCAAATGAGAGACAGACAGAAGGAAAATGGGAAATTGAAAAAACTGCGAAAGAGCCTCTGGGAGAGCGTATTATACGGCCGTTACCCCCCTCCAGTGCGGCAGCGAATGGGAGAGGCTGAGTACCCACTATTCCAGTGACCTTGGAGGTCAGTTGGAGGAAAGTAGCATTAATCAAACTGACGCCCAGGCTGAGGCAGATGATAGCAGGCAGCAATGCTCAAAACAACCTCCCCTCCCCCACCACTCACCCACCCATCAACACCACCACCAGCATTACCCCCAACACTCCTCACACACACATACATCCCTCCATATTTATTTGCATTCTTCTCTGCTTCCTCTTTCTGTTGTCTTGCTTTTCACATATCACCCTCTTTTCAATTTTCTCTCTTTCTTTCCATCTCTCCTCCTTTTTGTTGACATCATCCATCTCCCTCCTTCCTCCTCCTTTGTATGCCCTAAAACCTCTCCGGATCTCCAGCTACAAACAGTGAATTAACCCATCTCCACCCTGTGTTAATGGACTTCTAAATATCAGACCTTGCCTGTGGATATGCCGTCAACATTTACATTGGATGTGAGATTGAGTTAGTTGCCTCTTGGCCACCCGCAGATGTGTAGATATCGATTTGCGTGTTTTGCTCTCTGCCTTGGTGCATATTTTGTGGAAATGGCTGGTGGTGAGACAGAGTTGGATGTTTGCAGGAATGCATGTGTGCATGTACTGTATGTCTAGAGGTATGTGAAAAATGACATGCAGTCCCTCCAACCTCCGAAAGTGGCCTTTATCATGCCATTTTCTCACTCCATGTAAATGCAGAAGCAGTGATTAATTGTACAACACTGTGCAGTTTTGACCTCAGGTGTACATTTATTGTGAAACTTTTTTAAAACAATTACTAAAGATTCTTGCTTGCTGTGGTTTTGGCCTTAGCAAGGTGAAGGCTGCCAGAGCCAATGCATCCATCTCTCCCCTCTATGCAATGCCAGGCAGCCAGCCAGTCAAAAAGCAGGTGTGTACATGTGGTAGTTCTGTGTGTCAGTCAATACAAACCAATCAATACCCTCAGGGATCTTACTGAATAAGGTGTGCGTTATAGTGTGTAAGAGTGAGAGAGAGACAGAGTGAGAGTGTGTGTTTGGTCTGGGGGGTGGGGTGGTTATAGGAGGCTGGGTTAATCTGTGGCCGCTCGTCTGCGCTGATGATAGTATTGATCTGGTGAAGATCATTTGAAGGTCAGGATATGTTGTCTCTGTTTGAAACCCCTTGATCTTAATACACTATCTGTCCTTTCACTGCTGGTATATGGCCGCGTATACTATTTAATTTCTAATGGAAACACGAAATATAACAGCGGCAGGCCTTTAAAGAGCAAAGCAGCAGGCCGAAAAATAAATCTCTGGCTTTCGGTTTTACAAGCATGAGTATAAAGATAAAGCAGACAATGCGTTTGCGCCTGTGTTTTGAGTGATAGTGATGTTAGCATTTTTTGATTGACACTTCTACTACCTTCCCTCTCTGTGGGTCATTATCATCATTTCAGAATGATGAAACAGAAACTAGGCTTGTTAGCACTTAATTATTCATTTGAATCCATAAAGGCAATCAATTAAGCTTAAGTGTGCAATAAATCTGATTAACCAGTCAGTTCCCAAAACACCATAAAATCCACGCAGGTCTTATACCCTGGTAATGAGTTTGCAAGTAGGGAGGGAGAAGGGGCTAATAAGTGAGGGTGCTCACCCACAAACAAATACACACATAGATACACACACACACACACTCCTGTATGCAAGCCACTGTTGTGCTTGTTTTTTCTGAGTGTGTGTGTGTGTGTGTGTGTGTGTGTGTGTGTGTAGTGATAATTTAACGTATTAGCTATTGGGGATGAAAGATAAGCAGGGCTTAATGTATGCTAATATTAAGGTCTGCAGCTTCCAACAAAATAAAGCAAGGTCATCAGGAAAAGGCGCACTTGTAATTAATAGATGAATTCATTACAAAAACAATGACTCAGTTCAGAAACACTCATTAACAAGATAAGGCATTTGAAATGAAAATAGAAACGTTAATGTGTTGACAATGAGAGCCACTATATTCAACCTTGAGTCGCTGTTAATGCAGTGTGCGCGTTTGATTGGGCAAATCTGCCGGCCTCTTTTCCGCCACCGCTGTATCATTCCTCATTATTCTCTGACACACTCGCTCGCTCGCCGCCTCTCTGCCTTCCTCCCTCTATTCCATCTTCTATCCCTCTCTCTCTCTCCCTTCCTCCCTCACTGGCCTTTACCTGCTCGCTGGCCTCAGGGGAAATTACCACAGCTCAAAAACGCTGTCCTACTGCACCGCAATGCTCCACTCTGCCCTGTCTCCCTCCGCCCATACGCCACACACATATGGACATGCACACACACATACTATAGACGTGCGCTCACACACAAGCATGCATGCACACAAAAACAACACCACATACACACAGAGGCTGTATACTCCTTCTCCACCCCTAGCATTGATCTTTACCAGTCGCTGCTTAGACTGTTTCTTCTTGCTATTGTCCTTCCCCCCATAATATATTATGTATTATACAGAGCCGTATACAGAGGATTAGAAGCATTTGTTGCCACGGTCTGTACTGTATTTGTATAGAAGAAGTGGTCTGAAAGTGTATCTATGTGCTTTTATAAACAGCATGTATAACAGTAGCGGCGCCCATGTTACATGTATGAATGTGTGTTTTAGTGCAGGGGAGTGTGAGTGTGTACCTAACAGCTTTAATGTGTCAGACCTCTTCTGTTCAGGGTAATTCACTCTTTAGTCTTAATGAAAGTTAATGAAAAGGATCCCTCCTCCTCTTATGGACTACCATGCCTTCAGCCTCCAGTTTGTCTTATCGCTCCTTGCAATGCTGCAGACCTCTGAGATGAGCAATGAGCAACTCAACATGGTTTTACCACTATTCGCTATTATTTAATGGATAGGCACTTCAATCACATTGCTAATCAGAGTGAGAAAAACTCACAATGAATGTTTCAGCTCAATCGCACAGCTACTACTTGCAAATTTGGCTTTGAAGTAGCGGGACTGGAAGACTTGCTGCACAACATTCTTCTTTTATGTGCTGTTAGGAGATGGTTTCATTTGGCTCCTTTCACTGTCAGAATTATCATCATGACGGTCCTTTTGCATATGTCAAGTCATGCCTTTGGAAATGTCACTTTGAGTGAAGCAGCAGTAGCTCGCTGTCTGCATTTTGATTACTCACATGCATAAAGTCCAGACTGTTGTAGAAAATTGAGTATTCATAATCAATACTAAAATACTGACACCCCCAACTCATTAGTCATTCTGCATCACACTGCAAACTATACATGCCTTCTTCTACAATGCAGTGTCAGGGGAATGAGGATTTAAAATCAAGATCTGCTTTTGAACTCTGATGATGTTTGTTTGGTTAATTCCACAAGATTAAATGTTCAGATGATGCATTTGGAAAGGGGTTTCATATTTTAGAATAAGGCAAAAAATAGATTTTGAGTGGAAAAAAATAATTTGATGATCCTATAAATTCAGCTGGTCTGTCTAAACTATGGAATTTATTTTGACTTCTAAAGAAAAAGAAAATAAAGCCTCTTGGGCTCTTTTCATGTAATTTGTCTGGTGATGTGGCTGCCTTTTATAGATGAGTGTGATTATTAATGTTTCTGGATGGAGATACTTTCTCTCATGGGAAACATGTTTAAGTGATAAAATGTAGCCACAGAGCACACAAGTGTGTGTATGTGTATTTGTGATGTGAGAGTACAGTGAGTCTGCGTATGGTATGCATGAGAATCTGTGGTTTGGTGTATGCACGTGCATTCTTGTGTCAATTTGTGCATGTGTGCGTGTGAGTCTGGCAGACTCCAGAGGCAGGCTTGAAATTAAAACCTTATGCGGAACGCGGCTCATGATTGGACTGGAATTAAAACAAAAGGCAGAAGAGCACTCTGGAAAAAAAAGAAGAGAGGAGAAGAAGAGAATGGCGAGAGAAGGAAAAGGAGAAGTGTATTGTCTGAGAGGGGAAGGAGTGAGCAGTTGCCTCTGCTGCAGTCCTACAGCTCGTGTCTGGGCTGTTTCTTATCAGAATGTCAGGCGGACCTTTCCCATTGGCTTGCCTCTGTCAGCAGTCTGCTTAAATGTGAAAGCAATTGGGTAAATTGGTGGAGTAAAAGAAACATCTCAGAGACCCCTAAAAGAACAGCCGTGATGAGCTGGAGAGTGGATGTGCACAAGAAAGGATGTGCGCACACTCACGCTCACACTCACATAAATACACGTGCATGTCTGTACACATGCACACACCTAAATAGTTCTCGCCTTTGATTGCCAAGATCATGTCAAACCGCTATCGTTATTTCGAGTCTCAGTTGTCCTTTGTGGTGCACAGATTTCCATTTAAAGATTTAATCTACAGGTTATGGGCACTTTAGTTTGCATGATGTAATAAATCACTGGATTAGTGCTTCAGGTAAACACGTTTGAACTCTGAGCCTATATATTTACACAGAAAACAATTTATTTAGGTAGCATGAATGAACAGCAAATTCCTGCATACAGTTTAATAGTATGTGATCCACGGTGAACTACATATCCCCTAAGGCGTTTCTGAAGACATTCCTCTCTGCGCTCACCTCTTTTAACCCTGACTATGGAACATCTGCTTTCGCCATTTAGTTGGAGTTTGCTATTTTAATAGCTCTGGGCATCTTGCCTTGAAATGGAGAAAAAAAACTAAACTTTTGGCCCAGGCCCCTGGTTTTCTCATTAGCAGTCTCTCCCAGTGATGTATAGGAGCTCCGAGCTTTGCTGAAAGACTTCTCACTGGTCAGCCTTCCCCCTTTGTGGACTGCAGCCTTGACCTGTTCCCACCTCACAGTGTGTGTGTGTGACTGTGTGTGTGTCTGTGTATGGAGCGGCCATTTCCATGAGAAAGGAGTGCAGAGAATGGACAGGGGCCTGCATTTTCTTTCTCTGAGACATCTGCAGACATGATTCAAGCAGCACAAGGGCGACTTCATCCATCATGTTGAGAATAGCCTGGAATTATCGTGCCATGTTTCTGGATATCATGTGATCACAAGGTTCTTGGCAAAGGTCATCTTGGGTAGGGAAACTTGGGGCAGGCCCTTTAAGAGACACATGAGTCTGCTACATAAAGTTCATGATGCAAGTTTGAAATTACTTGTAGACTTTTACGACGCATTTATTTCTGTGCTCTTTTGCGCTATTTTGGTCATGAGTCACATGAAGTACGGTATCTTTTTCTATACTGTAAAGTATTATGTAACTTTATCACTAGGAGCTAGTTGTGAAAAGTAACTCATTACTCATAGTGCATTTATTTCAGTTTTGAGTTATTTGTACTTAACTTGACTATATCCATGTTCTGATATTTCATACTCCTACTCCACAATAATTCTCTGGAAAATATTGTAGGCCTACGTTTTACTAAACGGCATCTATTAACCAGCCCTAGTTACTACTTTGAATGTCATAAATTTACATACAAAGCATATCACTAGCTTATAAAATATGATGCATTGAATACACTTTAACCATAAACAACATTAAAATATGGCTTGTATGTTGATGCATTAGTAATAATGTTTTACTTTTACTGAGCTATTATCAAGGTATTGGTCCTTTTACTGAAAGCTTCATTAATTTATTTTTTGAACAATCAGGGGCACCACAACTAGCTGTAAACATAACATTGCCTGATGTGCCTGAAATGATGCTGATGGGAGTGGTGTGAGTGAACCAAAACAATACTGTTGTGACCCATAAAACCAAAACAGTGAGTTAAAGGATGCTAAACAGCTAGGGCTCAGAGGAACTGTGATGATTCTATATAATACTTAAAAGAACAAACTGTGATATTTTACTTGGTATTTAATTAGCCTACATTTCATGGTTTCTCGAAGCTATTGCTTCTATACCATCATTGAATTTCATATGTAGCTATGTGGCTGTCTACAATGTCATCCTCCCAAAATCCATTACGGCTTCACATTTGTTTCTGTTTTTAAGCGAACAGCCAGTATTAGCTGCATGCTACTGCATGCTTCAGCAATTACCTTGGAAATATGAGCCGGAGCCTGCCAATCTTCTGTGGCCGCTTGGAGGTGTGGAGAGCGGGGGGAGGGCGGGCCGGAGGGCGGCGGGCGGCGGGCGGAGTTAGCCTCTAGTGTTTTGGTTGGTCGAGAGTGACGTATCTGGAGCCACTTCCTGGTCTGGCTGCTATCTGGGAGGAGGAGAGGGAGACTGCAGTGTTGTTAGTTTGAACAAAATGGCTGCGAGATCACTGTCAACGAGAGCTCACTGAACGCCTACCATGACTGTCCGCTCCACTGTCTGGATCCACACAGAATGTATTTCCTCGGAGTCGTTTCTCACTTTGCATTCGCGGTAGCCAGCCCGTCGCTAGTCGCCCAGCTGGCGACCTAAACAAAAACATTTCTTTTGCACTTTAAAACAAGTTGGCTGGCTGGCTGGCTGGCCGTCGGCTTGCTCCAACACGGGAGAACTCATCGGCGCTTTTTTTTAACGAAAACTGCCTGATTTCTCTGGTTTGCAAAACCTCGCAACGGTCGACGACCAAAAACGTCAACCAGCGTCAACGTTAGTTCACATTAAACAGCTGCGTTTAAAAGTAATTTTTGTTCGTGTTCGTTTTTTGTTTTTGTTGTTAGTGGTGCTTCGGTCCCCTCCCCGCCCCCCATTATATCGTGGCGTTTTAACAAACTGTTTTTCGGCGAGTATAATTTCACTGCATATTTTTTTAATGTTTTTGTTTTGCCTAAAACATAAATTACCGTACTTGCTGTGTGTATATCTGGCTGAGTAGCCGTTGTTTACCTCGGTATCTTGTCACCAAGCTGCTTCAGCAGCAGTCGGCTTAACGCTATCTGCCAAGTCTGACTTCAATAGCGACTGAATCTCTGCTCCATCTCTTTACGGGTAACTTTAGAAAAGACATCGGAGAATGCTTTTCTGCATATTTTTTCTGCCATGCACCGACTCTCTCACCGAAAGCTGCCAAATCCGTGGTTAACGCAAGGTAAGTTTCAGATGCATAGCGTCGCTCTCGTGTGATGCATTGGTAAATGTCATGGACATGTACTGGACAGTGTTTTGTAAATCATAATGGCAGCGGCAAGTGGAGAAATCTGACAGAAGTTAGCTGTGTTGTTAGATAAATGATCAAATAGCTTAAATGTCGCAACATTATTTTTCAGAGCATTGCCTCCTGTTGGTATGATATAACGTTATCTAATTTCAGCCCAGTTACAACTAACAGCGTTAGTACTACAGCAGTCTCGAGTGCCACATAATTAAAACATCCATTAACACTTATCTGTGCTTATCTGTGGTGCTACCGTTAAGCAATTTCTTAACAGTATTTTTGTTGTATATCCTCAGAAATAAAACTGTGTTATTATATTGAAGGGAGAAACATTAGTCTGCTTTGTGAGCTCCCAGGGGGGTTTTAAGGGGGTCCCCTGCAAAATTAGAAATCCTGTTTTATGTGATGATAAACCCTAGACTGTCTGATCACAGGTATTCTCCCATGTGCTGCGTTTGGGTATCCATTATGCCGTGGATGACTACATTTACTGTGTTTATTTGAAGGGACATGGCATGAAAATGTTGGGAACTTTAGTGTTATATCATAGCTCTTTCATGATTGGCTGAGTGGACTGGAACACACTCCTACATGTGAGCTTGTAATGTGATGGTTTCTGGAACTGACTGAGAGCACTGCCTTGCCTTTTTCAGTGTTTCGGTAGTTATTAGAAGGTAACGGTGTCCTAATAAGCTTTGTTATATATATCACAGTATGATTTTATGGGTTGATTGTTGACAGATCTGGGCTGTATAATTTTGTTAGGTGTTTTGTCTTGTGCCTGCATATTGTAGCTGCAGTGTTTTTCTCAGTGTGACAGAAGCACATTCTTAAATTTAATCCCAATTGTTCCATTTGGCGCTCCTCTTTAGTCTTTGGTTCATTCTGTAGCTGTATCACATCATGTGTCTTACTCACTATTGTACATTCCGCTACACTAATTCCAAGTACATTATTAAACATAGCCGTCCTGTCTCTCTTCCCTCCTTTCCTCTACCCCTCCTTCTCGGTGAGAAAGCCGGGGATTCTGATTGAACTGTCGCCTTCCATTGCATTCCCCCTTCCTGCATCCTGTCCCCAGGCACTGAAGTATAGCTTTTAATATCTCCTCCGCATGTCTTAATTGAAGTACATAATTTCCCGTTCAATTTAAAAAAAAAAAAAAACCTTTCCCCCCCTCCGTCTGACATCTCTGTCACCACTGTCTTATCTCTATCGTCACACACCAGTGAGGTGATGAAATGAAAAATGCGCGTACACATACATGTGCACATTTGTCATCGTAAAGGGAGAGTGTTCGGGTATTTATTTGTGTGTATTTGTACATACACATTTCTGCATGTCCGTGCCATGGTGCCATGTCTTGGAATGTAAGCGTGTTGTTGTGATTTTTGTGTCAGAATCAACCAGCGAATGCACACGTGGAATATTGTTTTTTTTAGCCATGGGAGTGTGTGACCATTTATGTTACACTCAAAGCCCTGGCAGTTGGTTAATGCCCTGCAGTTGTTAATCAGGTCGTGAGCTGCCTCTTGCATGCCCTAGACACCCAGCTGACTCAGACAGACACACACAGAGCCCTGTTCTTACCCAGGGTCAAGGGTCCTCCCATATGCACGCCCACTATTGCAAAAGGCAGAAGAGCATGCACTAAGGGGGTGGCTCTGCATAGATGGTGCAGGGTTTGTATGCAAAACCAGTGAATAGGGAGAAAACAAAGACCTAAAAGCTGGTAAGAGTAACTTTAGACTTTTCCCACACGCAACTGCTTTAGTGCTATACACTGCCACTACAGCCACAGTGTGTGGCTCATCTTAAGGGCACCAGGGCAATTTGGGGGTGTGTCTGGGCATTGGGTCACCAGCACTGGGGTTATCCCCGAGGAAAGACTTGTTATGTTGCAATGAAGATGATAGCTGTGCTTTTCTTTTTTTTAACCTTCTTGCAAATGTTGAGTCTGCGTAGTAGTACAGAAGATGTGGCTTTTTATTCGATGTGAAAGGAATACATAAATTATCCACTGGGAGCACTGAGAGAAATATAGAAGAGAAAAAAGTGAAAAATTTAGTCTCTCACTGGGGACCAGACTTGGCTCTGGATCCAACCAGGCAGGCTGTAGGCTGTTGGCATCTAGACATTGTTTTGATTAGAGTGTATTGTAACAAAGCCATGAGGACAAACCCTGGCACTAACTCCATGTGCAGCTCTTTATCACTGAAGGGGCAGGGTCATTTGTTTAAAAGGAAAACCCAAAGCTCGCCTCCCCTCGCCTGACCCTTTACAGACCAAACATGAACACTAGTCCATTCCTCACGTTGCTGTGATTAGCCTGGTTTCCACTGCAGGGCCAAATTTAATTGGAATGGGCCTGCTTGTCGTATGTTTTGATTCTTCTGTTTTATTTCTTTTTCTGTACAGCACTTCATCTATTTGTCCCTGGAGATTTCACATAAGCAAAAAGTTATTTCTTTCCCACGTCAGACATTTTGTCAGTGTTTGCCCTGGTAAATCCCACTTAAGTCGTGCTTTGGAGAAGTGGCTTGTGTTGTCTGTCCCTTTCCACCGTTATTGACCTTAACCCAGCCCTGACCGTGGTAGTTACTGAGCCTGTGATTATGAGGCTTTTCAAACTACTGGCACAGTCCTGATAGATAACGAGCTTAACACTGCCACAGGGTGCTGCTCCAGTAGGGAGGCGTTGACAGTAGAATCAGCTGGATTCAATTGGAGGCTGCCAAAAGCCATTACCCTCTTCCTCTACTCTATGGACAGCTATTTTGAAGTCCAGGAGGCCAGTACAAAGACTTGTCAGGCTGTTGTGTTTAGTGTGGCATTGTACTAAATGAGGGGTGTTTATGTGCATGAAAGAATCAGCGATGGGGTTGCATATGTGGCTGTGGTGATGCAGTAGTAACGATAGCCACAAATCCAGAGATAGTTGTAGTATTCCTGATTGGATGGGCAACACCCTGAAAATCAACAGTATCAATCAGTCTTTAACACTTGAACTCAGGATTTCTGAGGGGTCTTAACCTGGATTCACCACAGGTCTGACACTGATCTGCTTTGGTATGAGACAGTGATCTCATGTTACGATTGTCATAATGTTGTTCTGTAGTGTTACCAGCCGTGAATCTGACATTTCCTAATGGCAAAGTGTTTTATAGTGTAAGCTGTGTTCACCTTTTTATACAATGAATAAAAGTAATACAAAGACACACGGACGTTCATCTCATGTGTGTCATGTCATACAAAGAGCCTTTGCATGAAACGTATAGGAGAGTTGTGGGGGGTTGTCTGTGTAACCCACTCTTTTTTTTGTCTGAGTTGTATGCTAAGGGAGGGGGCAGGGGCTTGGGAGGCCCACCAGGGGTAAGGTAGGCCGCCATGGAAGCAGTGGGGTGGGGGAGGCGAAGCTGAAACCGGCAAGCTGCTGGCTGTGAGTCTTGGCAGGGGTCCAGGGGAATGTGCAGTGTGCCGAGGTTTGGTGGGAGCCTCCCTCTTCTCCATGTTGGCTAATTGGAGAGACGTGAAGAGAAGGAGATGGGCATTACATGGAAGCTGACAGAGAATGTGCAGGACATCTAACCTACGGTGTTCCCTTTTTCCTGCTCCAAACCAATATTAGACAGCCTTGCTCATTATGTAAAAGGACTTACACCCTTACAGCACTTCAAAAGCCCTCTGTTAAAGCTATAGCTCTAGCATGTTCAGCCTCCCTGTATGCTGGGGCCATTGCTTGGGCTAATAAACTCAGGTCATTTGTTTGCTGTGTGGACAGTTTTATCGCCTTATTATCAACTCGAGAACCGTCAATGAAGTTCAAGTGTTTACTTTTACTTTGTGTATTCTGATTGTTAAAGCACATGTGAGTTAATTTTCAGCAGTCCTGTTTAATCCAACTATCAACAAAACATTTCTTGTGATGTTTGAGTTGTTGTGACCTAGTTGAATTACAAAATAGAATATCAGCATTTGGCATAGTCTAATTCATATTAATTAAGCCACAGCATATCTGAGGATGCAAACGAATTGGGGCAAGTACGCTGTTAGCCCAGCACATCATATTGTACACTCTTTACTAATGTTTACTAATACTCTTTACTAATGTTTAATAGTGAAATGGTTGTTTGTTTTAAGAACTGTGTATTTTAAGAACTATGTCATGAACAGGACAGGGTATAGCTGAAATTATTGAGAGTGTAAATTTCAGGAAAACACATGCTCCATCTCTATACTTACAATAAACAGAACTAGCAATTTCCCCCGCTCATCACTCATGGTATCTCTGCGTTTTGTGATGTCATCCCCATGTCACAGGGGAGCTGTCACATACATCTCTCGGCTTTTTCTTTTTTTTGTGATGCATTTAAAAACACAAGTAAGTCAATGTAAGAATACATTGGAAACATAACATTTACTCTAAAAGGAGCAGGAGTTGTTCCTCCTTCAAATCAAGAGTCTAAGGACAGAGGGTCTTGTGTACTGTACAGATTTTTAAATCCCCTGAGGTGTATTGTGATTTGTGATAGCCTAGTGGGCTATATAAATAAAATTGACTTAAAGAGATTATGCAAAGTATTCCTCCATTAAGTCCATTATTTTCTTTATTGGGACACGTTAACATGCCTTGTTGTGTTTCTGGCAATTCTGCTTACAAAGAATACAAAACATGGAGTCTGAATTGATGAGTTAGTAAGTCTAACCAATGACTTAATAGTAAGTATTGTAGCTATGGTTAGTTGCAGCCTGATATACTGTAGACTGAATGGTGACCACCGTTATGTTTGAGGTGTCCCACAGGTTCAGTCACTAACAGCAAATCAGAAACAAATGCCTTCTGTGGCTCTGGTATAAAGCTTAATTAATGAATGCCAGTGTGCTTTTAGAGGTGATCAGATTTGGTCTTGGTAAAAAACAAAAAACAAAAAAAGAGTGAGGCACTCCTTCTTAAGGTTAATCATGAGAGGTCATCCATTGTATTAATGCTAATAGCACTTCATAACTATCCAGACCTGTAGACAGGGATTCACCTCGTAGCCTCTAAGCTGCCAGACAGGCACACAGATTAAAACAAATGCGCAAAATATGCAGGCACATGCAGAAAGTGCACAACCACATATTCTCAAACACAAAGCAGTCATAAGCAAAAACACATACACCAACACGCTCAGCTTGACAGCTTCTTCAGCTTTAGCTGTGGTGCTGGCAGGGAGCAGGCCTGCTTGGTCTTGTGCATTGTGCTGTTTTCCTATTTAATGAGCTGCCATCGTGTTAAAGTTTCATATTGACTTGGCAGAGGAAGCAGCCAAGACACTGGGAGCTAATTTTCTGGAGGCAAACCTCAAAGCTGTTATTTATAGCGCAGGTCTGACTCTCACACTATCGGATTCTTTGCCTTTCTTTCTCCGTCTTGCGTCCTCCTTCATCGCTGCTCTCCACCCACCCATTCGCCCTCAGTCAGTCCCCTCGTCTACAGATTCCAATAACTTAAAAAAATTCTGCCACTGAGCAAGTCCAGTCTGGAAGCAAGAAAGTGAGTTGTGTATTTTCAAACCACCCTCTCCACCTGCTGAAAGCAAAGCTGGTATGCGCAGAATGCTTACAAACCGAGCAGCCAGTGAGACTGTTAGTGTGGCTGAGGGATGGAAATACCCACCAACAACAACATTGTTATTACTGCTTATCAACCGTGGAATTTACATGCTTGCTTTCCTTAAGCTCCCAGGTCGAGTATACACAGACGCACACCCACAGACATTTGTGGAGGGTAGTTGAGGTCTGTTGCAGCAGTGGCAGGATTTGAGGAATTATTCCCCAGGTAAGGGTTGCCCATGATAATGTTCTGTGTAATAAGGCTCAGGAGAGTCCTGTGGCCTTTCTAATGCCACAGAAATGGGTGGCTGGCTGAATGGTAATGTTGGTAGAGAGTGAATTTACCACATTTCTCGGCCACAACCTGACCACATCACTTTTTTGCTGAAAGAGGAGACGTCTCTGCTCTTCTTTTCCTCCTTCCTTCTCTCCCCCTCCTTTTGCAGTTGGTGCTTAGTTGATTTGACAGCTGTTCTAAAACACGTGAAGCTGCATGCTTTCCTTGCAGCTCTTTCCCTTTTCAAGTTTTTTCGGTGTCTCTCCTCCTTTGTCTTCCTCAGTCTTCACATGAGCGCAGCTCCCTTTACTCCCCTTCCCCTTATTCTCTTTTTCTATCACCCTTGCATGGTTTTCCCTCTTACCCCTCATTTTTCTCCCTGCATCTCCACATATACTAGCGATCAAGGTCCAAGGTTATTTCAGTGCCTTTTCCCCCCTTCTTGTCCCACTGTTTCTCCTTGCCTGCCACCCTCAATTGTGCTCTTCAGTTTTTTCCCAACTCCTCCATTTCTCCAGTGAGGATTCTTTCTGTCGTTTCCCTCTTCAGTATAGTCTCTCTTCTTTCTCTCTGCGCCCTGTCTGGTTCTCCGGCGGCTGTCGTTTTTAATTGGTGTTGCTGTGTGTCTGCTTTCATCCTCCGCCTGTTTTTTTCCCCTTCTTCTCATACCCTCCCCCCACATCCTCATCTCTCCTTCACCTTCTCCTCCTCCCTCCTCCCACCTCTCTCTCTTCTGCATACCTGGCGGAAAAAGACAGGCATCAGACAGGCTGCCTCCCGCCTGTGTACATCAAGCTTCCTTGTGTGTTTTTTGTGTGACTGGGTTTGTGTTGTGAGTTTTCAGCCCCTTCATTCCTGTACAGTGTGTTCTTGTTGTCATGCCTCCTTCTTTAATAGCTTAGCCCTGTAGTCCCAAGATATGGAACTGTTTTGTGCAGTGCAGGAAGAGAGGATACTGCCTCACTATGCAGTTTCTTCACAGTTTCCCAGCTGCCCCAGTTCACTGAGACATGGGATGTTTTCCTTCTCTGTATTCTTAAAGAAAAACCACTAAATAAATGTAGGATCACTGGATAGGTCAGAGCTTAAAATAGAAGGATGAGGAAAAAGTCAGGCCTTTGTATGTGGTATTTCCTGTAGAATTGCTTTATAAATGTCAGGGGAAGCTCCAAAGACCCTGGCTTATATGTGTGCGTATTCTAGCATCAGGTCCAGCAGAGATTTCATATATGTTGTATTACTGAGAGTTGGATGAGTTAAAAAAAATCTGTTAGCTTGCGCATTGAAGCTCATTTTTGACCAGCAGACCAGTTTAGGTGATCTAAGCCCCTTTTAATGTAAGAGACTGAATGAAACACAGTGGCCGTGTAGGTCAGTAACCTTAAAACAGGACGCATTTGCCTAATTGCAGTGTCATACTGCCAGTGAGGGTAAACCTGATGCTGGAAGGCAGCGCAGTGACACCCCAGGGTCAGTGCTGTGGAGGTGCTGGTGTCAGCAGTACTGACTGACTGAGAGGGAGGGAAACAGGGAGAGGCAGGTAAGTATATATTTCAGGGCAGTGGAGGTCAGAAGGGAAGATAATTTTGGCATTGGCTACGTCAGCTCAAAAGATAACCGTCTTCTCTCACACACTCCACATAACATTGCAGTAAATTGGAAAAAAACAAAACAGGATTGTCTCTTTTCTACTTCTTGGTGTTATAGAGTTTTGGGTGGCTTGCTAGGAATTTAAGAAACTGAGGTGTTCAGGTTTAGGTAGGGGTTTACATCAATATGTAGCTGTGTTTTCAAATACCTGAAGAGATGAATAAACTACTGCACATATACTGCACATACCGCATAGCATTATCTGAATGCAGACACACACACACACACACACACCATTTGAGATCCTATTTATTACCTGAGGGTTGCTTTCCCCTAGCTGCTGAGATAGCACAACGACACACACACAGACTCCTCAGTATGAAAAATAGGAGTGTGTAAATGTGAATCTTAAGAGAGTGGGAGAGAGCATTAGCGAGTAACGAAAGGGCGGACAGGGAATGAGGAAGAGAAAATCCAGATGGAGAAGGGGGAAAAAAAGTAATTTAGAAATATCTCCTTTCTTTCATTTTACCCTGCTGCTATGGCCTCTAGTCTGGCAGTCTTCCTCAAGGTTTGGCTCTAAACTCACTGTTGACAACAGTGTTCAATGTCCCTCTTCCTCCATCTCTCTGCCCCGGCAGTATGTCTAACCCATGTCTTTCTTTCTGTCTTTCTTTCCCTCCCTCCCTTCCTCCCTTACTGCCATAAAGATATTACCACACCATCAGACAGTCTCTGTGAGGTCTCTCCTGTCTTTTTGATCGACAGCCTCCTCCCTCTGCCAGT
This sequence comes from Lepomis macrochirus, assembly GCA_024633595.2. Lineage (NCBI taxonomy): Eukaryota > Metazoa > Chordata > Actinopteri > Centrarchiformes > Centrarchidae > Lepomis > Lepomis macrochirus. The sequence goes on from JALXJV020000003.1 coordinate 16,580,077, forward strand.
GGGCAACACAGTGGGACGCAGGTCTTTCATTAATCTTCTGTTATGAGCGTTATGATTCATTCATACATTCAGATTTTGATTCATATCCAAGCTCCATGTAGGCACATTTTGTTTTTAGTTTACTCGTCAGGGACAGTACACATTAATCGGACATTATGGCTTCCAATTAATCATTTTCATGATTGATTAATTTGTCTTTTTTTCCTTCAGCTAATTGAATAAAAGTTTATTCTTTAAAATGTCTGAAAATAGAAAAAATGCCATTAAATTTGAATTTGCTTGTTTTGTCTGATGAACAGTCTAATATCCAAAGCTATTAAATTCACAATAATATAAAACAGAAAAAGCAGCACATTCTCACATTTGTGAAGCTTGAACCAGCAAATGTTTGACATTTTAGCTTCATAAATTACTTTGAATGATGAATTGTCAGACCACATTTGAATTTCATCATTTAGCTATTAGGCAAGATGATCAAATAACAACTGATTAAAAAAAAACGTACATGCAATCTTAATTTCTCCAAGTTAACAGAACAACAATTAAATTGAGAGTTCTCTAATATTTGCTGGCATGGAGTTCTTTTCTTGTGTGGCTTCAATAGAAAAGGCAAACTGACTGAAAGTACATTTTTGCAGCATGAGGATAGTGATTCTTTTTGTGAAACTCTGTGTTGTCAAGTTTGCAGCGAATTTCCACGTATCTCTTAAGCAGTGGGACAGTCTTTGAAAGAAAGCCATGTCCTTCCAGTTCTTGAGGGTGAAACACAATGGCTTATTGTACAATGTGGGCGTGTGTGCACGTGTACATGCACTCTGTGCAGAATGGCCAGCAAATAGGAATAGACCATTATTTTAGACGGACATGGAGGTGATTGATTGTATTTGCACATCTAAGAGAGTGGTATCATTGATTTGATATGACATAGTGCTCTATTATAGATTTACTATAGGTGCACTTAGTGAAGACTTTACACACACAGATTTGGTCCCTATGGCACAGCTCATGTTTCTAATAGTTTCCAGGAGCTGTCACTAAAGCTGAGCCAAAGGAAATACAGGCTGAAATGAAGTACTTAGTTTCCCTGGCCCTCAGGCTAGCTATCTAGCTAGTTTGACTCACGCCCACTGGAAACAGAACTTTGTACAAAAAGGCTTTGTGTCTTATTCTTTCAGTCTGTTGGCCTTTGCGTTGTTGTTCTTTTATTCCCTTGCCTTTTTATTTTCTTGCCATTTGCTGCTGCCTTTAAACCAACCCTTTAACACTGGCAGTCACTTGTACTCTTGACTCTCTCTGTCTCCTACTGTCTTTATCTCTCACTCTAACTTCCATGTGCCTTTTTTTCTTGTCATTTTCCTTTCCTTTCATTCACCTTTTCTGTTTTTAACCATGGTGTTTGTACAAAGTGATGATTGTGGATGTGATGAATGCACTTTGGCTGTGACGTACCCATATATCAGAAGGAAGGGGTTGAAAGTTTATACTCACTGTGTGTGTGTGTGTATATACGCATTAGTGCATGTAAACATTTTTTACGTGAAATGTGATGGGGTTTTGTTTGTTTGTTTTTTGGCGTAGACAAAGTCATTGTGCTTAAATGCCATAAATGTGAGCTGTGATCTTTTTCTTCATGTTTCACTCATTACTCTTTTCCTCTCTTGTTGGACAGCTGAGAGAAGCTAGCGACAGAAGAAAGAGAACCATTTGATGGAAGAAAAGAAAAAGAAAAAACAAGAAGAAAAGACCAAGACAGACGTCGCGCAGAAAAAGGTGCTGGTGAAAATGATGCACATGTTCACACAACACTATTCAAGAAGCTGTGCACATTTCTTTTGAGTCTAGTAGCAGGCACATAAATTGGCTCTGTATGTGTGTGGGCTATACAGTTAGTGCTTTTTTTAAAACTACCAGTCTTTTCTAATCAATAGCTTTTAATAAAATCAAAAGCTTTGGCTGATTTTTGTAAAGCTTGGATCACTTTACTTAGTAACACTATTCCTTTTCATTTTGTCATTACACTTTTGATTTATTTACAGTTTTGAATTATTGCTAAAAGCTGTCGTCACCGTATTAAGTTCCTAAGTCCATTTCTCTCTCTTTCATTGCAGGCTGCTGATCACAAACCCAAAGGTGAGTGTCCTGATCAAGTATACTGCACCCACCCATCTGCCTCTTCTTCTAAAACTGCATTCCAACCACTGATATACATTAATCAGCTCTGATTAACACATGGCCCGTAAAGGCACACACATATTATACACGCATTATACACAGATAGCATTTAGCGTTCTTGTACACAGATGGACACACACGGTTTACACATGCATGCACAATTGTTCCGTTTGACTCCCTGTTCTCAGATTCACACTCACGCACACGCACATAGCAGAGCAAATACAGTGGAGTCTAATGCAAGGCGATGCAGAGTGACGCCCAGTACGCCTATAGCACCAGGCAGTGAAGCGTGAGGACACCCAGACAGCACATAGAGTGTGGTAGGGTAGGGGGATGGGGTAGATGAGGAAGGGAGAGGGGGGGGGGTGGAATAAAAGAAGGGCATGGAGTTTAGCTGAAATGCAGAGTGAGTGGGAATGAAAGAACAGTGTCCTCGCATGACCTTGGTGTTCTCTGTAGATGTTAAAATAGATTTTCTCAGTGTGCTGCTGTAAAACTATCTTTATTTTCATGGGAAATGTTTACAAAATACATTGTGCTGCCTCTGCTGCTAAGATATTTATTTGATTAATGTGTTGTTGTGGCAAGAGGTGTATAAAGATCTGTAATCATTTGATTATGTTTTTGGCTTATGAATAGATTTACAGTCCAGAATTAGTGGCAGGACTTTTGTGCCAGTGCTAATTATCACGCATCCCAATCCTGCTTTGTTGTCTTTTCACCTAGCACCACTCTGGTGTTATTCCTGCATTTACACTTGATGCATGATGTAATTAATGCAAAATGCTTGAAATCGGTTTTGTTATTACATGATCGGTGTTTGGGTGACGGCACAGAATTTGAGCAAGGTGTCTTAACTTTAAATCCCTGGTGTGTCTGTTAGTGCCTGTCCTCCTCCAGCTTGATCAGCAGCTTGGCCATCTGGGTGGAACTGTTGGGCTTCAACAAAGGTCACCCCAGCTTGCCTTGAACTATGACCTGTCAATTTAATTACCCTCCACTGCCCTGACTGTGAGCTTGGCCTGTTGACCAATTTTCACAGCCTCTGCACAAAGCTAGCTGTTTCTGATTTGAAGAAGCATTTAATGCTACTGTTCTTGTGCTTGAGTGGACATGCTTTTTCAGAGAAAAAATTATTATGATTCAGTCCAAAATGTGTAGGTAATCTGTAAGGACAGTACAACGGGTCCTTGTCAAAAATAGTCTTTAGAGAGCAACAGAGAACGTTTGTAGAGAACAAGCTTATTTAATTGTGCGCAGCTTATTTACACATGGCAGATTCATTGAGCATGAATGCTCTTTTCCAGGAACTGCCTTCATACTTGGGCTATGTCCACCCTACTACGTTTTCATTATAAAACGTCAATTTAAAATAAAAACGATCTCCATACACATGAGAATTTTAGCAACGTTTCAGAAATAATCTCCATCCAGACTGCACGCCACACTTGACCATTCATGTACACTGGGCATGCGCCAAAAGTAGCTTGTGTACTCCGTGGTTAGTTTCTTATTTTTCAGAAAATACTACAAACGAAGATGAAATGGTGAAAAGCAAGACCAGACATTTTCTTGCCTCGACCTGCAGTCAATGCGTCAGAAAACATAAATCGGAAATCGTTCCAAACAAGAACGGCAACATATTAGAGAGTTACCGGGAGCATTATCCATCGGCAGAGGAAGACTTTTGTGGGAAACGATTTCCCAAACACAAGAAGGATGAAATCAGAGAAGGTATCTAAGCCAAGCTATAATGTTTTAGCTTGATACAGACTAATCAGGAAGTGAACATTTCCGATGTCTACGTCATCGGTGCCAATGTCTCCATTTCCGCTCGTCCAGACTAAATCACAATCTGTGGCCTCACACTTACACCTGGTAGCTGCCTTTTACAATCACAGTTGTATCTGTTGGCCACTGAACAGCTTTTCTTGAGCACTTTGGGTTTAAATGCTCCGCTCAATGCTATGTTAGAGGTGGTAATGAGGCAGGGGTGAGTGCTGCTGTTTATTCATGTACCTAAACTGTTGACTGAAAAATGTCTGCTGAATTTTTTGTTACATCTAGAATTTAGCCTGATGGACGGGACAAGGAGCTAGGAGAGGTCTGTGGTTGTGAGATGGTGGCAGTCCACAAGATCCAAAGCATTATGTGGGTAACAGTTATGCCATGCACTCAAAGTTAGGGCCTCTGCATGCTGGATTCGAGCCAAAACAATGAAGAGGGTATCACAGCCCTAACAATTTATGACTACTGTGTATGTGTGTAAGTGGCCATACCAAGTGTTTGCTGGAAGGAGTGGCGAAGGAAATGCTGAGAGTCAGAGTGGAAATATTGAAACTCTGCATGTGAGAGGGGCCCATAGACAGGGGCACAGCTAAGAAAGAAAGGAAGAAGTTTAACAGGGCGTTCTGGGACCAGATAAAAGCAAAAATGAAAGAAGGAAAGGCTGAAAAGAAAGTAATGAAGCAGTGGACACTTAAGACGAGTGCCAAAGATGACTGTTGGGAGTCAATGACGGTGCTAATATAGAAGGGGACTAATGACATGGACATTTATTTTATGGTATGTTTAATGAGAGATGGAGAGAATTGGGGATATAGAATGAGAAACTGATTGTGTTTATGTAGTGGGTGCTCATGCAGACAGAAAGATCAAGAAAGTAGTGGGAAAGAGTCTTTGAAGACTAATCGTTTAGTGAGCCACCAAGATCTCTGTGAGTTTTGCTCATAACCTCCTGCAATATCTTTTAAAAGGAAGGTGGCATCAACAGGAATTAGTTGAGTTTTAGTGCATGACACTAAATAATAGAGGTGCCTGTCTGTGTCTGTATGTATGCATGCAGGAGGAGAGAAAATCAGTATGCGGTAGTGATTTGTGTCTTTCCATCCGTATCGGTGAATGCTGCCTTCCTTATAAACTCTCAGAAATTCATAGACACATGCACAGCACCTCCCCCCCGTGCTCCTCTTTCTGCCTTCCTCTCTGCAGGCCTCCTCGGTCCCAGGCATTTCAATTTGTTTGCGGTAATCGATCTCGGCCTGGCGCGTTCATATGTATGAAAATGAGATAAAGCTTTGGCGCAGTGGAATTAACTTCTCTGCCCCCCATTAGGCATGGAGCTTCTCCAAACGCAGGGTTCCAGGAGGCAGTGTCCCACTGCTCCAACCCACCTCCCCCACACACACAGACTGGACCTCTGATGCAGGGCCCTCCCACCCTTCCTCTCTCCTAGTCCCCATTACCTCAGAAGGATGTTGATTATTCACCCCCAGCACACAGGCAGCTTCATCACAATCTCTGCCACCACTGCAATCACAATCAGCCAGTTTGACAGCTACACATACCTACCAACCTTGGCAAAAACATGCACATGCCAGGACCCCACACACACACACACACACACACACACAACACACACACACACACACACACACACACACACAACACACACACACACTCACAGAGGAGTGTGTGAAGAGCGAGCATATCTGTTGAACTGCAGATGTGTGTTCCTAGATACCAAAACTCATATTAAAAGATGCACTTTCTTCCCTACAGTGACTTGTAGCCTTTCAATCTATTCTCTGAAGCAAATGTGCCTATTATGGAATTGCAAAACAGCAAAGGCAATAATATACAAGCAATCAATATGAACACACATACACAAATATTATTGAAGTTATGAGAAAACATGGCCCAAGCAGGAAGTTACACAAATGCAATTCATGGAACAGGTGGCTACACACAGGCACAGAAAGTCACAGTAATACCACAGTGCGTCTGTTGCATTCCCACAACCTGATAATCAGAAAACCAGTGATCTGCGTTTTTGCTGCTCATGCACTTTTCACTGCTGAAACATTAGAGAACAAATGTAATGCTTGTCACTGCCGCGTCCCTCACTTTCCTTCTTCCCCACGCTGTTTCTTCCGGCTGTCTCATTTCACCCCTCAACATGCTCGGCACTGGCGACCGCATCTGAGGAGAAACATATTTACACGGTGTCACCACGGTGATAACAGCATTATATTTTTCAAAGTGGCGAGGGACGCACATAAACACAAGTGTGTCGTACAATTCTGTACTGGATTAATTTGCAATTTCACATGCTATTAATTGCGTCAACACTTTGGAAAGGGAATTTCATGAATCACAATCTAATTAGGGGCTAATTTACTTTAGCATTTAGGCTGCTATTCTCTTCTGTTAACCACATTTCTAAACACTCAAAGAATTAATAGTGAATAGCTTGTGAATTACGTCCTGTGGATTTATGACTGCTGAGCATAATTGTTTTTTTCCTCAACCTCCTATGTGTTCACCCTGCATGCATGTCAAGTGCTAGAGGAGAGTGAGGGATGGAGGGAAAGACAGGGGGACAGAGAGAAAGGAAACAACAGGGGCGCACAAACTCAAACAATGCCTTCCTCTCTGCGTATTCATGTTGCATGATCGCTCACAAGCTGCTGACAAGAGAGCCCATTCTGTTACTCATGCCCCTCCCCCATCATTTCTTCCACCAACATTGATCTGCTTCATGTCAAATATCAGGCAGATTAATAGGATGTAGCTCAACTGATCTGAAGGACAGTTCAGTCTGTGCTTTAAGGCCAAGATATTCACACATATTATATAGGCATCATATATAGGATCTGTAAGATGTCTGCAGAGGGGCTTCCCTTGCTCTTCCCACAGGCCATTTTGAAACCGCAGACCACAGCAGATAAAACAAAAATGTCCAGACACCATATTGCTCTACCAGTTGAATTTGACCTGATGAGATTGCTTCTATTATTTGTGTGTAGTGTAAGGTTATAATGCCTTGGGATATTACCCATATTAACGTATAACGGATGAGAAATTCACATTTGTGCTGCAAATGAGTGGTCCTCCAGTTGCCTACTGTGTTTCAAGTATGACTATAGACTCTGCCTGTGGGAGCCACATTTGTCTTGTGGGTATCGGCCTTAAGCGTGACAACATCTTACAAAAAAGTAAGATGTCGTCATGCTACATTTCTTGAAAGACATGTGTCCTCAGGCAGATGTTGCCTTCAGGCACTGACCTCAGACAGGCGGTGTAGTGTGATCCTTTTCAAGCTCTTTACGCAGAGAATTGGTTAGCTACTTATATGGCTAAAAGTAAAAGGGGTTTCTTGGGGCAGCTTATAATCTAATAAAAACAGGCCACAGAGGCATTGCTGAGATGAACAACTGTGAGCTGGGCGAGAATAAAAAATCTTGGCATGAAGAAAGGGTGGGGGCATTAATTAGAGAGAGAGAAATGGTAGAAGAGGCGTGGTATGGAAAGAGGTCACAGGAGGCACAGGGGGTCACAAGAGGCAAAATGGAGGTGTGTTAGGCAACTGTCAGTCCCTATAGCAACGGCCCGTTATGGGAAGGGTGAGGGGTGAGAAAATGTTCCTCTATTTTGTGTGTCAGTGAGGGTGTTTGTGTTTTTCTCTACTAATACTGACAGATGGGCTCTCATAGAAACACACCCACTTGACCCTACCTTGTTTGCATAAACACGCATACATTTGCCTTCTTCTTTCTGCCTACTAAAAGGTCCTCTTGGTTACAGTGTCAAAATGGCCAAGTCTTATAAAAATGTTTAGTCGCTGACTTTTCCAGGTCAGAGAGAAGATAGGCACCATTTTAGTGGATTGTAGACCAAAAGCATTAAGTTGTGTAATGCATAGCTACTTCCCTGGAAAGAGTAAGCAATCTTATTGGTGTTTAAATAAGTAAGGAGCCCATATCTGCTTGTATAGAGAATTTGCAGAAGGAAGTGAGAGGTGTGATATAGAGAAGGCTGTGAACTAAGTCCAAACCCATATTGTTTACAATGTGTGCACTTCATACACCCATGGAACCCTGCCTCCATATTGTTTTGATTCAGTTTCTTAGACAAAATTGAGTGGACCTTGTTTCACATCTTTCACTAAGGCATGGAGATGCTTCTTTTCTTTAGTTTGCTTTGATGACCTGAAAGAAAACGATGCACAAAAGTGTGCACCCATATAAAACCACTTGAAAGGCAGCATGTTTAAAATTGTCATACACACAGATGTAAACCCACTTTTAAAACACATTGTATTTTATCTTACCTTCCTTTCTTCTAAGCTTTTATTGGATTAAGAAATGCACCATTGTGCAGGGCATATAGGCCTGTGTGTTGTATGTATCCCTCCCCCTTTCTTTAAAAATGGCTGCATAATAAAGTGGCTCTGCAGACAATAGACAGAAGAGATGTGGGAACCTGCGCTGCCTGGCACTAGGCTCTGGGAACCAATCACTGTTGTTCTTTACAATAACAGATACCCTACCTTCATGCCCATTATGCCTTGTTCGTGGATTTTCAACTCTATAGCTGATTCCCATTATGAATTTCCCTCTGTCTTGTATGCCCTTCATCTATGCTCACTTAACCGTCTTCTTAAACCATTGCTCTCTCTCATTGTGTGTAATTAACCATTTAGTGTGAAGAAGGGCTGTAATTAAAAGTTTGGTGTAAGGTTGTAGAGAGCGCCTCAGCTGGAGGGTTTAATGGAATTTACAATGCAGTTGATACAAATGCTTATTTAATTGGATATCCTTGTCAACTTCAATTAGAAGTACCAAGGCCACCATCAAATAAATGTCTAAATTTGGTTTTCAAAGAACAAGTCTCATAACTTGCACTGCTGTAACTGTATAATAGCTATAATAATAATACTATTTCTGTCTTTTCTTTTTACATGTTTTTGTCTATTTGCATAGTTGTTGTTTTTTTTTTATCAAGATGATATCTGAAAGTTACCAATGTCTAAGGTGGTTGGACAGATAGCTTGAAGTAAGGAATCTTCACTTTCGTGGTCAGGGGAAGATTATTACTCATTTAAGTGAGCCCCTGACTTTCGTCAAATCAAAATGTCCTCTGTTTGTAGATATCTTAAAAAGAGTGCAGTGAATAGATATCTATGAAAAAATTTATATTAGAATGTGTTGATTGGTATTTATAGAAAGAAACTTCACCTCCGGTAAGGGCTTAATAAGCAGAGAAACCCAGCAAATCTATTAGTCATTGAGATGAGTTCAGTTGAGTTCAAATGCAATAAACCTGCAACTTCACTGATCTTCTGTGTGGATTGCATTGCCTCCTCAGAGAAGATCAGCATCCATCATAGAGGATGGGTAAGAAAAGATATCTCCTCAAAATAAAAGACATGTCCCTGCAAAATATGTTTTGTGTGTGTGTCCCTTCCTTCTCAGGAGAACTTTCATTCTCACTTCTTAAGTACAAAGATGTTACATATTATCCAGCTGGATAGTATTATAGCAGCACTTTTCTGGAAAAATCACAGATCCTTGTAGCTTCTTTGCAAGCATAGAATAGTGTAATTGAATAGGTTTGTCACAATGTGCTTCTGAATATGTCTTTTCTTGTGCAGGAGAAATTAGATGTGGTCATCTGCAACATAAGGGAGTTGCAGCATGGATACACCCGTGTTACTACAACAACACAAACACAGGCTGTATGAAGCAGGGTGTTTTTGAGGCATGCTTGAGCTAAGGGACTAGTTTGCCTGTCTGTATCTGTCTCCTGGGTTCATCTGTTTCCTGTAACAGACTGGCAGCAGAAATAATAGCTGACTGAGTAACTCCCATATGTATCTTTTTGACCAGATTATAATCGGAAGCTCATAAAGTTCCTTTAGTGAGTTTATGTATTTTATGAATTTTAAGGATTTGGCAAAGACAGACAAAAGATTAAAAAGGACCACCTTTGTAATGACAGAAGTACTGTTGTGCAGCTGTGATGTCAGAAAGAAGGTATGCAAAGGTGGAGAAGGAGATTGAAAGAGGCAGAAAGCCAAGCACTCATCTTTAAAGTAGGTCACCTGCTAAATCATTTTTGTGGTTCATTTTCTCCTTATGTACATAACCACACACCAAAACAATTAGCAGATACAGAAACAAGACGGGGAGAAAATAGACAGAAACATAAGTGATCAAGATGGATAAAGGCCCAGAGGGAAAATGCCATGGTGAGCAGAGAACACAGAGACAGGTAGACACAGAAAAAAGAAAAGGAGATAAAGAGAGAGAGAGAGAGAGAGAAGTTGGGTTATGGAGCAACCCACTGATGGAAAGGCAGAGATGGAGGGGGGGATCGGAGTGAGGAGGACCAAGAGGAAAGGGGGCAGGGCAGCTTGTTTTCACTGTCTTGCTGTCTGATTGGTCGAGGCAGAGTCAGGCGGGCCAAGCTGAATTTAATCAGAGATGTGCGTCACCAGCTGCAGTTCCAAGCCAGGCAGACACTGCTGGAGGAGGGCAGCCCCCCTCCCCCTCAGTTCTCTCCATGTGTAGGCGTTGTATTTTGAATATGTCTGTGTTAATGCAAATTCAAGTTTCCTACATATTGTTGCAATTTCTATGTGTAAGAAATTACACATAAGGCAACCACCTGGATTAGTTTTGTGCTCACTGAAAGGGCCTCTCTTAGCTGGGCTTTTAGACAAGCTCTTGGCAGGCTGGGTGAATACCTCTGCGCTCAGAGTTTGCTTTAACCTCCAGTGTGGCAGCTTTGACCTTGTGTTATGTGTGTGTGCGCGCGTGCATGTGTCACTGTGTGGTTAATTGCCAACACTGCAGTACTGTTGAAGGAATAAGTCCGGACTTTCACACTTTATCGACTAAGGCTTTAATTAACACACTGTTTCTATGCCATCTTTTTTCCCCACACACAAACGTCTCTCTCGCCCTCTTTCTTGCAAAGGCAGACTCAGCTTTTGTTTAGAACAGCCATACCTATCTAGGGACTATAAAAAATAACATCAACTCTATTCTCCATGGACCACGAAACTGTAATTCATATAGCTTATAGGTCATCAGCTATTGGCAGCCAGTGTAAGAGCCATTTGTAGGGTTTTTGTGTTGGGTGCGGTACTCTTGTGGGCCAGTAGGTGGCTCCCGTCTGTTTTTTGAGCCACAAAGGTAATTTAGGTAGGAACCTTTGTACAGGTGACAGGGTGTTGCTGGACGGTGGAGAGCACCTATAGTTCTTTGACCGCTTACTTCGAGCACGCTTCACGCTGGGCAAGCTGTATGTGTTTCTTGTGGTGTGTAACATTTAATGGATTATTGTACCTACCTGAAAATCAACATCGGTGAATAATAAAAGAAAACAAAGCGGCAAGTGCAAGCAACATTGTTTCGGTGTTACAGCAGTGGGCTATGGCGGCTGGGCGAACGCGTCAATTGGATGCCTGTCTACGCAACCCTCAGTGGCTTTAAGTGTAGGCTTAGCCACTACAGCCAGTATGAAAGCAGCTGGCAAGGTACTGAGTACTGCTATACCAGATCTAGTTCAGTGTCCCTCTCTGACTAAACTCACACTGCAACATCCTCTTCAGCTTCCTCAATAAGAATTATTTGCTGTATAGGTCAGACAGATTTTTTTATTCAGTCTTGCCAGCACCCCAGAGAGGAAACTTTAGCCAGTCCAATCTGTTTGGTTGCTAGCTATCCAGGTCTGCTGCTAATAATAACACCTTTCAGGCTAACGCTCAATTAGACGGCTGGCTGGTCACTGCAACCACAGGGAAAGGGGTCAGGCTGGGGCCACACCAGCAGGGAAAGGTGTGTGTGAGTGTGTGGTGGTGGGGATGGGTGGCAAGAACAAGAAAGTGTAATGAAGAGGAAATGAGGTGTCTGCGTGAGTTTGTGTGTGTGTCTGTGTTCAGTCAGCAGAAAAAATATGACCTTTTCATAAAGTGCGTCTGGGCCCGTAACATATGTTCTACAAAAGGCTGTGTGAGGCAGTTAACTTAAAGGGATAGTCCAAGCCAACATATAGTGCAGACAAAGGGATTCAACTATTAACACTTGCTGGAATATCATTAACTGTATTCCTTTTCCACTGCATGCTGCTAGAATATAACTTGACAAAGTGGCTTTTTTTAATGACACATGCAGTTTATACAGTATTGTAACATTAAACACAACTGCGGTTACCTGTAAATTAACCTAGACTAATGCTCAGGGACAACCTCGCTGTTCAAAAACAAAAAACGCTACAATTATTTTTGTCAACAGTTGTAAAATCTCAGCCGTGCCCAGCCAAATATAATTTCTGTTACATAAAGGAATAATGAGTTAAGCCAAACATTAATACCTTGCTACCCGCATGTGTCTTTCTGTGTGTGTGTGTGCGCGTGTGCATCTGTGCGCGCATGTGTGCGTGCGTGCGTGCCTGTGTATTATATCCATCCAGTGCCAGAGCCTGCTCCCACTAAGCCCAGTCTCGGCCCACCCCATCACCTCCACCCTGCCAGCCCCACGCTGCCCCTCTCCTCCTCCTCCTCCTCTTCTTCTTCTGGCAATGGCAAGCGCGCCTCCTCCAGTAGCCAACTCCCGACTCCCCCTCAGCAGCAGTGCCAGTTGTCCTCTGCCAGTGCTCGCTACCCGCCTAGAGAGGTGCCCCCACGCTTTCGCCAGCAGGAGCACAAGCAGCTACTGAAGAGAGGCCAGCCACTGCCAGCAGGAGCCCTCAGCGCTCTCACCCTCTCCTCCTCCTCTTCCTCCTCCTCTTCACCTTCATCATCTTACTCTTCTTCTTCTTCTTCTTCTTCTTGACTACCAGCAACACTACCCCAAACTCTACCACGTCCGCTGTGGGCAAACGCCACCCAGGTTTGTGTCAATACAGAAAGAAAAAAAATTGCCCTGGAATAGATTCCTGATTCTTTTTTGTGGGTTATTTTATTCCTTATTAATTTATTTCATTTTGACACTTTTGTGCTGCCTGTGTGCAAATTTATTTCTTCTTAAAACGTCATTCAGTTTTTATTCAGATTTATTTATTTCAGATTTTATGCATGCTGGCTTTATATTGGCTGTTTTTGCTATATGTTTAATAACATTTCACTTGACGATGTTTAGTAAATTGTCTTTAAAATCTAACATTTTGCTTCAACCGTTATTCTCACTTTGATTTTCCCACATTTTGTGATACAAATGTAAAATGTTTTAAATTTTAAGACGCAGCATTGACAGATTTACTGTCTTGTAGGTGCAATAAATTATAGTAATTATCATTGTAGTTTAACAGCACACCTTTACTTCCTGTCAGTATAAAATAAAGCTGAGATACAGCTCTGAAATTAAACCAAATTAAAATTGAAGACTCAGGTCTAAGTTGTCTTCTGTTGACTGCTCTCCCTGCTTTTCCCTTTCTTTGGCCTTCTGTAAGCATTGTGAAAGCTGTATCTTGTTTTCAAAGTAGCTCTGTGCTGTTAGAGTGCTAAAGTCTAGCTCCCGGTGCTTAAGCTGGCAATAATGACGCCAAATTCAAAACTTTGGAAAATCATATCATATATATTTATATATATTTTAGTCTAACTTAGAAGAACGTGGTTCAGTTGTTTTAGCCTCTGCACGCTCATTTTCTCAACTGTGAGGACCACACACACAAACACATACACACTGTCAGACCTCTGTAGCCAGCGGTAGCTTTTTAATGAACTCACTGGTGGCCTCTAAGATCACTAATACTGAACTTGCCTTAAGGTGCTCATTGTGTGGTGGCTTGTGTGTATTTGTTTGCAAGTGATGCGAGTGATGTTTATAAAGGATGGCCATGAGTTATTTATATCATTATTTCAGCTGTTTTTCTCTGTTTATGGACATTTTGGTGTTTCTTGTGACATTGTCCCATTATTCTAAAGGTTTTTCTTTATTTTCAGTTTATTTTCTGTCTAACCATCTGCTTACTAATGTCCACAGACACAACTATCTCACATCCCATAACATAAAGGAGTGTAACTTTGAAGATATAGATGCAAGGATACAACACAATGTTTTTATGTGTAGCTAGCATGCATATCTGCTTGCATCATTTTCTCTTCTCTCTGTCATTTTTTTCATTTTCTATTTTTTCATCATGCTTCATTTCATTACTGACTCAAACATTTGCTGGGAGATCACCGGGCACTCTGTAAACAAATTGGCAGCAGCTGTGGTGCATGGCTAGCTCGTCAGCAAACTACAGCCCTTTGCGTCACAAAGGCAACTGGTCCTTTATGCTCTGTCTGCTGTTGTCATATTTGGTACTTTGCCACCAATCACAGCATAAAACATAAGCTTAAAGCCTGTGTAGCCTGTTAGTGACTGCCTGTTTTTTGCTAGATGTGCCTCGTTTACTAGTCCGTATAGTGGCATAGTTTTATGGGGGTCTTTTAATAAAAAATGTTGTAAATTAGGCAGTTTTCTTTCAGCATTTCATAAACAACATTTAAACATTAATAACAGAGACAGATTTGGTTTGTCCTGGACATTTTATTGATTATTAGTTAAGAAGCTGAAACTTCCTCTTTGTGCTCAGCTGTTTAGTACAGGGTTTCCTCAGCTGTGGGCTAGGATTTAAATTTGGCTGCAGGCTTAACTCAGTCAACAGCAGCAATACCTCTAAGCCTTTTGATTAGGGTTAGAATATTTCTCTTTTCGGCTCCAGCAAAGTTGAGCTCCCTTGTTTGAGTGTATTAACCTATAATGTCCTTATTATTGTTGTCCTGTTTGGCCTTTACCTCGCCCTGGTTTTCCCCGAGGCCCCTCAGTACAACACAGCCTGTTGAAGTGTAGCAATTGGCTGGGTTTCTACCCCCTTCTCCTCTTGTTCTTGTCCTGAGGGCTTCCCCTTAACAGCCTGTTCTTTCCTGTCTGCTCAGCTAATAGCCTGAAGCTAGTGGCCCTCTTGTTGCAGTGATTCTGGCATACATAATTTAGAGAGTGGACATTGCAGTTTAACTTAGTATTCTGCACTCTAAGATTTACTTAGCATATCACTACTTTTGTGGTAGAAGAGCTTGAAAAATAACTTTACACGGATAACAGTAACAGTAGCACATCAGACCCTGCTCTAAGTACCAGTCCCGGCTGCAGTGGTTGTGTTTCTATCAATATGACAGATCTGAAATGGAATACTTCATTTATGGAAGACTTGTATTATTGCCAGACTACACATTTGTAAATGGTATTAACTTAATCATCAAATCAAGAACTTTGTATATCAATATCAAATGTAAAAGAATAATGTATAGCCTTTTCTAAATCTAAATTTGTAAACTTGTATCAAAATCAAAGTATCATGTTATATTCATGGGTAATTTGATGTACCCTGCCTGCAAATACATAAACAAAGTTTTCCTCCTCCTTGAGGACACACTTCTGACCTCTCTGGTGAAGTTACTGTGGTCCAAAGGGATGTGATGTATCCTTCACTTGGATAACACAAACACATTTGTACTCGCAAATACATGCACATGGATGTAGTGGCCGTGTAGCAGCAAGAACACACTATCCTGGCCTAGTTGTGTCCTCTCAGATCTGTGTCTGCCTTGCAGGCCAGCTGGCTCAGGGTTTAAAGGGGAATGTATGCATACACACACAAACACGCAGACACTTAGTTCATAAGCCAGCAGCGCTGCAGTCGTATTAGGTCGATGTCCCAAAGTGGTTGAATGTATTTATTTTGACTCTGTTTTTGGTTACTTTTCTTTCATTTGTCATATTAATTTTAATTTAGAGGCCATACTAAATTTGTGCAATGTTTAAGATTCTTACAGTCTATTGTGGCTATCCCCACATGCCACCCCATCCCCAAAGTCTGAAAGGCAACCCCCTTTAGATTCAAGGGCATTCACACTATTCCCATGTAACCTACGCTTTCTGAACCCCATTTAATTGTCCCAAACACCAGACAGAGACCCCCCGTCACCTCTCCCTCCCTCCGTCGCACCCACTATCCCCATCTCTCCAGCTGACTGGGGACCATTAAGTAGTCCGGAGCAGCCAGCAGGCTTCCAGACAGGCTCCCCAGTAGCAGGTGCTAGAGTGGGGGTCTCTTAAGACTGTGGGAACTGCAGCCCACCAGCTGTTTGCTGGTCACCCAGACAGAGCATGTAGCCAGAAGGTACTCTGCTGGGTGCTGTTAAACCACTTGGCCCTTTCATTTGGGCCCTTTTGATTTGCAGGTAAAGCAGTTGGGTTTTGGGGCATGTATTATTGAAGTGAAATGCTTAGTGTAGCTGGAACAGAGTATTATTTTGAGTTGAAAAGAAAAAAAAGCAACATTTAATATTCTTGAAGTACCATCTCATGAACAGTGGTACAAATTAAGATGTAAAAACAACTACCACTTAGATGGACATGTTTTTTTGTATGATTTAAAATCGTCAAATAATCACAATACTACTTGGCCCTAATGAATCCAAGTAGGTATAGATTGCCCCATGTGCTCAAGCTGTGACACACACACACAGAAGTGAGAGAACCCCCTAGTGGCTTCATTAATCCAGCCTCTGTCATGGAAACCAGAGAAGTCACCATGGTCTCCCTCTCCTATTTTGTCTCTCCTCTCAGCAGAGGTAAACAGACATGAATGATGAGCTTTTTAAACCCTCCTGTGACCATTCCCTCAGTATTTCTTTTTTTCTCCCTGCTTCCGGAAAAACAAGTACATGCCGTCTTTGATCCGAGTAGGCGTAAAGCACCCTTCAAAGAGAGATGGAGAGGGTCCATTTGGGGACAAAAGACTACTAAACATCCCCTCATGCTCTGGTTCTGGTGTTATGTCACCTCACAATACGCTGTGAGAAAACCAAACGTAGTCTTAGGCTCACAGTCAAACTAAAGAATCCATTTATTGCCACGCCATCTCTCTTAGTCTGTTTGTGTGTTTTTTCTCACCGTGTCCCTTTCTTTTCCCTTGACATTGCAAGTGCCAACCCCTCCCCCCAAACTTTCTGCATCTCTCCCTATCACCCTCTCATTTCATTCAAAGAGGAAGGGAGGAATTTATTTCTTGGCTACTTGCCCATGTCTATGGTGGCAGCTCGTCTCGTCATCAGAAGCTCTTCCCTTGTTTATTTCTGCTTCAGCTCTGGCAAGCTGGCATCTCATCTTCAGCGTGTTGTTACCATTGTTTAATGCCACTTTATAAGCACAAGCACTGCTGGTGTGCTCATCATTAGGACATTTTTGTTAGTATTTAGCTCTATTCAAGGTTTTTATTTAGACAGCGAGCTTGTATCTGCTTGCATAGGCTTGCACTTACATGCACACAAAAAGCCATCCGTGCCCCCTGTTGGAAGAATGAGGAGCCATAGAGGCCCCCTTAGTTTTTTATTTTTGACCCTTTTTATTCAAAGCGTAATCAGAGACTGCCCTCCTAATTGCAACCACAGAATGAAAGCAGCACCACATTACTGACACATGATTGCAAATGGTGGATGGAAATAATTGTCCCCTTTTCTTTGTTTTTCATGTTCAGCTTGGTTTTGTCATTCCCCCCTACCCCCTCCACAAAATCACTGCTTTGCAGAAGAATCAGCAAGACCTTTCTGTTGGAATGTCTGGGGAGGGAGCTGAAAGGGGAACAATCGAGACATGTTGATGTGAAAGGAAAAATGTGCGATTAAATATACTCATTTTGTGACGCTCGTAATCGTCCGTTTGTTTTGAGGCAGATACCCATGTTTGCCATTTGTATTGTACACAGTTACTCAAATACCTGTACACAATGCACATTCTGTAGATCCAAGATGCAACTCAGTCACCCTGTAGCCACAGTTTATTAGTGTTGCGAAGATTTTGTGTTTGACCGGACAGATTGCTGCAGACATACCAAGAGGATGTCTGCTGTTTCCCATCCTTGCATGGATCTGTTTAAGCACTCAGAGTGCTGCTGGTGCACCTCTCAAGTATTTTTCCACTCTCTCCCTCTCCCTCGCTGACCCCTTTTTCCCACCAGAGGCAACACACACTGCTTTCTTTCCTTTTTGTTTTATGTGGGTTTTTTGTTTGAAATTTGGGTGGTTCGTAGTGTCTGGCAGGAGTGATAAAAAAGATGGCTGCTTTACAGACTTTGATTAACTTAACGTAATCTATTTTTACGCTATTCAGGATTTCTTTTTTTGCAAATGACGGAGAGAGAGAGAGAGAAAGACAGACCAGGTGAGTGAGGGGTTAACCGAACAATATTTTCCTGAGGCTGTAGCCTCTGAGTTTCTTGGCTGTGTTTCAGGTCTGATAAAATGGTGCATCTCTGCTAAGAAATCTTGCATTGGCAGAGCGGGGACAAAGCAGAAAGAGAGTAACATCAGTGGCTTTTAACGATGCTGTCATTTTTCTTTCTCTGTCTTTTAGAAAACAAAACACCTACAAGCCACTGAGAGCTTGCAGTGGTAACTGAAAAGACTGGCAGTTTGGATTTTGTTTCATTCTTTTCTTTACATTTTGACTGGGTGGCAAGCAGGCATGCTCCAAATCAATAGATTTGAAATAGAGCCAAACCAGTCTTTCGTGAAACAGAGACACTTACACACACACACTTGTGGTGAAACTCAAACCACACTCAGTGTTGAAAACAGTGATACTTGATACTAAAACACCTAGATTTAGATGTGTTTAAAATAAATAAAATACATGTAGAGATGGGATATTGTCCTTTCACACAAGACTATCCCTCCACTGAAAACACTAAGGAAGTAACCAAAGTAATGGAACAACTTTGACCTGTCCGTTCAGTAGTTTAGTTATTGAGAAGTCTCACTTAACATTCACTACTTTTCTATAGACAAAAATTTAATTAATGTATCTCAGAGTTCAATATGTAATGACACACATATATTGGAGTTATAGTCCCTTGAATATGGTCTGAAATTATTCCTTAATGCTATATTAGCTGCTGTCTTATGGGCAGACGGTTTTCACCTGACTAATTGCTATGTCCAGTCTATTTGGGCAGGTTTGTGTGCAGGCTTTACTTTTGAGTTAAACAACTTATACCCCCACCCCACCCCCACAAAAAAATCTGCAATGTTACAGCACTTGTGAGGGATCAATTTTATTGTGATACTTTGGTATTTTTTTCTGTGTTCAACTGATTGCTGCGTGCGTGCACACCATCAGTCATCAGTCTCAGGACCCTGTGTGATAAGGCTGCCTGGGGAATGGAGATAAGTGCGTTCAGGTGAAAATTGCATTCACAGCCACTCTGTGGCATGTTGCACACTTTCTTAAAGCCACATATCTTCCAGCGTGTGTGCGTTTCAGTGTCCACACACCTCGAACAAATGGCCTCATCTGGCTGGATTGTATTGACCAATGGGTCTTTATCTTATGATGGATAACTTATAGCTATTATGGAAATCACTGCAGCTATCTGATAGAAAGTAATGGCAAGTAATAGAAGGTGAGGCAGCTTAAATACCAAACAAAGCAAATATTTTACACGCTGCCTGTGTAGGGCTGAACGAGTAATCGTTTTCAAATCGAAATTGCGATTTGAAAGAACGCTAATCGAAATTAGCTAATCGTGAAGAAGCCGATTAAAATGCAGGCTAATTAAACAGCATATCTGACCCATTTTAAACAATCGTGCAGTTACAGGTTCATTCCGTTGTATTCCTTGTGTGACAGATCTGCTCGTCAATCATAAGCGCGCCATGCACCTGTTATGGTCCTACTCACCAATCAGAATGGGCACAGATTCGTGTACATTTTACAACGACAAACAAAACTAGAGGAAAGCGTGAGATAATGGCAGATAATGTCCGGCGTCAACTCGCACATAAGTGTTTCAGCAGCGGAGTGTTTAGCCTACACATTTATTACGCATTGTTAATTTGTCATTTTGTGTGCTTGAACTACGGATAACAGCTCTCTGTGAGCCCCTACATATCATACGTGGAGCATTGCAGAATAAGAGTGTTTTGCCCATCTGATTTTGCGGAGTTATTCACATTTGACTTCTTTGTTCTGCTGTCCTTGATTTTTGTGCTGATACTATGGTTAAGTAGGCTACAAAGTTAAGTTGTTTATTTTTTGTCTGTTTTAACTGTATTTATTGTTGGTTTACGATCAGGAGTCTGCAAAGGGTGTTTTATTTTGAAAATTGACCTGATACTCTATGCCATTCTGTGTCTGACTTCCTGTATGGTTCATCTGCTCTGTGCTGCTTGAGCGGCTTCAGTAAATAGACTGGCAGTGAATATTGAACTTTAGCAAAACCCCCAGTCGAAAAACAAATCGTAATCGCAATATCTGGCAGAAAAATAGATTCCCCTCCAAATCGTTCAACCCTACCGCCTGGGTTTTACAATTAAAGGTTAGTGAGCTTCGCTTCCTGCAGCTGCTCAGGAGGGTAGCCAGAAATGTATTATTGTCTGTTAGTCTTCTAATGCTTGTTGAAAATGCTTGTGTTGTATATGATCTGGCATTGCACTTTGTTCATATATAATACATTGCAGCCACCTTAAAAACATATTTGGTGTGTACATTTTTACAAGGAATGTGATAGTTGTGTAAGAATACATAGTATTTTTATGTGCAGTAAATATCTTCAGTTTTCCCACTGAAGCATCTACTTTTGCTAAATGTTGGGAAAACAAACCAAAAATCAGAAAAATACCTAGCTTTCATGTATACATTCTGATTGTTTTATAATACACATACATTTCCCTTTCTCTTCCAAGAGTTACAGGATTAATTCTTCCCTTCATATGGTTGGTTGGCCTGTGGTCTCATTGCTTTTTAGCCCGTTACATGAGGCTGGCCTGCGGTTAGGATGTTTGCATGCTGGATCAATAGCCTCCCTGCTCTCACCCACTAGCATTAATAAGATCATTGATTAGCTGCCTCCCGCTGATTGATAACCCCTTTACAGCATTGAATCAGTCTATTATTAGTTCCCCATCTGATAGGAAGCTTTTGTGTCTAATGAAATTGCTTGTGTGCGATACCAGATACAATTAGAGAATGCTTGTTAGTGTGTACTGCTTTTGTCGATCATTTCTAAAGGCCTCTAAGTAGCAAGAAAAGATTTACATGCAGTCCTGGTATGATGAAAATGTATCTAGAAGTATACACAATCACATGCAGTATTGTGTACATGCAGGTAGTAAGAAGCCAGCAGACAAACACACATATTCATACAAACTTGGAGGGAGTGTTTTGTGGTTTCTTAGTGCAGTGCTGTTGGAGGAGGAGTGGGCCCGGCGGAGCGTAGGGGTGATGGATGAGAAGCCGTCCTGGTTTCATTCCAATAAATGAGCGGCGTTCCACTTGGGCTTCCCTTCACTGCCCTTGCTAGCGAAGCCACGATGGAGACGGATGGGCCTCTTGCTTTTGGGTGTTAGAGGAGAGCAGAGGGGAGAGAGGGAGAAATTAAAGGGTGAGAAAAGAGGTTGGGGCAAAAAAAGTGAGAGACCAGACACGGACACAGAGAGAAAAGCTGGATGGGGGGATTATAATAATAATAATAATAATAATAATAATAATAATAATAATAGGGGCAGCTAGAGAGTGAAGGAAGTAAGAGACAAAACAAGATAGCAAGGGAAGAGAAGTGATAAAGGAAGTGAAAGGTGGGGTGAAAGAGAGGGGGAAAGAAGGATGGATAAAGAAAATAAAGCAAGTGCTCCATCTTCCTGTTTGTTTGGCTGACTGCACCAGGGCATGGATATATGGATATGCCACAGCTGATATGACATGTAGCATGCTTGGCTGTGCATTCTGATTATTTGTTGGACTGTGGAATGTGCAAGTGTGACCATCTCATCCTGCCAAGTGTGATAGCTTACATTAACCAACAAAGAAGATAAAATTGATCCATGGGACTAGTGGCTGTATCAAATGATTTTCCTTGGTCTAACCTAATGTGTTTTTTTTCTTCAACTCATCCCTCCATTTCTGCTCTCTATTTTTTTATTTTAAAATGTATTTTTTACCCTTTGATCTCTACTCCTGTTACTCAATCTTTTGTTTATTTCTTGCGTTTGGGCATCTTCTGTCACTCAAGTCCTCTTTTGTTTCTCTCTGACTGACATCATCTCCACCTACCTAATGTTTTGTATTCTTCTGTTACCTTTTGTCTCAACCTCGTTTCTGTCTGTCTCCCTCACTTTTTCTCTTTAGACATATCCCTCCAGAGTGGTCCTGTTGCCCAGTA